>OY540809.1:19430987-20030987 GCA_961205875.1 Sialis fuliginosa | reverse complement strand
GGTCTCGTAGGACATGTAAAAAAAAATAATCTGAAAATGATCCTTAATATAATAATAATATTTATTTATCCTGTAATACATTGTATAATACATAAAGCTCAACGTCTCTTTGTCTGTATGTCTGTCCGTTAGTGCGCTTATAACTCGAGAACCACTTATCCGATTTACGTGTATTTTTTTTATATGTTCTCTGGTCAGGTTATAAGATATATTTTGTTACGTTAGGGACGATCATAGTAAATCCAGTCGGAAAAAAGTTTGCCGGCAACGCGCTTTTTTGCGATACGCTGCCTAAACCGTTTAATATTGAACAAAATAGTGTAGTAAATAATTGTAAAGAATCAAAAGATCTAAAATAAAGTCTACGATACCATATATCTATCTTTTATAATTAAACTACAATGTCTGCTTTTATGTTACAAAGAAAATTAAATTGGGTTCTGTTTACGTGGAATTATGATCTGCAAAACATTAATCCTTATCAAAATAAATTATTTCATCGTCATAAGTCATAAATACTTAATACTTAATGTATATATAATTTTCCCTTTTACAGCATTCAATTTGGTCTTTTAGTTTAGGAAATAACTTTAAATAAGTTATATACGGTAAAATATAATAATCTATTTTAAAGAGAACAAAAATTATTTGTACTTTTTGTTCTGATTCGTTTTCGTTAGGTAATTATAATCGTGTTTGTATTTTAATCAACTATATTTATCAAAAATCCTAAACAATAATTCCGTAACACACGCGAGCGAAGTCGCGGGCACAGCTAGTTATTTTATTCAAGGAAAATACAGCATTTATTTATTTTTTTCACCTAATTTAAACGTACTTGCCTATATTAATACGGAATCACTTAGTTCTGAATATTTTTCCTGAATCCTGAAGACCTATTTTTGTTCAGTAGGTACGTTTTATAGAAAAACATGTTCTTATTTTCCTTCTATCTTAACTTAACCCTTTGTTGCCGGATTTTTTTATTTTTTGAAAATATAATTTTTATTCATAAACTTACTAGGAAATAAGAAATAATTATTATTATGTAAACAGTGGTTATTATTTAAACAGTGGTTTTTCCGTGATACCACTAAAGAACAAAGGGTTAATTCATGCCGGTAAAGGGTTAAGTACAGCTGTTATAAATTCCAAAATAAATCTCACAGTGCTAAGACCCTGTTTAAATAATAATAATAATACATAATTTAAAATTTCTGAATAACAAATATCCATATTACTTGAATATAATTAAAAATCAAAACAAATTATATTATACAACCTAATCAAATCAAGTTGCAATTACTACCGGATAAATAATTACTTTACGTAGATACTATGTGTATATTTGTTCAGAACTGCTAGCATGTGCATTCGTAAAATCATTACGTCATCTAGTTTGTAGCTGACAAACCACTGAGGTCACGTGACCGTTGGAATCACGCGTTGCTGTCATCATCTATGACTGTCTGTCTGTCTATCTGTTCAGACACGTTTGAAAAACACTTCCCTCCCATATGGGGTAAAATCAGTGGCGTATTTACGTTAAGTGCCGCCCTGGGCCAAAAAAAAAAATGTCGCCCTGGGTAAAAAATAATTGCCGCCCCTTTACCAAGGGAAAATATAATTTTTTTTGGTCATGTCGATTGATATTTCTGATTTTATAAACTAAAAAGTTTGGAATATAGGGAAATAAAAACTTGAAGACCTTTTTTTTTTAGTCGATTTACTCAAAAAACAAAAAAAAAACCGCCTCTCTCGGCCTGCCGCCCTAGGCCATGCCCCCTATGGCCCCAAGGTAAATACGCCTCTGGATAAAATCAGGGACTTGAACCGAAATTTATTTATGCTTCGGGTTCAGCATGGCGCAAACTACTTGGATTCAAAAACCGTTATTTTTGAAGGGTTCAGGTTCAGGCTTGGGTTCAAGTTTGTAATTGAAAAAAAATTATAATTTATAAATAAAACATTTTTTGAAAAAGAAAAAACATTAATAACTTTTAAAATATGACAAGAAAAGTGGCAAAAAATTAAATTATATTTTAAAAATTGAAATCTCTAATTCTCAATTTTTTTTGTAAATTGAAATGTTATAGAATTATCGTTAAAGAACAAAGCGAAAAAAAATATTGAAAATGTGATAAAAAATTGTGGAAGTGGGGGGGGGGGGTTAATCCATCAAAACATAAATTGATCAATAATTTCTATAAAATAAATATTGTACATATTTCTAATTTTGTGTTGACTACAAAAGAAAAATACAATTTTTTTTCGTTTGCGTTTAAAATTGTAAAAATAAATGAAAAAACAAACGCAAATTTAAAACAAATATTTGGACTTCTATAAAAAAACCATAAAAATAATGTGTACTTTGTATACACCAGGTTCAATATAACGTGTGATTTTTAGATATTTATTTAGTCTACGGAATGTCACACGCAAATCAGAATAGTATTAAGTTAAATTACTCCTAAATATCTAATAACTAGTCTGTTTTAAGGGACCAACTTTTTAGTTTGGGTCCTTAGGTACTTGTTTAATTTGCCTACTGTATAACGCGTTACCGATTATTTATGTTTTAGACAAAATTAGAATTTGAGGTAAACTATAGCTACTTGTTATTAGTGAAACTGAGCATTAAACGTTACAGGATTCATAATAAGCTGATTTTTAAGTTTTTTTTAAAATTTTTACTTGAAAAATAAACCATCTTTAGGAATTTTTAAACTATATACTATAGATACCTGTCGTTTACGAAACTGTGCATTAATCTGGTTCACTGGTTGTATAAAGTCCCTCCCCACTTTCCCCGTCCTTCTGCAGTTCCTTATTTTTGTGTTAAAGATGTAGATACTAAACGAATACATAATTCTATTATTATATTTTTTATAGTTTCTTAATTTTCAGTTTCTTTACAAAAAAAAAAAAAAATTAAATTTTAATTAAAACCTCCTTTAACTACGTAATAATTTGGTAATTAAATATAAGTTAACTAGGTTCATTACGTAATATTATTATAAAATAATACATATATAAACTTTGATTTTTAAATCTATAAAAAAGGAATAAGTAACTAACAATTAACTTACAGTTTTGGTAAGTTACTTTAGTACAGTTAATTGTTAAAAATAATGTTTATTGATGCTAAGGGTGTCGTGTAACAATATTATTATTATTATTGTGAAATACTCGTATATTGTTAGTTGTATTTAAAAAATATTAATTTATTTTATAAATCAAATAAAGGGGGCTAATGTGATCATTTTTGAAAACCGAATAATTTTTGGTTGTCAACAAATACTTGATGTGTGTCTGTTTGTCCCATAAATAATTGTCATGAACCATTTTGAACGGATTTTAATAAAATTTTGTTATTGGTTATATCTCAAAAACGACGTATGTTACGTGAAAATCATATAGGATCTTTTTTGTACAGTATTAAATTGCCTATAACAAAGGTCGTTATAACTTGTGTTGTAAAATGTTCTCTTATGAAGTTATTGGAGAATTTAGAAAGTTTTAAAATAATACATTATGCTGCTAAAAAACGAAAATAGCTAAAATAGAGGCCCACTTAAAATATAAGTAAATATAAAAGTAGCTTAAAATTAATTGGTAATTACAAAATTATTAATTAGAAAAATATCGGTGGTACAGCCCTGGCTATGAGTCATAGTTAATATTTCAATAGTACATTATTTAGTATGCCCTCTGTAATTAGTTGAAAATATTTATTAAACGTAATAATCATTCTATGATAAGAAATAAGTGAGTGTTATGATTTTTAAATTCTAATATAAATTTTTTGTACTAAATAAATAGAAAATATCTACATACCGTCGGTGCCACTGGACTTTCTTATACGTGTTATTGGATCACAATAAAACATTGTTTTTGTTGTTTGGAATTTTTCTCTTAAGTTGATAAAATTTAAATACAATAAAAAAAAATTAAAATTAAATAATTCTTTCGATTTTTGTAGTTTTCTACTATTCATGTTCATTATTACGTATAAGAATGTCCCGTGGCAGTTGTGGCACCCACTGCAGTTTTTTAATGGCGTTTTACTATACGCTATTGCAAAATAAAATAAAAACAATTTTTACCATATAGAAATTACGAAACATAGATAAATATTACACCTCCTACATGAAACGCCTATGGTTAAAATAATTTATAGGAAAAATAAGATGATTAGAAAATAAAAATCTATAAATATAGTATTTCGATATATCTATTTATTAAATTAAGAAAAGAATGTATATAGATGATTTAATGTTTTAAGAATGATTTAGAATTCAAAATAACATTAAATTATTACCATTATATATAATTTAAACATATCTGATCTTTCCTAATACGTAAATAATAAATATTTTCAAAAATATATAGTTTAAAAGATATATATTTCATATTTTCTCAATAATTAAATATACTTCCATGACTATTTCTTAATTCTGAAAAACATTTGAAAATAATTTCTGTAAATATTTACTATAAATTATAAATATTAATTTATTTTTAAAAAAGTAACAAAATATTAATTCAAAAAGTAATATACAAGATTAAATTTTCAGCTTTTGGATCTATCCGCTTTAAAATGAAAGTTATTAGATATATCTCTCCTTGTCTGAACCATTCTTCTATATGACCTCCAAATGGTAACTGCAAGCTTACGCCTTTTTGTGAACTTGTAATCGTCAAATGCCTTTCCTAGGTTCAAGAGAATAAGATTTCTGAGGATCCATCGAACGCTGTAATGTTTATTAGTTATACGAAGTAATTTATATAGATGAAATACATTAAAATTTGCTCGAAATTAGACATTTGTCATTGAATAACGAGATCTTCTCTCTCCAACGATATTTCCTATGGCGCCCAAACGTTTCTTTAGTTGTCCATCTTTGTTAGATGCACTGTTCCAGTGTAGTAACGAATCGAGTACGTATATCGTAAATAATTTGTATAATTACGACATACGTATTTATCAATATTTTGATAAATATTCATGAATTGTGTACATATGAGTACAAATAAAGTTGTAAATATGCATCATTTTGAAAATACTTTTAATTTTCGTATGTATTTTTTCGAAAATTAAAGGATTTAATAGTTTGAATAGCTATCTATTTCATAGTGAGATTAAAAACAGTATGTCTGAGATAGTAGCGCACGTTGAAGCGATGTTCTTTGTTGGAGGTACCGGACGCCCCTCACAACATGCAATGGACTCACCCAGACCTGTTTAGTCGCCCCTCCCGCCCCTTGCGTCCCGCGCGTGCCCCGCACACAGAAAATGTCCGCTTTTCACTATGAGCTAAAGTATATGGCGTATACAACATACATTTTTGTCTGTTCCTTATGTATTTCAACGGTTCATTGACATTATATAGGCTGAAAAATAATTATTTTTTCACAAAAATATCGATCGAACATGTATTAAACATTGTGTTGTGTTATTTTTGTAATCAAAAACGTCAGCAGTAGGATGTGTAAATTTGTCGAGTTGGAATAGTGCAAAAGGTGTTCACGCTGATAAAGTGTTTAAAATATTGTTCGTTCTCAGTTTTGTAGTTCGCATTCCGTAATACAAATCTTGTTTTTTGTAATTTGTTGTAATTTCGACTGATTGTAACGGTGTTCATGCATCCAATACTGTTTTTTTGCAATGGCACTTGAAACTCAGTTAATAATACGTGATTGGCTATAATTTCAATTGTTCAAATGTTATAAAGTGTTTCAACTGTTTCAAGTTTAATCGTATCTCTAAAATGGCGACGGCATACTACACGATATGTAATGTACAGCGAAACTGATACCGTTTTGTTACAATGTACAAAAAGCGCTTAAAAGTCTTATTTTTGTGATAAGTTTTACCGGTCAACGAAGGTTCATTCAAATTTAACAACTACACAACCATTTTGGATTACAATAATAAAACATCGGCGATTCGACTCGCTTAAAATAACGCTTACAACAACTTATGTGATATCTTTCTTTAATACTTCTTAAGTCATTTTTGTATCAATATTAATAATATTCCTTCTTGTCCATATTTCCTTATATATTATACACATAGAAATAATTTTAACAAATTGTGATAGTATATATTCAATTCTGATATCACAAATCTTTTACGTAATAAACGAAACATTTCTAAATCTAATAAAAATCTAAACAAATAAAATATAAAAGTGGTGTTTGTTTAATTTTTGGTTGCGGTGTGCTATGTTATAGAATATATTATTATGTAGTTAGTGTGTATTATGGAAGCTATACACTCAGTTAGAATCGACCATGGTGCAGTACCCCCTAACAACGGCATGGCATATTCACAACGTTCACAATCAGTTCACAGGTACGTAATTAAATAAGTTAAATAGATACAACACCTATAAATATCATAGTTAAATTATTAAATGTTTCCCAGTCGGAATTCAATTCCTAGAAGTAGTTATTATTAATACTACGCAGTATCTAGTCTAAAGGCTATAAGATATAGTAAGTTTTTTCTCTCGCAGAGTGCGTTAAAATTAAAAATGTTCTATGTTACTACGACGCAGTTGGGATAATGAAAAAGTTATTTGTAAACATATGTTTTCTATTGTTTTTACTTTCTTATATACTATAATATGTATATGAAATATACATATACCTAGTAAAAGTAAGTATTGTAAAGCCGATTTTTTCGAAATCCGGATTTTGATGGAATTATCCATTTTGACCTTACCTGAATCCATTCTATTTTCGCCAAGATGTCTGTGTGTCTGCCTGTAAGCGCCGTAACTCAAATACGATAAATCGTGGAAGGGTGAAATTTTATATTTAAACCTCCTATTTTTGAAAACGATCTTTCAGCCGGATATCGATGTTTACTGATGTATTTTTTAAAAAATAATTCGAAAATTCAAAAATTAACAAGAGTTTTCGGTTAAGTTATTACGTTCAAAAAAATTCATTTGATAAATAATATAGAGAATAATTTTATGTATAGTTTATGTTCCATTCATTTTATTCTATCTTTTATTAGTTTGTCAGAAATATATTTTATAAAATACGAATCACGTACACTGTTCACTTTCAGGATTACGTATAAGAAAGTCCCGTGCCTTCCATGGCAGATATTTTATATTATTATTATTAATTTTATTAATATACGTTATTGCAAATTAAGGTTAAACATATTTTTTCTTTTCTACAACTAACATAATTTGATAAGGCATTAAAAATACGATGTTTTTTTGTTTCGGATAAAAGCTCAATTTTGAGATTAGACTTAGTCAAAATGGACACATCTTCAGTTAAAAAAAATTTAAATAAATATAATTTTAAAAAAGCGATTGCCCTTAGCAAAAAAATAACAGTCTGTTAGTCAATTTACTAATTGATAATTTTTGCGTTTTGCATCTCTAAGAAAATAAATTATTTTTCTTGATACCGACTATTTTTTTTACGTAGAGGATACATCTTTTTTTTGTGTAATTGTATATAATGTGAGAAATGTTGTTTATATATCCAACCGGAAATGACGCGATTTTTACGGTGAAACAATCTCAAATTCTATCTCTAGGCCATATTTACGACGAAGAAAAAACATAAAAAAATGCATTATACATTAAATATTTTTAATTTTATATCTTTACGTTATTTATATAAACAAAAGTATATGTTAGTTTATAAATAAAATTTCAGTGCATTGGGTAGACATATATATTAATAGAGTTGAGAGAAATTATACTGTTTCTTTATATTTATAGTTAGACTTATAGTTGTGTTTAGTAAAACCGCCATTTTGTGTTACTGAAAGACATCACTTCCGTAACATATTTTTCTTAGTTCACGCGTTATGAAATTTTGAATTTTTACGTATTTTCGACATGAATTAATTTTTTTTAAATGTTCAAAATTTAAGCCTAATTCATAAAAAACTAAGGCTTTTTTAAAAATAAGTCATTTTTTGGTATTTTCTGGGCTGAATCGACAAAATAAAAATAAAAAATCGTTCTATTTTCAAATTCTTGCGTTCTGTGTACAAGTTAAGTATTTCTGGCTTTTGTTATATATAAACTAATATTACAGTTGCTACAAAATGAAACAAATATCGTTAATTACTGCCTGATTGTGCAAATTTGACCAATCTTGTATAGAGTGATTAAAACGAAAATTTTGTAATATTAATAATTACAAATATCATTAAATTACTTATACTTATAAATATATGGATAATTTAATATTACTTATCAATTCGAAATTAACCCATTATTATTGCATTTAAAGCAACAAGGGTAGGTACTAAGAAATGTTCGAATTTATTAAATATGTTAAGAATTTTTTAGTTTATGAAAAATTTAATAATAAAATTAATTTTAATATGTTTAATTTTATATTGATTAATTAGATGTTTTTATGTTTATAATTAGTGAGACAGAGAGAAGAAGAATATGAAATGGAAGTTTTGTAATTATAAAAGTAATTAATGTGTTATTAATATAAAATGAAAAACGGTTTTTGCCTTTGCATCAGTTTTATTAAAAAATATATTTAATATAAAATATGAAATTGTTTACTTTTTATATAATTAAAAGGCATATGAAATATTCAAATAGGAAAATGATTAACATGATTAAAATTGGATATAATATCAACTTATTTTTAAAACCATATAGATTAGGTATGCTTCGAGTCATTTTAAAATTGGTAAATGCTTCCTCACAATAATGAAAATCTCACTAAAATCGGTTCAGTAGGAATAAAAATAATATTAATTATAAATAAAGTATTAATTTACCAATTAGGATCTTACGCATGAATTGAAATGGTCGAAATTAAAGATTTATGGAGGCTCAATGTTTAAAACTTAAACTTTCAAATATAAAGAACGGTTTTTTGCGAATATCTTGAAAACTATTCGGTTATAAAAAAAACTTTGATTTGACAAAATGAAGAAAACAGAAAATTTTACAAAAAATGTTCTATTCATTTGTTAAAAATTAGTACTTCGAACTATTTTTTCCAAGGTCGATTTTATTATAATATTTAACAATTTCTTTTGAAAATATAAAAAGAATATTTTTAATATAAATATTTGTATAGGGTAGGTAGTACGTTTTACATTTGTACGTTTTAGAGTTATGACAGCGTTGCCATTTTTATCATTTATGTATTATTTTTAGCAGGCATAATTCAAATTGAACTTCCTTAATATATATAAACCTCAATGTCTCTCTGCCTGTCTGTCTGTCCGTTAGTGCGCTTATAACTCGAGAACCACTTATCCGATTTACGTTTTTTTTAATTCATAAGATGTTCTCTGGCCAGCCTAAACCGTTAAATATTGAACAAAATAATGTAGTAAAGAATTGTATAGAATCAAAAGATCTATAAAGTCTGCGATACCACATATCTAACTTTTATATGTCTGCTTTTATGTTACAAAGAAAATTAAAAATGTTTGGGTTCTGTTTATGTGGAGTTATGATTTTCAAAACATTAATCCTTATCGAAATAAATGATTTAATCGTCATAAGTACTTAATGTATATATAATTTGCCCTTTTACAGCATTCAATTTGGTCTTTTAGTTGAGGAAATAACTTTAAATAAGTTAAATACGGTAAAATATTATTAATAACGTGCGAATTGAAAAACAAATACCGCTTCGGAGCATCTCGGCCGCCATTCGGACTCGTTTCGGCCGTTGTTTTTTGAACGTCAATTGTTTATTTTGTTTTCAATAATTAACTTTTAAATTTAAACAGAATAAAAATTATTTGTACTCTTTTTTTCAATTCGTTTTTGTTACGTAATTTAGGTGCTAATAATAATCAATCGTGTTTGTACTTAATTCAACTATATTTTTGAAAAATCCTAAACAATAATTTCGTAGTCCATGCGAGCGAAGCTGCGGGTACAACTTGTAATATAATAAGTATATTTAATGATATCAAATAAGTGAGTGAGACTTTGGTTACTATTACAATCAATCAGAAATCGATTCGGGCTGTCACAACTCTTGCTATGAGTATAGTTCAGATTTGATAGTTTTTATAGTAACTGTTTCAATATATGATAGAATTTGAGTTATTTTCATAACAAATACGTTATCATATATGACACCATGTGCAGTGTTATTGCTGATAATGATAATTTAATGATTAGTGCTAATAACTGGGAGTTTATTTACTTTTAATATAACATATGGGTTACGTATTTTGTACGATAGAGATAAAAAAGGTTATACTAAAATAAATAAATAAATATAATATTGATAAATGCTTCGATTTTTTTAATTGCATTCAAGTATAGTTATCTTTAAATAAAAGCTGCTATTGGTGACGCGGGACTTTCTTATATGTAATACTGAAAAAAATTAACGGTACATAAATTATTGGTAAAAATAAAATTCTTTTATTTAAAACATTTTTTTCTAATTCGTACCGTTTCAAAAATAATTCAAAATTGACCGTTTCCTGTTGAATGTTCGTTTTCAGAAATATTATTTGACGTATTTAAGTTACGGTGTCCACAGACCAACAGATAGACACACATACATCATGGGTACAACAGTCAGATTGGATAATTCCATCAAAATTCGAAATATGATAAAATATTGTCATAACTTAACTTATACGTATAAGAAGGTTAAAATGCCAACTCAGAGTTTTAAAATAATTACAACAAGGATCTTTGAATCGAGTACACGATGTCTTTGTGTCTGTCTGTGAAACTGTTCTTACCGAAAACAAATGTACTTATGTTCTTGTTAGTTTTATTTATTTTTTCTAACTATTTTTGAATCCTGAATTTCGTAGTAGTTAGTATATACGCGCATGCACGTGGTACGTACGATTTTACGCATATAACTCAGTGCGCTTTGAATGCGTATATAGAAAAATACTACCACATTTCTTCGATTTAAAAAAAATGTGACGCATCTTAAAAATCGAAGGAAACTTATATCGATCTATTTAAAAAAAATAATGTGGTTCTAAAATTTTAAGACGTATTTTTTTGTGCCAAGAATCGACGAAATACTAAAATTTATTTTATTTTTTAATTTTATTTAATTATTTTTCTAACTGAAAAGCCTCCAAATCGTTTTTATTTATTTTAAATGCAATGTAAATTAATTCTGACCCTATACGAGCTGAAAAACATGAAAAGAAAGTATGCATATTGCATATTAGTATTTAATATAAACGCATTTCAATTTAGGGAAAGTATTAACACCTTTTGTTCTTTCTACTAGCTATAAAAATATTTTACTGGATCATTAGTGAAACTAATTAATTATTAATTGTCTTGAGTACATAAAAAATATTGTAAAAATCAAAGACCTTGACTTTTCTTATTTAACATACAGTTATGTCATTTGATGATGACACGGCGGCCATTTTGTATACACAATGATTCAGCCGAGTACTCAGTTTTGGTATTGGTCGAAAAATTATTGCTTAATTTTCTACAATTGCATCATAATGTTTTGATGTGCTTATAGTAAACAAATTACATCTATTTTATAGAACAGTGGTGCCAGACTTATAAATGAACTCTAGGAGAGTCTACAGACCCCATTTACCCCCCTCTCCCCCAAACGATCTTCAGAGATCTTTGCAGGTCTCCACCAGTGAAAAAATATGATTTTGTCTCAAAATGCAGATCTAAATTTTTTTCTTGGGTATTTATTTATTTAATTATATTATTATTTTATATTTATTATTATATATTTTTTTAAATTCAATTTTAATTTTTGAATAAAATCGACTGCAATTCTAGCTTCTTAGGGGCCACATGTTTGAGACCACTGTTGTAAATAACTGTTTTTAATAGTTCAAAATATTATTCACTTGAATTTTTACTCAAATTTAATTCTTTCACTATTTTTTTTGTGCTAGAAATAAGCACAGATTTTGATTGCACTACCTTCAAAAGGTTTTGCATGGCGACTGTACGTGTGTATGTCTGTCACAGCCTTCTAGCTACTGAACTGTTTGACCTATAAACCTGAAATTTGGCATAATTATATAAAAATGATTGGCAAATAATTAACCCGACTTATAAAAATCAAAATGTGAATAATTATTATCAAATGAAAGCTGATAATTCAAGGAATTTAAATATGTAAACGTTTTGTGATTTAAAAAAATGTCAAGATCACTCGGAATTTTTCAAAAAGAATTAAAAATTATTATGAAAATAGATTAGGACCTATATAGTTGTTAATAAACTATTGGTGCATAACTTTGTTAAAATTAATTTAAATAAGACGGTACTGGACACTTATACGCGAGGTACGACTCGCATTTGACAAATTTTATGGTGCGGGTTTATTCAATTTCTTTAATCATCTACCCGGAAATATTTCTTCCTCTCTCTCTGCCGTTTTTTCTCACTGGATATATAATATTGGATTTCAATCCAGTATGAAGTTCGTTATAAGTCGGAAATGCTTTCGTCAGCGAAATTATATTATCTCTATAATGTAATAAAGTGAATGTAGCAGCAAACCATTCTCTTATACATGTTTGAGACGAAATTCACGTCGGTTATTTGTCAAACAAGAATTCTATTGTTTGTCAGAATTTAGCGATTTTTTTTCCTTGTTTACTATTTATTTCAAGTTTGAAGCTAGATTTTTAAAATATTGATAAAATAATGGCACCAGTCTTGGCTGCTTTAAGAGCAAGGTATAATGTTTTTTGGAATTGATGGGCTTTTTTCTTGTAATTCTCATGAACACATGTTACAAGTACCTCTTTATTAAATCAATTTAATTGCTAAAGTATACAAATATAGTTTTTCTTAATTAGCCATTTATTTTCTTTGTGTAATTTCTTTCTTTAGTAATGGGCACCCACTGATGGACACTTGATAATGATTATAAAATTATAAGTACTACGACACAAAAGCTATAAAATAAAGAATCGTAAAATTAGAAACAATGTAAATTGAATATCAGCAGAACCCATTGTTATGAAATTTGATAATCGGTGTTATATTAATTAATATTATCGATTTTCAGTAACAACCAATATTTATTTAACGCAGGGGTGTGTGGGATAAATTAAATCAGAGCAGTCAGAATTTGATTTGGGGAAATTCCAGTTTAAGTCGAGTTTTTATAAACTGACTTATAAACATTGTAATTATTATAGAACGATTTCTTCAAAATTTTTTTTATGGGAGCGTTCAATGTTTATAAGCGACAGAGAATATAGTTTTATTATTAATACTTATTTTAAACGTGTTTTTTTTTAGTTTTCGTTTATGGTCATGCTCATGGCGCACCTTGATTCTATTTCCATGTAGAATCTTTGTGTGTGTGTGTGTGTGTGGCGAATTAATAAATCTTTTGTAATCTCTAGGTAATAATAATTTATTTATACGAGTACATCTTTGACACCAGTTTGTCTATTTTTAAACTTTTTTATTTTATTTTGAGGGTAAACAAAGAATAGAAAAAATTGTTTAGTTTATATACAATATATACAATATTTATCAACCAAATTAAAGCTCCTTTAGCGCTAAATGCTCTCAATAAAAAATGTGTATAATATGCGTTGTAAAAACATAACGCAGACACCGGGCGTTAGAATTAAATAAAGAATTATTCTTAACACTTTTTTTGGTTTAACAAAAATGTTACATAGTTTTTATTAATTATTTGACTATATTTCTTAGCACTTTTAACTCTTTGTGAATTTTTCCAAAAGTCATTTAGGACAAGGGTCCTCAACTCTTTGCCCGCGACAACGATAAAAAAATATTTAAGTTTTCAATTAAACGTATTTATTTGAAATTAATCATTTATTTATAAATATATTATATCATTTCTTCTCTCAGACGCACCGTAGGGTACAACCGGAAAAAGATGTAATCATTACATCTTATTCTGGCTGTACGCAATTACAAAAATCACTTATATCAATTCTTAAGCTAAAATAAAAATATTCTGTTGATGCAGATTTGTTCATGAGGTAATTAAGAACATTTGTGCATACAACAAACATTGCACAAATTGTTTATACAATATATAAACAACGATCAATATTTCAAGAAATGCATTGTTTACAAAATTTATACATCGATTACAAAATTTCCTATCAAAAAGTGATAGATGCCCGAATACCCGCATCGAAATCGCGATTTTGATGCGAACATCTTGAAAAATAAATGGTGCCCACCGCCCGACCGGTATTCTATTTAGAATGTACTCTTAGGTACAAAAAGATTGGGGACCTCTGATTAAGGAGATAAAAATAAAGTAATTTTAGAATAATTACAACATACAGTATAATAAACGCGCTATATAAAATATTTCAAAATTAAAAAATCAGCAGTCTTTACATCCTTAATGTGGGCGTTAAGAGCTTTTATTTGAGGGGCCATATGTTGGGCTTATACCTCCAGGGAACTGAGCAATAAACATTTGAAAATAGCCCGATTTTGATCTAAGTTCATGGTTTTTTATGTTGATATAATAGACTAATACGTAAGAAAAGTCGGGTTGTGAGAAAGTGCTTATAAAAAAATGAAATAAAAGGGAAATTTTATATTTAGAACTAGCTTTAATACGCGTTTTTTTATCTAATACATTTTTCGGCACATGAAGTAGCCTATGTCCTTCCTCGGGATGGATAATCAAATTTCAGCTAGATTGGATCAGCGGTTTAGTCGTGAAAAGGTAACAGAGAGGCAGAGTTACTTTCGCACTTACAATATTTGTATGTATATACTATTAAATGTATATAAAGGATGTGCAATTATACGAATTTAAATAATCTGATATAATTAATATTAATAATGTTACCAGTTATTTACTATAATCATGTTTCTCTTACAAAAACAAGTTTTCAATTTAACATTTTTTGTGCATCGAGTGCAGTGTTTATAATCACCCGATACCTGATTAGATATGAGAAGAATTCACTGATAATATTCTATACACGGTGTGTATTTTCCGCATTTTTTTGCCTGTTTTTATTAGGTGCTGTAATCAGCTTCAGTCAAGCTATGTTTTATATATATTATGCTAATTCAGAATGCTATTGGCCGAAGAAATTCTTACTAAGCCGGTTCGCAGCGGTTTCTAGCGTCCTTTTTTTTAGAATTATTACCATCATAGAATATACTCTCAATTATCCGATCTGATGATGTACGGATAATAAAAACAGCACGGTTAATCCGTTTAGTAATTTGGCATATCCAAATAAGGTATTGGCACCAGTCGTGGACGTTATACTATTTTTGGGATTGATGGGCTTCTTTTTTGTAATTCTTATGAACTCATGTTACTGATAAAATAAACCAAATACCTCTTTATTAAATCAATTTAATTACTAAAGTACGCAAATATAGTTTTTTTTTAATTATAGCCTTTTATTTTGTTTGTGTTATTTATTTCTCCAGTAATGGGCATCCAGTGATGGACACTTGCTAATGATTACAAAATGATAAGTACTACGATACAAAAGTTATAAAATAATGAATCGTAAAATTGAAAATATTGTAAATGATAATTTAATAATAAATAAATAGATTACACTAATAATTAATTAGTTTAACCTTTTTGCACACATTGACCGATTGCCATCAAAATAAGTTGTTTTAGAGTTAAAATGCCTAAATCTGTAACAAACATTTTCAAATGAGGTATCAAACCTATATACATATATATAATATGACAGTTTTCTTGAAGTTTGACAAGTTTCCCGTACGCGTGATAAGTAAATACCAACGGGATTAAAACAGTGGTGATATTATGAAAAAACTTTTCTACGGTCAGAGTCGCCAATTGTGTAAACATAAGTTGAAGTATCACTGCTCTAAATTCTAAAACAAATCCATAGATAATATCACAGAAAACAATATTAGATTTTTTGAACCAATGTGCGTTTCATATTATTCGAGCTAAAGAAAATATAGAAGTGACGCATAATCAATACAAAGCGAGTAGGAAATGTTCGCCTTGTCAGCAAAAATCTAAATATATAAAACCTGTAATATGTTAATACTGTTTTACCTTTATTTTATATTTATGTGATTCATTTTTCCTTCAATTTTTAGTTGTTGACTTTTTTTATATTATTTGTATCGATGGGTTTATAATTTTTATTTATTTATTTCATACATTATTTATTTTAGGCCTCACTTGGAGTATGTAATTCAAATTTAAAAAAAAATTGTTAAGAAATCACCTACAAAACTGAACTGGTAAAATCTCTTTAATTTTATTTTTTAACCTACAAAAAATAAAACTACAGACGAACGAACAGAGCGAAACTATAAGGGTTTCTGGTTTTTTTACGGAACCTTAAAAACTGTACGTAATACGTAAGTATGTAACGCTTTTGACCTTCCCCCCCCCCCCCCCCCTTCTTATCAACACTTAAGGGTTCGTAAGCACGGTTTTACATTACAGACCTCTCCCATTATAATATTGTTTGTGAAAATTTTGACTACTGCTGTAAGATTGAAAACCACGTTCTTCCAACGACCAAATATACTGACTCGTGTATAAGTAAATCCCGTTAGACTGGTCACATGTTCACACACACACATACACATACACATAAACATACACACACACCATGGAATTTTTATGGCGTAGTAGCAACTAACTAGATTTTACTGTTCCACTAAGTAAATCATTTTTGTAAAATATTTGCTATAGGTATACTACATTTTTGCATTAGTTAAAAGTGTTTAATTAAAATGAATAGAAGAAAAGTTAAGAGAAAATTAATTTTTGTAATCTTAACTCAATCGTTTCCGAGTTTTTTTTTTGTTACCGATATTGCTGATTCTTCTGTCATCAATTCATACCTATCTATGTATACTAAAATTCCAGAACGTTGGTAATTGCATTGTTGATGTATTCAGTCCAATACTCGAAAATAAGTATGATTTCAAACCCATTTAAATTAAAATAATCTTACATCAAACGCAAAATCTTAACAAAAGCGCTTTGTTACATAAATATGTAACGCTGGGCACGATTGGGTTAACTTGACGTGTGAAATTTTGGTCGTTAATTAAAAATTTGAGTACATTTTTCGGCGGGTGTTTTATAGAAGAAGATACAAAAAGTTGTATTTTTTAAACCGTGTGTTCCTATCTCAAATTGTTCTCGAGATATGACTTCTCAAAAATTAGTTTTTTTTTTTGCTGTAACTGTTGTTTGAACGAATTGGTTTTTGGTATATGATGATTTGTATAGTTAATATTTTAAAATTCGTAATGTTTTTGAATTTTTAGAATTTTTTTCAAAAAATGTTTGTCACCATGTAAATTTTCGCACGCTGATTTCAAAATTTTTAATAAAAATCAAATCTGACATTCGGTACAAAAGTTACGGTCATTTTTTCATCGCAATTCAAAAAATATTACTTGGAAAGAATTCTACATAAATAATTCAAAAACATGGTCAGTATTGCCAACTCTATCGGAACACCAAAAAATATTTAAACATGCATTGTAGCTATATTTTCTTATTTGTTTTGTTTGCTATTACTTGTACTAGAAATGCAGATCAGAAGAAATAATATGAATATAAAATATACACATAATAAATTGGACGTAAAAAACATAAATTTTAATTATTTCAATATTTAATTTACAATAATTACATTAAATCGTGTCACGAGCGTGATCGGACGTGAGTAATAAAATAGGATTCGCTAGCGTGCGTCATCGTGAATAATTTTTTTTGTAACCGTGAGTGATCGGGCGTGACTAAAAATTTGTCTCGTGAGCGTGCGTGATCGTGTACGTAGGTATGTAGGTACCCCCCCCCCCCCACTTTC
This sequence comes from Sialis fuliginosa, assembly GCA_961205875.1. Taxonomy (NCBI): domain Eukaryota; kingdom Metazoa; phylum Arthropoda; class Insecta; order Megaloptera; family Sialidae; genus Sialis; species Sialis fuliginosa. The sequence goes on along the minus strand of OY540809.1, from coordinate 20,013,184 downwards.
AATGCAATTATTTTTATTTTAAAATGATAATGAATAAGAAAAGGTTTTAATGGACCCCCCTCCCCTTGTTTTTAATAATTATTCTTACCGCTCTCTCTGATCAAAATAAACACTTGTAACCTTTTGGCCGCAAGGTGACTGATTGGAAACATATCGGCGATAAACTATTGATAATAATGTATTCAAAGCACGTGATGAGGCAGCGACTTAAGTTGCAAGAGACTTAACAAATAGTAAATATGATTATTCATAGCTGCCGTATCGAAGTGGGTGGACGAAATAATGATATTATATTATATGTAGGTCGTTACAATTGTTCCGTGAACACACACACACACACACACACACACACACACACACACACACACACACTCGCATTGTGTGTGTGTGTGTGTAAGCCGTGTGAGTCATTGTTATACGTATACAGGGCCAGGTAATACGGTGTTTTATTTTACAGTAGGATTTCTTTTTATGCGGATTTGAAATACGTACGAACATAAAAACAATTAATTAATATTTACAAGCGCAATCGTGGAAATACGAAATTTACTTTTTATTTTTTTAAATTCAATTTAAGACTCTTTAATAAAAAAATTTAAAACGTAACGTCGTAGAGAATGAATGATAATAAGTATACTATTATTATTTTTCAATTCAATTTATTAATATTTACAAGCGCAATCGTGAATTGATATAATTTATCGCTCATTAAAACTGGTTAAATGTTTTAATTTTTACTTGTACCTCGTAGATATAATCGAGATCTATATAATTTGAGACTAAAACTCGCGTGGTAGCTGCTCTGAGTGTCGAGATGTACTGATTTTAAATGTTCGCTAACGCGCAAAACTGACATCTGCGCGTTACATCAAGTTTCTGAAATGCCCACCAAGTATCTGACCTGTCAAAATTTGTACTTTCAGATTGTGGCGATAATTGTTACTTTTCAATAAAATTAAATAAATAAAATTGAAAAAAAACTTGTTTTAAGTTTTACATCAAATTCTTTCAGATTTTCGAACCTATTTTCATAGTGTTTTTTAGATACATTCTTATTTTCGTGAATTTTTTTTTAAACAATTTCCGACCTATTTTAATTGATTGATTTGATTTAACATTTTATCATTTAAAAAAAATTACCCTAAAAATAAAAATAAAATTTTGTACATGCTCATTAAAAGGTGTTTTTCCTATTCACATAAAGTTAATACCCCCCAACCTCCTCCACCATTTCCCTTTTTTAAAACTTATTTGTAAATTAAAATAACTTAACATTTCTTTTTTTTTCAAGTCGTGACACTTCATTTCTGAATGGTCTATACCGTTTTTTTTTATAGTCTGACATCTTTGATATTAGACCTTACTTAAAACGACTTATTTGTCTTCAACTGAACCACATGCATAGCTGAGTTATTTTAAAATAAAACACAAAATATGGATGCATCTATTTTTACTACATCTATAATTGTAACAAACGTTTTATTTTCAAAAACAAATATCATGGTATGCTTTCAGTTTATTAGAACCAGAGAGGGAATAAGGGGGAACATTACATCATTACATTACATCCCCCCCCACCAACCCAAGTGCTAGACACTGCTGAAAATTGTCTAGATTTAATTTGAAAAATTATTTTATTAATGGTAATATTGTTAATTTTAATTGAATTATATTTAATTAAGTCTGTCTTATTTGAAAGTAAATTTTAATCTGAAGTACCTATATATAATATTTTCTGTCATTTAGCGGTAACTGATTTTTTACTTAGAGTATAGGGGTATGTATTAAATATCGTCTGGAAATAAATGCAAATTTTTATACAAAATTTACTTTCATTATTAGGAAAGTATTTACGGTTTTTCGTATTGATTAAGACTTCAATGATGTTTTCATTGTTATATTTTATATCAGTAGTCCTTAAAATAGGGTACCTATAAAAAAAATTGATATATTTGTTTTAATAAAAAAAACATTGCATTGTTCATATTTTGATAAAAATATTAATTTTATATGAAGTAAAAAGTAAAGCTTTTTTGTTCTTATGTTTGTCCGTCAGTAGCATAACTTAAAACTACTGAAATTTGTATGTAAAAATGTTTAATTAAAAAATCGTTATTTACTGAGATTAAAAAAAACTGCGTCATTAAAAAAAAATAACAGAAACAAATTTTGAAGAAGTGACGCATGGTAAATTGGAAAAATAGCTTTTTGATATCGACCGACCATCTGACGGAACTTGCAAATTGTATACGATGTACAGTTTTCTATATTTAATATGTATTTTAATTTTAACAAAGTAATAGGGTTTTAGAAAGCGTAACAAATTTATTAAAAGGCGTTAATCTTGTTCTATTTTATTGTTAAGTTTAGAAAATACATACAAATTGACATGTCCTTGGATTCCTTTAATTAAAAAAAAACGCATCATCTTGACATTTTTTTTTGAACGACATTTATTTATTTTTAAATATTGATTTCTTTTGATTTTACTTTTAAATAGATTTTTATGACGTAGATAATATTTATTTATAAAACAATCGTCAAGGATCAATTTCTTTTTTTTTAGTTTTGAAAATCGATTTTTTCGTAGATACCTATATTAATTTTTTTGTGTAAAATTTTTAGAAGAAAACGTAATTCAGTATTTATAAAAAAAATCTTTCTATTGATGAAAATAAAATTTAATAAATAAACTAATTAACAGTTCTACATTTTGTAATTCTAAAAAAAAAAAATATTATTTTCCATTTGGGTGTAACCCGCGTCTTTTAATTGGACGATCAAATTATTAAACTACACCCGGAAGCTAAAATCATCTTTAAGTTTAAATACTAGATAGTCCTATAGGAACTATAGGGATTGCCATACTAGAGTTACTCCAATAAGAGTTATGACAACTTCGTAATTTTACCCAAACGTAATTTATTCAAAAATTCATTTATGTATTATTTTTAGCAAGTATGAAAAATGAATAATATGAAATATATTTAATAATATTGATTGATAAAATGACAAAATACGTCTGTGATTGAGACTTGGCCATTATAATCAATCAGAAATTGATCCGGGCTGTCACAACTCTTATTATGACTATCTCTAGGCTATATTAATAGCCTAGAATATGTTCTATAATTTTAACTTTTAACATTTAAGGGGGGGGGGGGACATATGAATAGATGGCAGAAAAAATAGGTGAACTTGGGGAATTATTATCTTAAAAACTACTTCTTCGATTTCATCCAGGTTTTTTTGTGGTATGTTTACTAATTTTTTAATGAATATATATCAACTGGGAGCGCTGCTGTCGTGGCCGGCATGAAATATGTCCCCATGATTACTGGCAGTTGGTTGATTTGAAACAGAAATTTCAAAGTGATTCTTAGAAGTTAATGTATGATACCCTTCGGAACGTAAGATTTTTTTTATTAATTTTTCTTGATCAAGCTAGAAGGGTCGGAAATTATGGTTGAAAAATGAATGTAATTCATAAGGCGCCATTTCGTGATTTTTCTTTTCAAAAAATCTTACGTATTGAAGGGCATCATAAGAATCAATCAATAAGAATCTCTTTGAAATTTCTGTTTTAGATCTAGTAATTCTGGGGACCGTATCGAGGGACATGTTTTACATCGGCCACGATAGCAGAGCTCCCAGTCGATATATATTCATAAAAAAAATTGTAAATATACTTCAATATATATTCTTTATAATAAAAAAACTTAGATAAACTCGAACAAATAGTTTTTGAGATAATAATTTCGAAAATTGACACCGTCTACTCATATGTTTCCCTTAAATGATAAAAAAAATAAAAATAAGCGACTGTAAACTGTTTAGAACCACTGTAATTCCTACCCACAATACGGGAATTAGCACAATTACACCATTCTAGAAAAATCTACAAATCTATGCCCATATGCTTTTATAAAATGACCACTCAAAATTACTGGGCAGGTTTTTTTTTTGGAAGATTTGGCCTGGGTCACAAGTCCAATAAGTTGTTGTTTGCAATCCCCCCTTATCTCCCCTACTTTATCCAACACGGCCAATCTTTTGTAAGCAAAAAACACCAAGTCATTCTTCCTTTTTTCATTTACCGTTACCTTTGACGTTTCAAAAAGAAGGATAATAAATCATGGTTACATGCAATTGTCTGTTTCCATCTCCCTTTTTTAATGGTCGTTGTTGTTTATTTTTTTTGTATTTACCTTATACAACTTTTGTGCTGTTACCAAATGTATATGGAAATAATTATATGTAGGTACAAGATGTTTATTTTTAGGTTTAGAAATAATTTTGGATTGTATTTTAAGGTTATTTTGAAAACAAGTAAACTTTTTTCGTTTTAAGATATTTCTTAGAAAAATTAAAAAATCAACGTAGAGAAACTAAGATATTGTCAAAATAAAATCAATAAATTTCAAAAACCACCTAGAATTTTTGTGATTTAAATGAAAAATATGTTGTTTATGTGGTAATTTATGATTTTCGTTTGATTTTCTAATCTTTAAACTGATATTTCTATGAAGGAACCATAAAATATTATGTACTAAAATTTTTTGTGATTTCGATTTGGTTAAAAATGTTTTTTATATAGGAAATGAAGTGAAAAATTGAAACTCTCAAACCGCATGTCTGTATCTAAAACCGTTCTTGAGATATGGTATCTCAAAGTTTTGGGTTTTCAAAAAAATTTGAGAAAAATAACCGTAATTTTTGAATAGGTATTCGGATTTGATTTTAGTCGACGGATTTGAGATTAGCGTGTCAAAATCTATAGATTGACATATATATTACTTTAAAATTCGACAAAATTGTTTTTGCGAAAAATAAAAAAAAAATCGAAAAACCTTAAAAAATGTCGTTTTGACGAATTTATTTTGTCGTATTTTCAAGTATTATATGTGTCATTATATAGATTTTGACATGTTGATTTCAAATCCGTCAATTAAAATCTAATCCGACTACATTGTCAAATTACGGCCGTTTTCTCCAAAATTTTTGAAAAATCAAAACTGAGAGACCATATCTCAAATTCTCAAGAACGATTTGAGATACAGACCTGAGGTTTGAAAATTTCAACTTTTCACGCCATTTTCTATATAAACAATATACTTTTAACCAAATCTAAAACATGTCATTTTTTAATGATTCTTCATATAAACATGTATCGAATTTCAATTTGTCATAAAAAAATCAACTCAAATACTAGAAAATAAGAAGAAAAATTATTTTCATTGAAATCATATTTATTTCAAAAGAACGCTTTAATGGATACATTAAAATATCCATATTGACCCCCCCCCATGTAGACAATATAGCTGAACCCCACTCCCCCTAAAAAAAATTACGTGGTTTATAAATATACGTTATTATTTAATTTTGCCAATATCTTTTCTCATAGATGGTGAATCATTTCAGGATTTTGAATGGACCTTCTTATATATTTTTTTTTAGTTATTTACGAAATTTTGGTTTCGTTTTGAAAAGTGGCTATTGTTTTTTAACTTTCGGAGTCATAAAATATATATATTTTTTATTTACTCAAATCTGCTACCGTCGGCGGCGCAAATTTTCGGAAAAAAGCATTCAAAGTTTACGTATACCACTATAATAACGTCAATTTGAGAATTGGAGGTTTTGGATACGTATTTTTGAAACTATTTATTAATTAAATGAAAAAAAAATTATTTTTTTTAGAATATTCCCTTAAATTTTATTCGATATAAGATAAACGATATTAAAATTAGTTAGTCACGTAGGCTACTGAATAGCTAATATAATAATAGTTTAAAATGTTTTATTACTAACTAGAAATATTATTCAAATTGGAAATTTTATGACGGTATAAATGCAATATTTAAATAAATAATTTATATAAACTTCTAAGAAATGCAAGTAAATCATTTTACTAAGAATGTAGGTAGTACATTCCATTCTAAATAAAATTGAACAATGTTTTAATATCAATTTTGGTAATATACAGCATGCTTCATAAGTCCTTTCTTTAAAAAAAAGTAGAAATAATTTTAAAGGACGTGCTGAACAGAAGAAGATTTGTGGCTCGGGCGGAATTGTAGCTACCTCCCCTTTCGAATAAGGAAAATAAAAAAGTATGCCATTTTGTATAACAAAAATAATTTCCTTCCCCGCTACTGTTATTGGATGTATTTATTTCCAAATGAAGTCAAATAAGTTCTTTAATATACAGGCTGATTTTCAACTAGTCTAAAAAAAATTTCAATAAATCGAGAATGTTATTTTAAGCAAAAAAACATCACTTGAATGTATCCGGAAATTCTTCGTTGAATAATTTTACGGATGCTTCAAATTACACAAAATAAGTTTATATTCTTGTTCTATGATTAAAAATAAGATAAAACGTTAATATAAATATATTTCCATAACTGTATTTTTATCAACAAATAGTCATTTATATTTTCGTTTTTTAGCCATGTTAGTAAAGTTTGTAATACAACGGGATATAAGTCTATGATGACAAGTATTATAGTATGTTCTTACTAACTTTTTATCTTATTTTTAATCATAGTATTTTGTGTAATTTGAAAAAAATCTGCAATCCTTTCTTTTTATCGATATTTCTCGAAAACCGTTGATCCTTTTTCAAATAGACAAATTATATTTTTGTGTATTTTTTATCATATAACCTTCTACAAAAATCCAACGCAAGAAAAAATTAATACAAATAATACTTGATAAAAATCGGTGGACCCACTGACTGCATGATTTAAATTATTATTGTTTGATACTGGAAATCGATAACACTTATTAATAATAAACCGGTTAGCAAATTTCATAACTGTATCACAATGGGTTATCTAGATATTAAATAAACACTAATTTTGAGCAAAATATTTGGAAGGCTGTAGCTCCCTCACGAAGAATTTTCGGATACATATTCAAGTGAAGTTTTTTGCTTAAAATAACATCCTCGATTTATTGTTGATTTTTGTACACTAGTTGCAAATCATTCTGTATACATTTTTTTCGTGTAGGTATCTAATTTAAAATTTAAAGGTGGAAAATTTAAATTCCAAATATTTGATATAGAAACATGAAATCTTGAAGTTAAATGATAAAAGAAGGTCATATTATTTATAGTTTTATGTATTTTCATAGCAGAGATAAGGTTTGTTTTTGTTGAAGTATGTATATAATATGATTACAAACACTTATTTAATATTAATCGATGCATATACTCAATATGTATTAGTAATTTTTTCTATGGAATATTTCGAAAACTTATAGAAATAGACTTTTAGGAGTAACATAAAATACCACACTATCACTCAAAGTGGCTGAGCGGGTCATAAAATTTATTATTTAACTCATACTTCATCTTAAATTAAATATAAGATTTTTTACATATAATTTTTCACGATTATAATTCTGTAGATGATTGATCGAAACTTTTCTATTATATTCTTCGTAAAATTTTTTAACGTTTCTACGAATAGAGGGGTAGCATTATCGATTAAAAAATTGTTTTAGTAGTTATACAAAGGTAGTGATGATGATGAGATGCATTTCTTGTCGGCTGGATTGCTCCTTTTCCATTGCTCCTTTTTTGGTGTTTTTGTCATTTCTGTGCAATTAGTTTTATTTTATGAATACTATTGTTTCACAAGGGATGTTTGACGGAGTAGGAATTTGCTGATGGGCCAATCATCGCAGGATAATAGGTATAGGGGCCTTATACAAAGGTATATGAATAGATTTTAAATGCAGTTACATAATTAAATAAATAAATAAGCTATTTGTGATGTAATAGGACTAAATAATTATATTCGATCTAGAAGTTCAAGAGACATAAATATATTAACTTCAATATTAATAGATAAACAATACATTAATTAGTACAATCAATTTTGTAAATAGTAATTAAAAATGTATTTTAATAAGATATCAACTACCTTTTGTAGGTCATTTTAAAAATAGTTGGACGTAGTTTATTATCTAAAGATAATTTTTACATTCATGTTTATTTCTACCAGAGGTTGTCAAACAATTTTTTAATTATTTATTTTTAATTTTATTTGTGTTAAATATAATTAGATTGATAATTTTTTTTATAGATTATTAGGAGGATGTGAGACTCCCCTGGAATGATCAGGGCAGATTAGAATATTACATCATATATATTGTTTTAAAGTAGATAAGTTATGTTTTGGTTTGGAGTTACGCCTTTTTAGGGTCCTTCAATTTTTTGGTTCACAAGTTACTAGTTTTCTATTGTGGTAAAAACTAAAAATTAGTATGAATTTTGTGTTTCTTTTTCTTTTTATAGTTTGAAAAACTACTATTCGAGAATGATTTGAAATAATATAAGTGACATTTAACCCTAATTGTTATTGTTTATTTCAGATAAAACTGTGTTGATGAATGGATTTTATTAGTATTTTATGTTATTTGAAATATTTTAATCGATTTCAAATAAATTAATAAATATTTATTTCAATAAAATTTTTTTTTTGTTTTATATTTTTGACGAAATATTAAAAAATAAATTTACAAGTTTTGGAATCTATATAGAATAATAAGTAAATGAGTTTTGGGAATTATTTGAGTAATTGCAGTCGATTTTAAATAAAGTATGAAATATTAATATAATTTTTTTGTATTAGATAATATTATTATTTTTTACGAAACATTAAAACTATGCTATATATTAAATTTTATTTATAAAGAAATAGAATCTAAAATAATACATTTTCTTAGGAAATTACAATGAAATTTTGATGAATTCTCTTGAAAACATTATTCAAGGTTAAAGTACATTATAAAACAAATGAACGTACAAGGTTTTATGAAAAATGCATGAGAATTGAGATATAGTAATACATCTGTAAGTTGAACCTAGACGTTTTTGGAAAAAAACAAAACAAAAACTGTTACCCTCGATTTCGTCCGCGTAGAATTATCTAATGATTTTTTCGGGATATAAAGTAGCCTATATCCTTCTCCAGAATACAAGCTATCTCTCCCTGGCAAATTTCATCAAAATCGATTTAGTAGTTTAGTCGTGAATAGGTAACAAATAGACAGAGTTACTTTCGCATTTATAATATAAGTAAAAGTGTTAATTGTGTTCCGCGAATTTGACTGTTGGAAAGACTAAAACCCTAGAATTAGTTTAATTTTGATATTATTATACAACTTTATCAAGGTATACACGGGTGAAACCGCGGTTAAAAGCAAGTTAATATATATAATAATGAATATAATCATTTTTACATAATATGTATAAGCATCCTGTTTTTTCTATGGCTTCAGTTGTACTTCATAACTTCATAACGTGTAGTTTTTAATTAAATTATTAGTAAATAGAAAAATAATTTTTTTTTCGGAAAAAAACGTGATACTTCTATTATATATTTTTTTTCTATAAATAAATGAAAATGGAAAATTATTTTATTATTATATTTTTCAAAATACTAGCCTAAAATAATAAAGATATTTTAGTAACAGTTCTAACAGCACGAATCAATTTCTGATTGATTGTACTAGCCAAGTCTCACTCACAGTTTTTTTTTTAATTTTTAGGATTCCGTAGAAAACTAGGGATCCTTATAGTTTCACTCACAGCTAAACTCGCTCAATCATATTACAATTGAGCAAGTTTGCTCAAAACTGACATTATTACAATATGAAAGAATGCCAAAAATTCTTTCAAAATCCACTGACATTTCAATTTTTTTTTTAAATAGAACGAACGAGTTTTGGAACTCGCCTCCCCATATACAGAGTATTCGCCAGAATTGCTAATTTTGTTATTATTGGATCTAGAAGATCGGTTAAAAGGGCCAAGTAGGTACCAGTATTTTTTCCGGAATGAATAATGGCGGTCTCAAAAAAACAATCGAATGTCGAATATCAGAGATATATTGAAATATATTTTTTTAAATGGAATAACCTCTATATTATTATTGGATTTTATAGCTGAGAATGTTCTCTTTATAAAAGTGTAAACAATTTATAACAAGTATAAAATTAATAGAAAATATCAAAAAATAGTGTGCTATGCAATTTAATAAAACACATTACAAACAATTGATTCAAATTTTTAAACAATAATTTCAGGTATTTATGCCTTATTTCGCAGATTTTTAACTTTTTTGAGTATTATTGATAAACTCGAAAACATTAAAAATCGTTTTAAAAATTTTAATCATTTGTTTTATTTAGTTATGTTTACATTGCACGCTATTTTTTGATATTTTCTATTAATTTATTTATACTTAATTTTATAAAAAATTTACCACCATACATGTATAAGACTTTTATAAAGAGAACATTCTTAGCTATAAAATTCAATAATAATATACAGGTTATTCTATTAAAAAAAAGTTATATTTCAATATATCTCTGAAATTCTACATTCAAATTGTTTTTTATCCATCCCGGAAAAAAATACTGATACTTTGCCCATTTAACTGATCTAGCCCCAATATTAACAAAGTTAGCAATGATCACTCGATTCCCGAGAACATATAAATGAATTTTTGAATAAATCAAGTTTGGTTCAAAATGAAGTAGGTACCTCTACGCTAGCCCATACTTCAATTAAACAACAAAACACGCATTGTACGTATTCTTGCTTACTTGCTGCACCGCTCGTTACTATAATATGGAGTAGGTAGTGAGGTAGACTGTTGCGACGTTGCCAAGTCTCTGCACGTACACGTCAGTCACGTTCTCTCTTGCGGGCGCGCTCTGGCAACGCTGTGACGCGGCCGGTGCGGTGGGACGAAGGGTAACCGTGCGGCCGCTAGCTGCGCCAGGTCATGTAAGTGCTCTGGGATGGTAGAATTGTTTGGGGAAATGGTTCAGATGACGATGTGATTAACAAGGGAACCTTTTCAAGTGGCGTATTCGTATCAAGTTTAAATTTTGTATTTAGTTAGAGGGGCTTAGGATAAGTAAAAAAAAATTATCTTATGCCCGGTATTATAAAGGACCTAACAAAATTTGTTAGCTAGCAATTACATTCAAATGGGGTATTAATTCTGTACTAGTATCTATGGATTAGTTATGGAATTTAGAGCAGTGACACTTCAACTAATTGTAACACAGTTGGCATCTTTGACCGTACAAAATAATTTTCATAACATCACCACTGTTTTAATACCGTTTGTATTTACCTTCAACGCGTGCGCGAAACTTGTCAAAGTCATCAACAAACTCAAAAGAACTGTCATATAAGTTTGATATCTCAGTTGAAAGTGTTTGTTAGCTAACAAATTTGTTAGGTCCTTTATGATACCGGACATTAGCTGCGGTAAAACGGTTTAAGGGGATGAAAACAAACATAACTAATGACAATTTTAACCGGCCGTTTTCTAGATTAACTTGCGCTGAAAACTTCTCTACCGGTTTTTGGGGGTCTTGAAATGTAAATATCATTCTAAATTGGTCACTTTTCAACTATGGTCAATACTTTTCTTGTCGCAAATGTAATAAACAAATTATGTATATTTTTAGAAATATGATAACGTGGCGATGATAGGGTTAAAAATTTTTGATGAATTATGTACTAGGTATAATATTTGAATAACTATTGTATAATACAATTAAATTTAGTAAATAGAAAAAAAAACTTATAAATAATGGGGTGGGGGGAACGGTTTCACATCTTAGAATTTCTACTGTTGTCATTCAAAAGAGTAAAAAATCATGAAAATTTTGTGTTATATATTTTCAAAAATCTTCATTAGTTTCAGAGTTATTTGAAGTATACGATTATTTGGCACATTTTAATGGGGGTGTTTCATATTAAACCATTTTACCCCAATTAAGATATGTTTTTTCTTACTTATCCTGATCCCCTCTAACTATATAGAAAATTTAAACTTGATACGAATATGCCACTTGAAAAGGTTCCTTTGTAAGGTATTTCTAGATAAGGTTCGTTAAAAAAAATTGGGCAACGGTGATTTTAGGTTGGCAGCGTTTTTTTTTTTAAAGAGGTTTCGTAGGGGGTCGGTCGTGAGTCGTAACACTGAGTTTTCGGGACTATGAACGATTTCGTTTTTGCGCAATTATGAATATAAGGGTGCAATTAGCTTTTTGTTTATCTCCGTAACTGTAACTGACAAAAATTCTGTAAAGGGCATTTTTGTAGGTATACAAATTCTTTAACAGTTAACTATATCAGGCCCAAATTATCAATGAATGTTCTATACTACAAAATGTTTATTTTCCGTGTGTAACAAAAAAAACATTATAATTAATTAGATATTAAAACTTAAAAAAGTGCGTTTTAGCCACTTTTTTCAGCGTAGCGGATAAACAAATGATTTTTTTTCCATCATGGTGGTTGTAGGGAATTTTATAGCGAACAACTTTTATTTTATTTATTCATGTATTTCGTGTAACAAAATGGTTAAAAGTTTGCATTTCCTAAAAGAGCTCGTTACATTAGTATATATTATTTACTTACGATTAGTTTATTATCGGTTGGTTTTAATTTTCTATTATAAAAATAAAAATATAAAGTTGAATTTGCCGTTTTTAACATTTTTAAGCGACGGCAACACGCTACAGGTCGCAAAACGTAATAAATCAACAGAAATCCTTTTGAATTAATTTAAACTATTATTAGAATAGAACACTATTTAAATTCAGCCAAATTAAATTGAATAACTAAATATAGAAAAATGTGCAGTAGATTTTGTTTAAATTCATCGATTCTGATTATTTCTGATAACGTAATAATAATTCAAAATTGATAGGTTGTGATGTAGTTTTTGAAAACGTCGAATGCGCAGCGCTAATTGATATTTGTTGTATTAAAAAAGTTATATTTTTGTAATAAACTAAAAAGTTTATTACAAAAATATAACTCTTTTCAATTGTATTTAAACTCGTTTTTAGGGTTCCGTAGAAAACTAGGAACTTTTATAGTTTCGCTCTGTCCGTTTGTCCGTCTGTCTGTAATTTTTATTAATTGTATACCGATTAAGATGAAATTTGGTATAAGGAGGAAGACTAATAACCCAAAAACAGAAATGATTAGTTTTTTGATGAGAAAATTTTTTTTTGGATCCTCTTCCCATAGACTGAAAAGTATAATTTAAAAAAAATTCATTAAGCCTTAGGTCTCCTAAAATGCAACAAAACATTTTATACGACCTTTTGATTTTAACCCTTCAGTCACGATATATTTGCGTTCAATGTGGTTATCAGAGCGTTCCCCCCTGATTTCTAAATTATCAATTCAAAAAATCTGGAAAAATTTCAGAATGTAGCTTTTAATTAGTATCTACTTTTAATGAAAATTATATCGAACACTGTAGCAAAAATTTTGAAATAACTCTTTTTTACAAATCGTAAGGACTACGGAACCCTATCGTGTGCGGTCCAACACGCACTTGGCCGTTTCATTTAATTTTTAGTACGTACCGAAAATTTTGCTGTAAATAAGTTGAAATTTCTATTAACCCATTACTTTTTATTTCTTCGAATTTTTTGGTCATTTTCCCAATTCTTGTTGAAAATATGACCAAAAAGATAAATTCAATACAAGATATAATAATAATAATCAGTCACATCACAGTATAGAATAGCACATTTTAACGACGACAGTCTGTACCTGGATTTATTTTTGAAATGTATTGATATTATTTTGCTTTATTTACACTCTCATAAGTAATATTATATATAGTTTCGTCAATTTAAAAACACTTTACAAAGTGGAAAAAAATTAACTATGAAAGTCGGCTAGCTGGCATAGAACACGATTACTCTAAAAGGGTTGTAATTTGTCATTGAATGAACTCTAGTGTCCATGAAATTTATTGTAAGTAGTGAGAGTTAAATAACATATTAGTAATGTAAATCAAATGAACAACGTTATTGTGTCAGAGGAAAATGTAAAATATGATGTCCTATAAATAGAACACTGGGAAGTAATGGGTTAATACGTTATTTAACTCATTATATGCATACTATGCAGTGTTGCCGCAAGTTTGAGGTAAATTAGAGTCACTGTTCTGACAGCCCGAATCGATTGCTGTTTGATTGTAGTAGCCAAGTCTCTCTTATTTTATCATTCAATGTACTTCATATAATTACATCTTTATGCTTGCTAAAAATAATAGATATATAACTGAATTTGGTTAAAAATGGCGACGCTGTCATAACTTTTATTGGAGTATCTCTTATGATAAAAATGATATAAATGTGACTATTAGGGCAGCTCATTTTCAAGTATTAAATATTTGATGATGAAATAAAACAATTAATTATTGAATTTGTCATTTATCTATTTATCTATAAATACATACTTAGACTTTCTTCCAATATCTAAGAGATTACTTTTTATTTATCTTTGAAAAACTCATTTAATAAACATATGATATTTTTTTTAATATTGTTTTTAAAACAAACATTTATTATCTTTATTTGTTTTGAAGTTATTCATCAATAATAATTAAATTGAACTTCAAACGGCTGTGAAATTTTTCCCATAATCCCTATGGTTTGGGACTTTCTTATATAGATGTACTAGAATTGAAATTGTGTACCAATTTTTTCTTTTACATATTAATACCAAAAATGTTAAATGGGTATTGAATATAAAAAATACTCATTCTATTGATTTAAAGGGGGTATTCTAGTCTAGGAATGGAATTTTGAGTCCTTTTGAGGGATTTTTTTTGTATACCTAAGTTACAAATTTTTTTACGAAACAAAAATTGACGCTTTTTTTCATAAAAAATCACGTAGAACGTAAAACCCGACAAAAATAATTTCTTTATTTAGAATAATTTAGATAACTGTGGCTACAGCAGGGAGCAAGAAATAAAATGGCGTCATTTTGAAATTTTTCGTGAAAATATACTTACAGCAAATCGTTTCAGTAAATTTGAGATATTACGTCAAACATTTTCAAAAATGTATTTAAAAAAATTGTATCGTCAAAACTGAATCCGCTCTCGTAATCAAAACTAGACGTTTTCCCACTCCACCCTCTCCTTTCCTCCTTCCCTTACTGCCCCACCCCCTCCTCGCCAACCTTACGTAATTTATTAATTCAATAGAACGCATAAACATTTAAAAAACGATAATAAAAAAAATGGAGTTACTCAGTACGTCATCTGAAAACTCGAACATAGAATAATAACAAAAAATATATATATATAATATAATCATCATGAACAACATCACGATTTTACAATCAATCCAATTTCGCTGAGTTCATAACAACACATACACATACACACACTCACACATAAATAAATAGACAGATGTGTGCGTGCATGCATAGAAATACATTCTAAACAAGACAATCTGGCAACGCAGGCACACATGTGCACGAACCGGCAACGTTGCCTTCTTATTTATTTACCCGCGTCCTTGTCGACCGCCTGGTACAGTCGCCCACGCCGAACGTTCGAACTGTTATCACGCGCACGATTCATTACAGTCGGTTATTTTTCATATAAACATTATGTATCGAGAATTTGTGCGATTTTTAAACAAATTACGGTAAAAATAGATTTGTTTTTGGTGTGCTACATGACATTTATTGTTGTTTCTATTAGTATTGATTTTTTGGGGGCAAATCGGGTGCCAAAGAAACTAACTTTTGACTATTTATCTAATATCTTGAAAAGGGTTCATTGTAACCGAAAAATGGATAGAACATACGTTATAGGTAATAACATTCCCTATAAATTTTATTATAAACATTTTTCGCTATTATGTACCGTTTATAAAATAAATTAAAAATCGAAAAAAGTTAACTTAATTTGTTTTGCAATTGAATTAGACTTATATCCAGAATCTAAGATCTTATTGAATCAAAACAGTTTTAAAATAGTTTTTTAGTTCTTTGAAATATAAAAGTAATTTACAATAAAAACTATATTTTACGTCATAAAAAAATGTTATAGTATTATATAAATAAATAATTTATTTCCCCACTTCATTATTTATTTGTTTATTGTTTGATGTTACTATATTTGGTTCGGGTAGCACCGCCTGTCACCCGGGAAATCCGGGAAATTAGTAGCTGGAATTAGTAAAAAGTTAATGTCCATTCTAGAAACTGGGAAAGGTTTTTGGGAAAATTGCAGCAATCTTAATTAATTATTCATCAGTTTAACGCAAAACGAATATTCAAGTTATTTTTAGATATAGTTTCGTTTGAGTTATTTACAATTTATACATATTATAAAACAAAGTCCCTCGTCGCGTCTGTCTGTGCACGATTGTTTCAGTAACTACTGAATGGATTTTATTCCGGTTTTCACTAATGGATAGAGCATTTCACGAGGATAAAAAAAAATTGTGAAGTGCGTGTTGAGTCTCGTGTATTAGTGTCTCGTACCGTATAGTTTTTCAATTTGATTTTAGAAAAGTTAAGAACTATGCACTGTTCGTCTATTAGAAAACAGCTGGCTATAAATGTACCATATAAATGTGAAAGAAACCAAATAAATTTTGAAAAAAATGTTATGTCTGTAACTTAAAAATTAATTGATGAAAAAAATTGAAAAAACTGGAAATATAGAAAATATGTGCGATTTAAAGTAAACTAGTTAGGTTCATATCGGTCAGCATTGACGGAACCTATACATTGTTTAAGATATACACTTTTTTTTACATTTCAACAATTATTTTAGACCCGACTTTCTTGTGTTGACATTCGAATGATAAATTATTTCTTGTGGCAGTTATAAATGACGTTCTTTGATAGACATATTTCCAATGAATCTATTTATTTTTTTAAATTAGCAACTCACTGCCAATTGTTAAAAAAATATTAACAAAAATTTATAATTATAACGTAATATTTTTCTGAATAAATTTAAATAAATTAAATAAAAATTGTGCAATTTTATTTACAAAATATCAATTATAAATTTTCCTTAATACAGGCCTGCCCTAAATCAATTCTCATACACCCTAAAATACTTCTAGGGTCTTAGGATTTTCAGCAATGAAAATTTAATAATATTTATAATTAGCGCATTTGACCCAGTGTTACCTGGGTTAATACCCACAAAGTCATAGTGACCTAAAATATTCAACATTTCCACCCAACATGCCCATAGCACTCGGTTCACTGCGAATTGTTTTTTTTTCAAATAACACAAAATTATTCACATATTATACACCTAAACCTATAACCTTTCCATAATCTATTTCGATATTTTATTTTTTTTGGAAGTGAAATGTTTCTTTATACTTAAAAAAAAATACTTTCAATTTTCATTCAGTGTATTTTTAAATATAATGATGGTAAACATATGTCAAAAATCATCCAATTATTCGACAGAATATTTGAAAGAGACGTGATCATAGTGACATAAATAAAATAAAAAATTGAAACCGTAAATTCTTAGAAATTATAGAATTCTTTATTCAATGACTATTATTTTTTTATATAAATGGCAGTTGTATTCTCTGACATCATGGAAACAAAACACGACTTGATGAAGATTTTTTTAGTTTTTTGATATTAAATTTAGGATTTCATAAAATATTAATAGCCACTCTTATATTTAAGATTAATTTTTGTCTTAGAAGAAAACCTCCTATTTTTGAAAACGATCTTTAACCGGATACAGATGTTTACTGTCCATTTTTGAATTTTCGAATGACTTTAAAACAGTGCGAGTTAGAGAAAAATGATTAAGTTAAAAATTATAGGTAATATTATTATCTATAATTTATGTTCTATTCATTTTTTCGAAAAAATAAATTTTTGAAAAAAATAAATTATAATTCAAATGGTGCATAACAAATAAGAAATCTATAGTTTATGTCAGATTCATTTTATTCTATCTTTTATTAGTTTGTCAGAAATATGTTTTAATAAAATAAGAATCACGTACACTGTTAACTGTCAAGATTACATATAAGAAAGTTCCGTGGTTCCCATAGCAGACATTTATATATAGAGATGTGTTATTTTTATTTACACATATAAATGATATCTAATAATAATAAAAACGTAATAATAAATCAAATAAAAACATACTAAATTTGGTTTTCAGCAATACGGAAATTATATAAAACAATAATACCTTTATCTGTGGCAGTAAAATGTGTGATTGTGTGTGTGTGTGTAAATAAACAATATAAAAAAACACGTTATTTTATTTTTCTTGTATCATATTGTTTATAAATACTTATCGAATCGATATAATCGATCGTTTACAAAAATTCCATATACATATATTTTTAATGATGGAATAATTTCTTGACCTAGAATGTAATTTATGTATACGTGCTATAAAACAAAGTCCCTCGCCGCGTCTGTCTGTCTGTGAACGATTTTATTAGTAATTACTGAACGGATTTTATACCGGTTTTCAATAATGGATAGGAATATAATAGGTTTAGGTGTATTATTTATGGTGGATATTTTGTATAAAATAACACAGGCCGACAAAATATTTTTCTTCTGTTGTCTCTACTTCAATAAGTGATTTCGGTTTTTTTTTGGCTTGCTGAAATCGAATCCGTTGCCCAAATTGCTCTATCACGTCAGGTTTTTGAAATAACCTAACCTAAAAGTGCCAAAATGACGGCTTTGACAATGTTTAAGAATTTATTACCAAGTAGGTAAAGTGTTTTGTCATTAAAATGCATTTTTACTTTTTACTGTACGATTTTTTTCACCGAAATATACTAGATTGAGATATTGTTATATTTAATGTATTCAAGTCCATTGTGTCACTTGTGTGTGTGTCTAATCTATGAATAAAAATATCATATTTTCAAACTAGCATATCTTGACGAAAAAAAATCGTACAGTAAAAAGTAAAAATTCATTTTAATGACAAAAGGTAGTACCTACTATAATACTTCCTACCGTGAACGAAAACTTTAGAAAAAAATCACATACTTGGTAGTAAAATCTTAAACATAGCAAAAATCAAGGCTTCGAACCGTTATTGTTTTCGTTCCGGTTCGAGTAAAAAAATATATTTCAGTTTGGTTCCGGTTTTCGTTCCGAAAATAAATAACGGTGTTTCCGGTTTTTTCGATTTTCGGTTCAGCTCCGAGAGATTAATTAAAAAAAAATATTTGTATTAAAAATTTATTTTCTACCATAATTTAGAACATTTTATGTTTCTTGTATGATAGCCCGAAAGACAATTGTATAGTGGGAAATAAGATCATGTAAACGCGCGCATATTAACATGTACTGAACCGAAAAAAACGATATTTTTATTTCGGTTCGGTTCCGGGTTTCGTTCCGTCAAAAAATAACGGTTTTTCCGGTTTTCGGTTCAGTTCCGGTTCGAAGCCCTGGCCAAAATAATTAGGTTATCTCAAAAACTCGCGTGATGGAGAAATTTGGTCAACGGATTTTGTTTCAACACGTCAAAAACCTCCGAAATCACATATTCAAGTAGAAATAACAAAAATGTTGTTGGCCTGTGCAATCGTCGAAGAGGTATCTTCACGTAAATGTTAGTGATAAGTGAAAACTATGTTTAATAGGTTTATTACAGATTAAATTTATATCCCCGGGTCCAATGTAGGTACTATTACAAATTAACTTGGGTACTTAATTAATTACGTATTTTATACAGTATAAAATCTCTATCTAATATATTCGCACAGTTTTAGAATGGCTGGTAGAGTCACATACATATACCAGTTTGTATTTTTGTTTGTAATTAGCCGTGCGACAGCTGAGATTTACTGCCCTGCATTAATTGTTATGTTAATTCAGCGGCCATTGTAGCTGCATTGTCGATATATAGACAGACGGAACATCCGGAAAATCTATGGTTTCAATTTTACTATGCTGTTGAATAATTTTCTGCGTAGTATTAACTAAAAATGTTACGTAGTTATTAAAAAAACGTCCGAAAAGCGTATTGTGGTGTATAGGGAAATCAACGTTATTTTAGATGCTCCAATTTTATTTTATTGTAGAGGATTTTTTTGCGTTTTACATAACTAAAAATGTTACGTAGTTATTAAAAAAAAAACACCCGAAAAGTGTATTGTGTATAAAGGAAATTAACGTTATTTTAGATGCATGCAATTATTTATAGGAAACTTATAAGTAAAAACAAACTTATAAAGTATACTTTTTTTTAGAAAAATATAAAAATCTTGATCGATTATGCTGAAATTTGTACATAACAGTGCTGCCTAATTTCGGAAAAACCTTATTTGCCGTGATTTAAAAACAAAATACGATACTAGCAAGAGTCTTGGCCACTTTATGAGCAAGATATACTGTTTTTTGAGATTGATGGGTTTCTTTTTTGTAATTATCATGAACTCATGTTAATAATAAAATCAATATTAAATCAATTTAATTACCAAAGTTCGCAAATGTACGTTTTTTTTTAAATTATAGCCTCTTATTTTCTTAGTTTTTTTCTCCAGTAATGAACAAAGTAGAACCAGTAATGATTACAAAATGATAAGTAATACGACACAAAAGTTATAAAATAAAGAATCATAAAATTAGAAACAATGCAAAGCAGATGCTATGAATATAATATAATAATAAATAAATATATTACACTAATAATAATTAGTTTAAATGTCCACCATTTGACACCCATTGACCGATTTTATGATTCAGTAATGGCAGTAGGTATGTAATCAAATATCAACAAATATTTCTAATTTGGTACATTTAATTAAACAAGTGAGTTATTGTCCAAGACTGATGCCAGTACTTTACAACGTTTCCTCGGACAGTAACGTAGTTTGTAATAATAGTTGTTACATAATCATTGTTCACCATGGCCTTTGGTTTTCTTTCGTTACGTAATCGCGTAGTTTTCCTGCTCCAATCGCAAACGCTATTATCTTCTTTGAATATCTATGTCAGTTCATAGAACTACTATTCAACCTTTCACCGCACGAAATCCGTGTCCAAGGTTACTTTGTGTACGATCCGGGGGATCTGCAGCGGCAGGTTATAGTGTTTTTGTTGGTTCTGGTAGAATTCCACCAGTGGTGTGCTTCTCAAGCGAAATATATGTATTTTTCAAAGTTCTAAAAATATCTATTTTAAGAGCCTCCACAGGCCGTTATAATTTTTTTGATCATATCTAATTAGTGACTATTGTAGATTAGACTTTTCTCTTCAATTGTTTTTTTTTGTAGCGCTGTACAACCATTTTTGACCGAATTATTTGCGATCGAAATATTTTTTTTTGTAATGAATTATTTAAAAAATAACAAAATAAAAAGTAGAGAAGTTTTATCAATTTAATTCAAATAATTTATAATATATTATAATAATTTAAAAAAAAATTTACCTCGTCGTTATGAAAATATTAAATTTTGAAAATTGTCATTTTGGTATGGCCAGTATAGGGAAACGAAGCGCGTTGATGCTTTATATATATAAAAAAATATATACTTTTCTAACAATGTTTAATTTTCGAAAAATAGTTTAAATAGCTCGGAAAAAATTGCCGTCATATCAACACTTGTAGCGCTTCGTTTTTTTATTAAATTAATTTTTTGGTAACAGAATCACAAATGATTATTAATAAAATCGAATAAGAGTTATGAGTTTGGCAAGGTTGTTCGATATTTGCTTGTATTTGTATGTACGTGTAAACCTACACTATTTGTGTAGTGGTGTAGAGCTGTGTTAGGAGTTGAGCGCGAAATTTTAAAAGAATTAAATAGTAAATAAAAATTTTAATATTTTTGACGGGAAAATTTAGGTTGTACCACTTGTACCACTTTGGTATTACATAGTCAATTTTTTTTTAAATATTCAAACGTATTATAAACAAAAAAAATGCCTAACATGATCTCAATGTACTATTAAATTTTGTATACATCAAATACAAACTTTTTCATGCTTATATTAATTTTCTAATATATACCTACATTTGGCTCATAATTACTACAATAACCTTAATATATTTTGGTCAATAAACGCAGTATTTGCCATCAAATTTACGTAATAACAAAACAAAAAATAAGTATCAAAAATTAGAAAATCAATCATTGTTTTTAGCGCCTATAAATAATACGTAAGAAAAAATATAAATCTACTTTTTGTGGGGTTCTATTTTATAATCAATATATATATTTTGTCAAAATAGGCAATATGTATTTACTAACCATAAAATTGACGTATTGTTAAAAAATATTCTGCTATCAGAAATTAGAAAATCATCAACAATGTATAAGTTATTTTTAACCACGCCTCTGTATAAGTAATTTAACACAGTGCATATATCTATCTTTGTCTGAGTTCTATTGTTACCTGTCTCGGTCGAATCATTACCATTGAAAGTGTCACGTTTTACTATCCATCCTTTTCTAGTTTGATTTATAAAAAAAAACAAAGCACTCTATGTTATTTTCATCATCAGGTGGATAAATTTTTTTACTCAACTATTTTTAATTGTTGTTGAATTTAATTGTGATTATTGTTGCATTTTGTAAGGCTTTCGCGGTTATATATTTATTGAAGTTCTTATCAGCAGAATTTTTCTTGATTTAGCAATAATGTAGGCTATTATAAATAATTTTCCCGCTGGAGCAAATAAGTATTAATTATAAAAAAAACATCCCACTGACAATTCTAATCTAATAAAACAAAATAAACAATTGACAATCAAGAGACAACGGCCGAGATGCTCTAACGCGTCACTTGTTTTTCAGTTCGCGCGTTATTAATAATATTTTACCGTATACAACTTATTTAAAGTTATTTCCTAAACTAAAATACCAAATTGGATGCTGTAAAGGGCAAATTATATCTACATTAAGTACTTATGACGATGAAATCTTTTATTTCGATAAGGATGAATGTTTTGCAGGTCATAAGTCCACGTAAACAGAACCCAAACATTTTAAATTTTCTTTGTAACATAAAAACAGTCATTGTGGCTTAAATATAGAAGTTAGATATTATGATATCGTAGACTTTATTTTATATCTTTTGATTCTACACAATTCTTTACCACATTATTTTGTTCAATATTTAACGGTTTAGGCAGCGTATTGTTCCCGGCAAACTTTTTTCCGACTTGATTTACTATTATCGTCACTACTTATTCCTTATGTTACCTAACGTAACAAAATATATCCTCTAGTCTGGCCAGAGAATATATCTATAAATTAAAAAAAACAACGCAAAAAAACAAAGCGCACTAACGAACAGGCAGACAGGCAGAGAAACGTTGAACTTTATATATATACATATATATTTTTATTAATGATTAATGAATTAAACACTATTGATTTTTAAATTAAAAAACATAATTTAGTTTATGAATTTTTCATTAAATAAAATTCATTTCAATTTTTAGTAAACATGTTGTAAAAAAGGTTATAAAATTTAATCAGAATCTATAGATTGTAAAATGTATACTACACGCTTTTATATGTATACAGGGCTGGCTTTATACTTTTAGTCGTTATCCCCCCCCCCCCCCTCCCACTAGACTTACTAGATTTTTTTCCATTAACTATATTTTTTAAGTTGCTATGGTCACCACAGGATTTTTTATGCATCATTTTATGAGGCTCGTCTCGCAATTGATAAACTTTTTTTACTGTTATAAATAAAAAAGTATTGAAGAAAATAATATTTTTTAATGTATATAATTTTTATTGAATCGACCCTGGAAATTTTTGTACTTAGAACAAAAAAGTACGATAAAATTAATGGAGATTGGATCCTACGCCAGAAACAAAAGAAATGTTGTTTTGTGAAAAGTTGGAAAAACATTTTCTTCGCACAAACACGCGGGTAAATAATTCAACTATAAGTCGAGAAAATTTTACAACTCTAGAAGTAAACAACAAATATCAAAGGATTGCGTAGGTACCTTTTCTTAAAACTCGATCAACTTTAACTTTTATTTGCCTTCAATTATTTATTATTTATTTATTTTCCGTACCTCAAAATGAAAAAAATGGAACCCTTATAGGATCACTTTGTCGTCCGTCTGTCTGTCTGTCCGTTCTACAAAAAATTCAAAGATACGGCCTTTCAAAACGTATTTTGATACTGACAGACTGACTTACTGTAGGGTACTTCCCGCTGACCTAGAATCTTGATATTTGGCACGAAGGAATAATGGAAAAAATCCGAAATTCATTAATTTATAATGCTATGTGGAATACTACGCAAAAAACTAAATTGTGCGGTAATAGTACAGTAAAGATGGAAAAAAACATTTTATTTTTATAAAACGGTTTTACAACGGTGTGTAACGGGTGTTTACTCTTGTTAATTTTTGAATTTTGAGAATTATTTTTGAAATTGTATTTATTTATTGTTATGATATTTTTAAAATGATTTGTGATTTTCTATTTTATTTATGTTTCTATTATTATTATTATTATTATTATTTATTTTTAACGAGCTAATAGTTAGCACTAATTGTGAGAACTAAATGAAGAATAAACAATAGTTTTGCTGTTATATAAAATACCTTCACTACTATATAAAAATTAATTACAGTTAATTATTTATACCAATTTATGTAAATTGTTCTTAATATTTCTTATGACGCTACATTTTTTTATTTGTAATTTAAGTATGACAAGAAAAATAAATGGAAAAATTTGAAAAACCTTCTGAAACAGCTTTAGGTATTTTAAAGACCCGGAAAAAATTTAGATCTGAAGTGATCAAATCAGATCTTTATAGATATTTGTATATTGAGACAAAATCATGTTTATATTGAAAAATATAACTGTTTCAAAATGCAGATCTATCAAGATCTGATTTGATCACTTCAGATCTAAAATTTTTTCCTGGAGAATTTGTTCTGGAACAAAAGTTAATCTATTGCTATCTGCGTGGTATTAAATGACATCCCACTGACACAATTGTTTATATGAATTATCTAAAAGCAGTGGTGACAAGTGTACATCATAAAATTATACATTTATTACTACTGTTCTAAAATACCGAGTGATTTTTTTTGTATAATAGCCCCTTCCCTTCTTATACAGGTTTTATTATAGATTTTTAATTATTTATGAATTTACAATTAATTCTATAGAATTGCCAGTATTTGACACAGAAAGGTTTAAATGTAATATCAGCGATTAAAATTTAATCATTTAATTTTTTATTTTATTTTACAATTTTCTGGTTTTCCGTTATTATGGTTTAAATATAGATGCATTTAAAATTATTATAATTGCTAACTTCCTTTTTCTTTTTCTTACAGGTGTGTATTAAGAACCAATTTGTACCGCAGTTTTTATAACGTATAGTTTGTGAGTATTTTTAATTTTATTATAAAATAAAATTCGTTTATTGTTTTAATTTCGAGTAGTATTTTAGAAAAATGTAGGTAAAATTAAAATCGATCGATAGTCTATTAAAATAACAATTTCGACATTTAACCCCTAATGGCGGGGGTAGACAGGGAGTGGATTTTTGCAATTTTTAACTAAGATCCAAGATATTTACGATTTTGTATAGGTAATGTATAAAAAAAAGAATAATTTAATATTTCATCCCTGTCACGTATAAAGGATTGTTATTGGTACCATTCGATTCAGCGGAAACAATACCATGGAGTAGGGGGCTCATTGTTAGTAAAAAATTGTACGGGCAGGTGGGTCTATCTTCAACACTCTCTGAGTTACAGGGTGTTTAAACATTTCCTTCAGTTCTAGTTACGTTACTTTGGAAGTTATAAGATAATCTTTGTTTGTAAATACTACACTGAAGGAAGATTTTAAACACCCTGTAACTCAGAGGGTGTTGAAGATAGACCCCACCTGCCCGTACAATTTTTTACTCACAATGAGTCAAAGAATCAGCTCTTAAAATATCTGTATCCCAAACCGGATCACCCTGTATAATGAATAAAACGGAAAATAAAATTTCATCGCCTGTTTTAAAATATTATTTACGCTGCCAATATAAAAAATTATACATCGCGGGTGAAGCCACGGACAGGTCCGCTAGTTTCTAATAGATCTAGTTTGTTTTAGAATAAATATCAATTGGTAGGGCGTTATGGCTATGCGTGCTAGTGATATATAGGTATTTATAAATCGGCCTCATCTATAAGGAGAGTGCATAAGTAAGAGGCAAGCACACGTTATTTTTAAAACGTGCCGCACGCTTACAGAAAAGCCACGTGGCGCTATCGAGTTAGATTTCTTTAAAATTACTTGATTATGTAAACGATATGTCATTTAAAAATATAAAAAAATTGTAGTATGGGCTTCAGAAGTCGTCTGCCACCCTAAAGGTCAGAATCGCTGACAACAGATTCGAAAATATTAAGACTTTAAGACACATCGTCGGTCATCTTTTTGTAGGGTGGAGCTTATATAGTTACATCATTTTAAATAAAAACACTAATATACGTATACATAATTTCACTAATTCATTTTATATCAAGTTTAACATATTTAAATACTAAAATTCGGAATATCAAATATTTATTGCCACAAAATTTACTTTTACAATTGTCAGAAGATTACATTATAAATAATATATGAGTACTTTTTTTAAACGAAAAGTACTTTTTTTTCTAGCAAATGAGTTTCAAAATAAATGTCTTTGTTTGGTACATGGAGAAATGATTTAAATATTATAATAATCAAATGGGAGGAGTCTACTATAGGTTTGTGATATGCTAATTTCAATGAAAACTGAACGATTACTTCTGCATTTCACTGTATATCTGTCCGATATAAGGTACTGGCACCATTCTTGGATCATACCCCATTGTAGGTTATTTGATTAATTAAATGTACTAAATTAGAAATATTTGTTGATATTTGATTACTGCCATTAGTGAATCATAATCTATAGACACTTAACTCTAAAACAGCTTAATTTGATGACAATTGGCCAATGGGTGTCAAAGTGGTGGACATTTGAACTAATTATTAGTGTAATCTATTTATTAATTATTATATCAGATACTTGTTTTATTAGTAACATAAGTTCATGATAATTACAAAAAAGAAGCCCAACAGTATACTGCTCTTAAGGAACTAAGACTGGTGCCAGTACCTTATTTAATTGCACTGTTAAAAATTCCCGATGCTAATTTACCAAACATGTGTTGGAAGTTTTATTCATATACAGTTTTCGAAATTTCAAATAAGTGAAGGTTTAGAATTTTTCCAACATGGTGCTGGAATTTGAAATACTATATTGTGTAGAAAATTACGATACCATAAGTTTGTAAAATTCCTGTATTGGTTACTAAGATTACAATATCAGTATACTATTTTTAATTACGAGAATAATTCTGAACATTTACAAAATGTATTGGAAATTTCAAAAATTGTATATGAATTAAACTTTCTACACTTGCTTTGTAAAATTTACCTTGGATATTTTTTTGTTTTTTTCACTTTTTCGACCTTTTCCCCTACTTTCTACTATATTTTAATACCTGAAATGATTAGAGAGATAGTAATAAGTATATTATTATTTAATTATTTAATATTTGGTTGTTGTTTGTTAATTAATACGAAGGGGGTGGGGGGTAAATTTACACATTCGTAAAGTAAATTTACCACAACTTGTTTTGTGGTGTAAAAGTATAGGAAATTATCAAGCTTGTGTAGTAAACTTACAAGATGTATTGTAAAAATACAAATTTTATTCGAGATATACTAAACTGTGATGAGGTAATTTATTTTCTCAACACTGACTTGGAATTTTCCTTTACATTTGTATAGTAAAAATATTGTAAATTTACAATTTTTTTCTCAGTGTGTATTTGATTATATTGAACTTATATTTTACACGCAGGTGTCCCAAAATCTATGAACTGTCAAATATCTCAAAGCGGTTAAATTTCTCGTAAAAAGTTTCAGGGTTAAAAAATTATTTTTCTTTGGAATGACCTTGAAAGGATAAATCAAGGTAAAGTTTTATTTTTAGAACAGTTTTGTTAGATTGCCATTGGAATAAATATTTTTTGTCCTTTGTAGTTTTTCACTAAGGTTGATAGTTGTCTACGATTTGTCTTATTTGAGTTACAGACGGACAGACCCACATACTTCATAACGAAAATAGTTAGAATGGATTCAAGGAAGGCCAAAATGGATAATTCCATCAAAATCCGGATTTCGAAAAAAATCGACTTCACTATAGTTATACTATATGCATATTTCATATAACAAGGGTAAAAGAAAGTAAAAATATAAATCTTACAGACACGTGTCTATAATATTCATGATTTTGGTCTATTTATCCATCACATTACACGAAAATTTAAAAATCAATTATTTAAATATATAATTTATTAGTTTTGTGTGTCACTATTGACACATACACGCCACAACTTACGAACGATAGAAAATATTAACTCACAATCAGTTTTATAATTCTCGACCGTGTATATTTCGAAACTGATGAATACATGCACGACTGTGTTACTCGTCAGTGCTCAGCTTTTTGATAGATTAGCGTGATTTTTTCTAGCCATATGTGTTCGTAGTTTACGGCATAACGTTTTTTATCTATATTAGAAATGGTTCCAGCTGTTTATTTTTGGTATTGCGTATAAGAAAGTCCAATTGCACCAATTGTATATATTTTTTTACTCATTTTTGCTTCAGATTGGTTTAATTTTTACTTAAATTAATATTTGCGTTTTTATTGGTTTTATAATAATTATTATATCTATTATAACTAAAGCAAAAGTAACAGGGTTAGTTATTTCCTTTGGTATAAGGAAGAGGTTAACCACTAATTTTAATTACGTTTCTATCTTTATTTATTTGTCATATTATTTAAAAAATAAAAACTGTATAGTCATTTTTATTGCCAAAACACGACTCTAAAAGAAATTGATTTTTTTTATTTTGTTAATTAATGGTCTATTGTTTTTTTTTTAAATGATTGAATTCTATTTCCATAAGGCACTGTCATTGTGAATTTTGTTATTTTGTCTACAATTTTAAATTGTTTTAAGTAAGTTATTTATTTAGTTTTGCAATTTAAATGAAAAAGATATGCTTCTTTTTTATCTTATTTAAGTTGATATTTAAAAATAGGAAAACAATAAATAAAACATAAAATATATAATAACGAGAAAAAAAACTACAGAAATGAAAAATAAAAATAAATACTAGAAAAAAAAATATACAATACAGTTAAGTCTGGCTGGGGGTTGCGCCCGATGGCCAATAACTTAAATAAAAAAAAAAAAAGTTGATATTTCTATGATTAATTGAAATTTTTCTAATAACCTGACCTGACCGAT
This sequence comes from Sialis fuliginosa, assembly GCA_961205875.1. Classification (NCBI taxonomy): domain Eukaryota; kingdom Metazoa; phylum Arthropoda; class Insecta; order Megaloptera; family Sialidae; genus Sialis; species Sialis fuliginosa. The sequence continues at coordinate 19,983,995 of OY540809.1, read as the reverse complement.
CTTAAGATTGTAAAAAAATACTAAATTATTATCTATAGTCTATAATAATATTAAACAGTGTGTGTGTGTTTGACTGAGATAATCTCGAAAACTACTGAACCGATCTTGATGAAACTTACATCAACGTGTTCATTGTCATTGAAATATAAAAAGTGGTATAAGCTTAATATCAACACGCTATCACTCAAAACAGCTGAGCAGTGAATGCATAAGTCAAAATTAGTTAAATTAATTAGTTTTCTATCTTTAATTTTTTAGCAATGCAAATGTTTTTTTATTATAAAATGTTGTAAATAGTATTTTTATCAACTAGTAATCAAATAAAAAATATCTGCCATGGGAACCACGAGACTGTCTTATACGTAATACTGACAGAGACAGTGTACGTGTCTCTAATTTAATTAAAAAATATTTCTGACAAACAAATAAAAGATAGAACAAAATTAATGGGACATAAACTATAGATAATATTATATTAAATAATGAATTTTTTTGAATGTAATAACTTAACCGGAAACGGATGTTTACTTTTGTTAATTTTGGAATTATTTTTGAAATAAGAAAAAAATGTTTTAGATAAAAATTATCGAGTATATTAATATCTACCTATCTATAATTTATGTCCCTTACACTTAGAATCACATACACTGTTCACTCAGAGTATTACGTATAAGAAAGACCCATGGTACCTATGACAATCACGTACAATGACATTCATGGCAGATATTTCTTTTTTTTAATTTGTTTTTTTTTTCGAAAAAAAAAGAAGGAATAGATCATAAATTATAGATAATAATATTACCTACAATTTTTAACTTGACCATTTTTATCTAATTTGCACTGTTTCAAAGTTATTAGAAAAATTCAAAAATCGACTCTAGTAAACATCCGTATCCGGTTGAAAGATCGTCTTAAAAAAAAATGAGGTTTTCTTCCCAGACAAAAATTAATATTAAATATAAAATTTCACACTTCTACTATTTGTCGTATTTGAGTTACAGCGTCTACAAACAGTCAGACATCAAGGCAAAAATAGTCTGAATAGATTCAGAGAAGGTCAAAATGGATAATTCCATCAAAATCCGGATTTCGAAAAATATCTGCTTCACAATTTACTTACTCACGTATATTTCATTACATAGGTATAAGAAAGTAAAAATGAATTAAATTTAATCGATTTTTAACCCCAATCAACCAATTACTGGTAATTTTAGATACAATCTACGTTTTAATGGAAACATTGATTTTGTTTACAAAAACAAGGAGATTATTTTCAGCTAGTCTTTATATTTAGAATTTTGTCTTGTTTACTACACATTCTAGAAATTCTGGAAACAAAATTAAATATTATAATTTTCTTCTTACAATTAGACGAAAATTAATCTTAATTGTATAGAATTTGTCGTTTTTGAGTTAGAGCGTATACAGACAGACAGACATAGTGAAATTAGAGATACCCAAATAAGTGTTATGAAATTTTTAACCAAACGCGATTTATATAAAAATTAATTTATGTATTATTTTTAACAGATTGTCTGTCTGTCTGTCTCTCGGTGCACAATTTTCTCAGTAATTACTGAACGGATTTTATTCCGGTTTTCACTAATTGTCTTTAGGACTCTGATGATGATAGCATTGCTATTGAAACACGTGTAAGTCTAAATTCTTACAATTTTTATGGTTAGGGGATTTGTATTTGATACTTCTGAGACCTATAGGTGTAAATGCAATGAGTTAAACCTTATAAGAATTTTTTAATATTTATTTCTTTACAAAAAAATCAACATTTTAACGTCAATTTTCTATATAAATATCAATTTAATAGCAATATATAACCCTACTACTGAGCTCTCGGAAAAGGAATGACCACGCCGATAACTAGCATTATTAGAACCTAATTTTATTCTCTACAAAATGACGTCCTTAAATTTTTTTATCAATTAACATTAATCAGTAATACCATCTTCAGTACTAAAGGATCATTTTTCCATGTTTTTTAAATGGGAAACAAGACCCCCCCCCCCTGGCACCTCTTAAAATTGAACAACAAGGTAATCTATGTGGGGGGATTAGTTTGGGTTATAAACTACCTTATTTCGTAACGAGAGCGAGGAAAAAATATCGATTTTTTTAACACACCTTAGTGATCGTATAAGAAAGTAAAAACAACTAAAATTAGGTTAATAATTTAAATAATATTTCCAATTAACAGACTAATTAAAAAATTAGATACAAGTAATTCATAAAAAGTTATTCACATGTAACGGGTTTTTTGAAGAAATTACTCTGAATAAAACCAATAGAAAATTATATATCTTAATACAATCGCCTTTGCCTGCATTTACGTTTAAAGTGCATTCAAGTAGCGGTACTACTGCATATATGTATCCCCATATGCGTGTGTGCATACAGACAGTGTTGAAAGATGGTACACAAACAACGTTGCAAAATTTCTCACTTATAAATTATAATCGCTTTCTTTCATTAACATTTATATAAACAAAAAAATACTGTATTACGGTCACATTATTTTAACTGCGAGAGGGAGGCGAGTCTGAAAGATAAGTTGACCTGGACTTCAAATGCCCCCCCCCCCCCCCCCCCACCTTCTTATACCCATGTAGGTATATATTATAGTAAAACCGATTTTTTTTCGAAATTTGGAATTTATTAATTTTGTCCTCTGAATACATTCTGACTATTTTCGCTATGATGTCTGTTTGGCTATCTGTAGACGCTGTAACTAAAATATGATAATTTGATACATATTGTAGAGAATATTATTATTATCTATAATTTATGTTCCATTCAGTTTATTCTATCTTTTATAAATTTGTCAGAAATATGTTTTAATAAAATAAAAATCACGTGTACCATTCACTGTCAGTATTACGTATAAGAAAATTTCGTGGTTCCCGTGGCAGATATTTTTAAATAATTAAAAAAATATAAGAAGGGTAGAGGGGGGAATTGTTTGTTTTCCTACAAAGTATCATAACAACAACACTGCACAATCTGGCAACGGTGTATTATATCGTCCTCAGTGAATATGCATTTATGTATGTCGTGTTGCACCAGGCTGAAGTGCAGCGATATAGGGGAAGGTGGGGCGGGTTGCTGGTTGGGGGGGGGGGGTAAGAGGTACTGCCGCGGACTATGAGACCGTTCGGATAGAGGGGAGGGGGCACAGTAAGAGCCAGTGCTGCCGTATGTAGGGCATTCACACCACCTCTATCTTGTTGCTGCTATAAATAATGTATGTATGTGTGTATGCGAGTGTGTGTGTGTGTGTGTGTTTTTGTATGGGGCACAGTGGTCCTCAACAGGTCTGTTAGTAAAATAATAGTGTGCCACTATTATTTATATATTATTAATACCCGAACATCTAAAATTGTCGTACGTTTTTTTTTATAGTATTATCAAAGGAAGTGAATGAAACTTTATATCATTCGAACGGTACTGTGCCATAGATGTGCACACAAAAATCATGTGTGTTGTCCTTAAGGCAGGTAAAATAAAGTTATTATACACACACGATTTTCCCTCTCGCTGTTTATTTCCCCTTGCATCGTTCAACAGCATAGCAATATTCCTAGCCCCACCAAGTAGCAAAAATAAATAGTTTGGGGTTTCTGTCCAGCGTATCGAGATTTCAATTCGCGTTCAACTGCAGTGTTTTTATTTGGAAAATTATTTGTTATGTTATGTTAGGAACTGTGCTATAGATGTGCTCCAAAAAAAATCATGTGTGTATGTTGCCATTAAGGCAGGTAAAATATTGATCGAATTTCGACCATAGGCGATACTAGTTATTATTATTCTGAATCAAATTTTTTTGATTAATAATTATTAATCAATTTTTTGAATTTGAGGGTTTCCGAGTAAATAATTCTTGAATATCTAAAATTCTCTAATTATTTTGTTAATGTCCGGTATTATAAACGAGCTAACGAAATTTACAAGCACTTTCACATGAGGTATCAAACCTATCTGACAGTTCTCTTGAAGTTTCATGAAGTGTTTGACAATTTTCGCGCACGTGTGGTAAATAAACACCAACGGTATTAAAACATTGGCGATATTATGAAAATTAATTTGTATGGTCAGAGTCGCCAACTGTATTATAATATGTTGAAGTATCACTGCACTAAATTTCATAACAAATCCATAGATACTATCACAGAATTAATACTTGCTAGCCAGTAAATTTGTTAGCTCCTTTATAATACCGGACATAAGACAAAAAAATATTACAAACAAAAGTTTTTTTTGTAAATTAAAAGTTGACCTTGAAGTAAATAAAAGAGTCACACCTAATTCCCCCCCCTATGACAATAAAGTATAAAAGCTGTCTAAAAAGTTCAAGAGGAGCTAGAAGACAAAAATAAAATATATAAAAAAAAAAAAAATTCCCCCCCCCCCCCCTCTCTGAAAATCAAGTAACTTTTTTATGTATACTTTTGTAATCTTAATTCCTAAATCGCCTTATTTTTAAGATATAATTTTAAATCATCGAAATAAGCTTTTAATCTGGCGTGAGTCCGTTAATATATTTATTTATTAAAAAAAAAATTAAACTTTTTTTTAATGATTTGTTTTATAATTATTTTTCAAATAAGACTATAATTTTTATGATAATTTTAGTGAAAAGTGCCCCTGGAATATAAAACTGTTGTTAACCACTGCTCCACACACATTCACGTATGCATACTAGCAATCAGTGGCGGCTCGTTTAAATGCCAAAGATTATTACATCATGAAAACTTCACAGATAAGGCAGATATATTTGTTTATTTAGCTGTTGTGTTTGTGTGACCTTACGGCACTCGACTCACAATGTCATTACATATTTGCGACTAAAGTCAATGTAGAATATTGGCGTGCACTCTTAAGGGCTTATTACATCTAATTTTTGACAATTTTTTTATTGGTTTAAATGATGTATAAACATCTTAAAAATGATATTCAAATGGAATTATAAGCAAAAAAAAAATGTTTTTTTTGCATTTTTAAAGCTCACTTTCCAATGTTTCTCTGAACGAACGAAACAACCTAGATGGTGAAAGTTATGAAAAATGAGTGAAAATGAGTATATGGTAATGTAAAAACAGAAGCAAAATAAGCAACCGAAAACCGTTAAACCGACATAGTCTTGACAAAAAATCAGAACTAACGTCGACGTTTGCATGTAGTAAAACAGTTTCGAAACTTTAAACTAATTTTAATCGAAATCACGTTTTTTAAAAACTGCGGAAAACGTATCTTGGTCATCCGATCGATTTGAAATTTTAACTGTAACTTCTTAGATAGATTTTACATCAAAGTACACACGATTTTTTACGATTGTTAACTATTACGGTTTTTATAAACTATTTAAAGTCATTAATTTATGCTATACCCGAATCTTCGCTCGCTTGAATACAAAAGTAAGATATATGGTATCGCGGAGTTTATTTTAGATCTTTTTATTTTACACAGTTCTTTACTACATTGTATTGTTCAATATTTAACGGTTTAGGCAGCGTAAGTGCAAAAAAAGAGTGCACTGGCGTGACTTGAGTAACTATTATTGTCACTGCTTATTCCTTATGTTGCCTAACGTACAAAATATATACTAAAACCTAGCCAAAGAACATAATCTACGAATAAAAAAAACACGTAAATCGGATAAGTAGTTCTCGAATTATAAACGCACGGGCAGACAGACAGAGAGACGTTGCGTTTCATAATATGTAAAGATACATCGATTGTATCAAAATTGTAGGAATTAATCATATTGCCCTCGGAACGATAAAATTTAAAGTAGTTCACTTAAAAATGACTTTATTAGAAATCTGCGAGATTATATATCTATTTACCTACTCTACAATTAAATTTCTAAAGTTTATTACTTCAGTTTTAATATTATAATCAAAGTGATCGCCTGTTATTTTATTTTTGAGTTCGGGATTTTCGAGGCTATTAATATATTATGAAAACCTAAGATTCAATTTCAAAAGACTAAAAAAAATCTTTATCAAGTCGTGTTTTGTTTCCATGATGTCACAGCATACAGCGTCATTTATATAAAAACATTAAATAAAGAATTCTATAATTTACGGTTTCAATATTTTATTAATTTAGGTCACTATAATCATGCTTTCTTCAAATATTTTGTGAAACAATTGGATAATTTTTGACACATGTTAACAACTAAATATTTTGTAATATATTTATTGAAAATTGAAATATAAAGAAATGTAAAATATTCGAAATTGATTATGATTGTTGCTAACCAATTTACTATTATTTTTTTTATTTTCATACAAATTCTAAGACGGGAGCTGATATTTCCTAGGAATTTGAAAATATAATTCTTCACGATTTTCTCAGTAACTACTGAACGGATTTTATTCCGGTTTTCACTAATGGATAGGTTAAGCTTAGGTGTATAATTTATGCATATTTTGTGTAAATTTCATGAAGTCGGGAAAAATAATTCGCAGTGAACCGTGTGTAGTGAGCATGTTGGGTGGGCAAGTTAAATATTTTAGGTTGCTATGATATTAACCCGAGTAACACCGGGTCCAATGCGCTAATCCATACTAATATTATAAATTCAAAAGTGTGTCTATCTGTCTCTCTGTCTGTTACTTTTTCACGGCTAAACCGCTGAACCGATCTTGATGAAATTTGGCAGTGAGACAGGTTGCACCCTGAGGACGGACATAGGCTACTTCGTGTCTCGAAAATTCAACCCTTAAGGGATTGCAAAAGGGTTGAAAAATTTGTATGGGGATTTTTTTAGTAATAAATATTTCACCCCCTGTCACATATGAAGAAAAAAAATTATATTTCACACTCTTTTAGATATGAGAATGGTTGTAATTAGTTTCATTTGATCCGGCGGAAAAAATATCATGGGGATGGAGGTTTTGAAACCAACGTGAGCGAAGCCGCGGGTAGCAGCTAGTAAATAATAAATACCATTTTTAATTAGTCCAATGTCTCGAAACTTTCGATGTATGTACTTGCTTCACGTGATTCTGAACTTCATGTAAGTATTTTTATCTACCCTGATGAATTATTTACGTAAACTTGCGTGGAGTGACGTCAGATATATATCGAAGGATGTGTGTTTATTTATAGACGAGAATTTCATATTTATTTTACTTGTGCGTGATTGTAGATACGTGGTTTTTAAATATTTTAGAATAATACATACATTCCAAGTGAAATAGTTTTTGTTAGGTCATTTTTTAACAAAAGTTATAATATGTAAACTGATCACAATTAACTCATTATTAAGAAATTATTGTTTATTTAGAAAGATTGATGTACCTTCTTATTTTCTTATCTTTAAGTTGATATGAATTTTGATTAATCTAATGATTCAGAAATAACTGTTGTTTTGAGTATCCAACTGTAATTTTATGTTGTTCTGAATCTTTTTCGTTACCTACTAAAAAAAAATTAAGTATACTTACAAATGTATTTTTAACAAAAAAACTGATTAATCTGTGCGGGTAAAATTAAAAAATTTCTGAATTTTTGGGGTGACCTATTAATTAATATGTAAAAAAAAATTCAAACACTCATCTTTCAACTAGATATTAAATTTTGTAATTTGTTTTGAACAATAATGAAAGTTAAACGCGAAAAATGTATTTACGGCAACAATCCGAAAATGCAAAAATCAGTTCAGAAAAACTTAAATAACTTTTTTGTTTCAATATGTATGAGTAAGTATATTTACATCATTTGAAAGGGCAAGACCCTACAATTTGGGATAAACAAAATTGCTCTACGATGGTTTTTCCAAAGATCAATTTTTTTAAATATAAGTTTTGACGATAATTTTGAATATTTTAAAATCAAACTTGTAAGATCATAAGAAGTGCATTTTCCCTTATTTTCATCAAAATATTCATATTTGTTGCAAAGTAATTGAAAAAAAATAATGGAAAATCCATTTTAAGCGCAGTCTGTAATTTTTTTTGAGGTTAGAAATAAAGTTCTAGTGTTCCACCTCCCATAGATCGATAGAAGGGTTTCTTACAATTGACTCTATTTTTTTTGGTCAATATTGATCATGTAGAAGCAGAGATATTTGCGAAAAACCGAACCGCAAACAGGAAAAACTGATTTTTCGGGAAAAATCGTAAAAAAAATACCGCGCGGGAAACGGATGAATTCTTAAATTCAGTTATAAACTTCTCTTGATCCCTAGAATATTTTAAAACCATAAAATCACTGTAGGGAGAGATTGTTTTATTCAGTAATTTAAACAATAAATTAATAAAACAGATACTTCTTTTTTTTTATTTTTAATTAGTAAAACTCGATTTCAAATGAAGTTAATCACTGTGCCAACTGACCGTTTGATTTGTTAAATTGTAAAACTTCGTAGACGTCCGTGAATATTAAGGCTACAAGGTCAAGGTTAAAAGTGCTGTAATAACCCAAGTACTGACTGTACATACGAGTGTTTTATTAAATATACCATTACTGTATAATATCGATTGTACAAAATCCTTTTCACAGGGCCGTAGCAAGGATATTTAAAACATTTATAGTGCCACTGGGTATACCCCTCCCCACTTCGAGGTGTTACTAATATCAAATCTATTTCTGTATAATATCAAATAATATTAATCATTTAATTAGGTTGTGCCCTCGGTTACGCCCGCGTGGAATGTTAAGGATTTTTGAAAAATATAGGTGAATTTAGTACAAACACGATTAGTTATTATTGTAATAATAACTAATCAAGTTATTATTGTAATAATAACTAATCAACACCTAAATTACCTAACAAAAACAAATTAGAACAAAAAGTACAAACAAATTAAAAACAAAATAAACAATTGACGATCAAAGTAGTCCGATTGGTAGCCGAGATGTTCTGACGCGGCACTTTTTTTCAGTTCACCCGTTATTAATAATATTTTACCGTATATAACATATTTAAAGTTATTTCCTTAACTTAAAGATCAAATTGGATGCTGTAAAGGACAAATTATATCTACATTAAGTACTTATGATGATGAAATCATGTATTTCGATAAGGATTAATGTTTTGCAGGTCATAAGTCCACGTAAGCAGAACCTAAACATTTTAAATTTTCTTTGTAACATAAATTGTGGCTTAAATATAAAAAGTAGATGTATGGTATCTTTATTTTAAATCTTTTGATTCTACCCAATTCTTTACTACATTATTTTGTCAATATTGAACGGTGTAGACAACAAAGTAATATTTATTTTTACTAATATAATTAAAGTTCAGTGTAAGAAAGTTTTCCAATTTATTTATAAAAATAATTTATAATTTAGTAAATTTTAATTATTTTTTAATAAAATTCATTTTTTTCATATAATTGTATTTCGCATTGAAAATGGTTCAGATTTATATGTAATTAAGTATATTACTCACTTATTAACTAGATGATTTAATTAAAATCCAATTTGTAAAATGGCAAACATTAATTTTCACTAAATTAATAAACTTAATTGTTGTTATCGTAGATTTTGTAAACAAGCCCTAACGAATGTAATATTTAATTATACTAACGAACTTATTGTTTTGTTTCAGGTGTGTTTTGTTTTCAAGATATCAATCGAACCTATTTCAATCAATAATTGAAAAACTGGAAATTTACGGTTTGATGTTATTTTATTTTTTTATTATGGTATTATTTTAGTACAAAATGTAATAGATAAGGAAATATATATGTAGAACTTATAACACGCTACTGTTACCATTGTGGCTCGCAAAAATGCGCTCCGTAAAATCAGCGGCGCATCATTATCTTAAAATAATGTTAGGAATTATAAAATTAATGAAGAATAAATGTTTTATAGTGCTTGCTTTAAAAGTATTTCTAATAATTTATTAACAGAGAAAAACTACTTAAAATTGTTACCATTGTGCTATGTTAAATCATTTGGATCTTAAAATAATGTTTGGAATTATAAAATTAATGAATAATAAATGTTTTAAAAGTATTTCAGTGGTAACTTATTAACAGTTTTTGGAACCATTGCATCGATTAATTTATACCTACATACTATATAGGGAAATTGAAATGTGAAATTAAAATTTCCATTATTTCTAAATTTTTTCTGTAATATACATTCAAAATAAAAAAATCTTAGACATTAATTGGTTTTAAGTATAAACTTTTTTCGTAAATTTAGAAAATTTGTGAAAAATAAACAAAACTCAAAGAAGATGCTACCGATTATTAAAAAATAAATTAAATGTACTCCCTCCTTTTCCACTATATTTTTATATATTTTTTACCCACAGAACTTTAGAAGCATTGGTCCGATTTGCAAAAACATTTCGGAAATAATGTAATATAATCACACCATCACACAAACGCACTGAGAACAGCATTAAAAGCCATGTTCAATTAGCTATAAGAAATTAAATGTACCCCCCCCCCCCAGTGCATATTACCCATAATTGCTTTGTCATCATCTTCATTATATAAATAGCAAATTAGAGACAACGTGAATAATTATCAATACAAAATCAATACAATCCGTCTAATTAGACATGGTGTGTGCAAACAATGCCCCATGATTGGCATGAATCTTTGGGCGTGTTGTAACACCAGACTCAAAATATCGTAGGGCAATTTATGAAGTCATTTAGATTTTACCGATAACTGAATAATTATTATTGTAAACAAAATAAATCTTAGAAGTAATTTCTACGATATGTAAATTTATTTTTCGACATAACATGCTAATAACATGTATAATGTACGTAAAGTATGTTATATTATGCAGTACATATGTATACCCTGCACATATATATTATATATATTTATATATGTTAATGTATCTATTCGTGACTTCACCCGCGTATGTTTCGAAATCAAACCATTTTCATTTTTATAAATTTTAATTTTTTTTTCACTGCTCAACTGTGATGCTATTTACCCTATAACATTTCTGAGATTTCAAGGAACCCGTTTATAAACGATGTATAAATTATAAAAAAATTAATGTAATTATAAGGCCTAAAAACTATATTATATGGATGTATTGGTAATTTTTATAACATACTTAATTGTAAATTATAAGTAACGAATTAATAAACCAAAAATAATACACATTGTATTGTAAAATAATAGAACATGAAGTCACCATTTTATTTTAAAAATATTATATTATCGTGCGCTAATAACCTAGATGTTAAGCGCCGCAAGGTCGAATAGAAAACATCACCCATTAGTCGATCCAATATTAAATCAAAAAATAAATGTTTTTATTTAGTTTTTTTTATATTCTAAACTCTTGAGTATTTATAGTCACAGTTATTTTCGTTTTTTTCTAAACTCTCGCTAAATGTTGCCAGAGAATTATATGATATTTGGCAACATTAGTTATTATTTAATAATTCTGCATTCTATGTATTGTTTAAAGTATTTCAATGCAGTGTAGATAAATTTACTTAAATCTACTGTTTTTTAATATGAATCTTATAAATTTAATGTAAACAGTACCGGCCGTAGACATTGTTTTAAATTAAATTTTGAGTAAATTTTTTCGTATTAAAATAGCAAATCTTTTCGATTAATACTTTAGAAATTACAGCCATTTAAGTAAATTAGATATAAAATGTCGGTATCCAAAATTTGCAGAACTGAAATTGTTTTTGAATTCGTAAATTTTAGATGAATAAAAAATGTCTCGTCTTTAGCGACATATAACTCCGGAATTATACATCGCAGTAACTTCAGAATGGTGTTAAAATGTTCTTTATGTAGTCTACTTTTACGTATTAAAATTTCAAATCTGTGCGATTAATATTTTAGGCGTTACAGCCATTTTAGTTAATTAGATAAAAAATATCGGTATCCAAAACTTGTAATTGTTTTTGAATTTATAAAATCGAAAATCTATTTTTTTTTTAATAATACTGAAATGATAAATATGTTTTAAGTAGTTCTTTAGATAATTTAAATTTCAAAAAGTAGCTCCCACGTTAATAGAGTTTGGAGACCTCTGTTGAAACCTCAATTCATATTAACTCGACTATTAATTTATTATTAATTTACAAATAAAAAAATACGGATTACAATATACTAGCTGTTACCCGCGACTTGTATTTTTTATCTAATCAATTTCTTTCGGGATACTATCTTCATGCCAAATTTCATCAAGATCGGTTCAGCGGTTTATCCGTGAAAAGAGCTACTTTTGCATTTATAATATTAGTATCGATAATTTTTTTAAAATAAAATAAAATTATTTGCCCTTTGTTTTTGCCTGGAGCCTGTCCTGCTGTTATACATAAATGCAGATTATTTTATAATAGCGTTGGCATAAAAAGATCTTCATCTTAAAATGGTCCATTGTATTTGTAGTTTGCTTGCTTTTGGCACATATTTGTTTCTTCGTGGAATTTTAATTATTTCTTCCAATTGTATTGCTGCTCACAAATTTACCACTGCACAACTGTGCGAATAAACGAGAGAGAGAGATAGATAGGAAGATACTGTTTTAGTATTCACTGAATGAGTGAGTCATTCTATATTATTATGTATATATTTTTTCAGATTTCGTAATATTTCGCAATAGATAAAAATATACATTTACAAGATAAATTCTGTAGATCATGGATGATCAAAGAGTCTATTGCGATCTACCCTATCTATCCCCCTACCAAAACAAAGTATACAGTTGTTTACAAATTGATAAAAAAATCATTCAAAAAAAATTTAAATTTATATGAAATATTTACACATTTATTTTGACCTATGAAAAGATAAAAAAAGACGTATGAATGGGTATTTAATGGTATTTAAAAGTCCCGAGTACTTGCAATATTTGTTATTTGCAAGAAGTCGACAGAAATAATAATACTTCAAAATTTATTTAACCTTAACTTAAGTATAATAGAAAATCACGAATCTGCCTTAATTGTTTTATTATAACTTTTACCTTCATCGTCCAGAGAATATATATTCAAAATTTCAGGTTTCTAGAACTAGTGCAAATGGTCCTCTGTTAAATGAGTCAGGACATTAATTTTTTATTTCATTCATAGTTAGGGTGACCAGATTTTAGTTTTGGTAAACCCTGAGATGTAAATGAAGACCCCTTTTTTTTATTTTTTATTTTATTCTTTTTATTTTTATTTTCATAAAATTTGTTACCATAATCTGTACTGTTATGTCCTCTGCTCTATTTTTGACAACTTTTTTTTTTTAGTCGTCGTCATTTTTTTTTTTTACAAAACTCGGAGAAATTGCACCCAAACCCGGAGTCCGGACATCCAGTGTGCAAACTCTGAGACTCCGGGTCAAAACCGGAGATCTGGTCACCCTATTCATAGTTCACATTTTGAAAGCTTATATCTCCGGAACAAATAATCGCAATGCAATAAATTAATTAAACGCCAATAGATAGCTAGTTTCATTTGATCCTATAGCAGTGTAGGGATTCTAGGGGAAAAATCTACCCCCTTATAATGGATAAAAACTCTGTAAAACGAAGTAACAAAAATTAAAATATCAAATTTTAAGTCGATTTCAGATAGTAATAAATTGTAGTTAATTTGTAAAAAAAAAATTAAGCCCTATAAGACCTTATTTCGTTGCGATCTTAGGACTGTGGTGTAGCTTTAGACTAAAGCTACACCACACCCAATTTTCCGGAAAACGGCAACTGTAATAGGTTTACTTCCGGTTGTAATAAATTGTAATTAATTTGTAAAAAATGTTGAAATAGGTTTTATTAGATTGGGCTATAGATGCTGGTATAACTTTAAGGATATTTGCTACTGTCTAGTTTTTTATTTAGATTTGAGTCCGTCCCTGTAGATCACGAATAATATAATGCAAAATAAAAAACTTTTCCAACATGCAATTAAAAAAAAGTCTAAACTAATAAAAATAAACGAGGTGAAACTTCAACATTTTAATTAAACTTTTTCGTGTTAAGCAACAATTTGGAATTTTCAAAGTTTTAATTTTTGTTCCTCGCCACCCTGGAGAGATTTTTTGCACAGACCGTGCTGTGATATTATAAAAATATAAAAATTAAATATGTTAATATATTTTTGAAATATAAAATACAATCGCGTTTTTTTCGGCACAGCTTGTACCATTTTGAACTGTAAAATAAATAGTCTAATTAATATGCATCTTTATGGCATATTTACCACATTCTTCCATCCCAACGACTCGAAAATTCAATTTGATTTTTTTAATAAAAAAAAAAATTGGTAAAATTCAAATTGTCACATCTTCGTTCAAGACGGATCATTCAAAAAACATTTGGAAGTTTCTAATCTCTACTTTTTAATACCGTTTACCGATTTAAATTCAATGGATTTTTCGAAAAACTGGATTACATTGAATTGCAGCTGTACATTTTTTCGTCATATTTCCAAAAAATTCATATGCTCGCCCATATTGATCCAATATCAACAAACTGAAATTGGAGTACATTTTTAATGCATTAATTTCAAATTATATGTACAAGCTATTGTATTTATTTTATATTCTATCTTGTTGAGACAACAATAATGTATGTATATTGATGTTATACGACTCTTATCAGAATATGTATTTGTTATTATTATTATTAAATAAACGGCCTTTCTCAATTACCTTTGTTATCTTTCCAATGTAAACAATAATATATATGTATGTATGATTTAATCATATATGCATAACATTATAAATTCTAACTGAATATATGACGATGGAAAGCTACAATCACATATATGCGACATATGTATGTAGGTATGTACTAAAAAAACCCGAAATTTTTTAACTTTTTGTCAAAAAATTTTCATTTTCATCGGGGATATAAATATAATCTGTAATAAATAAACCTATTAAACATTGTTTTCACTTATCGTTAACTATTTACGCAGCGCACGCGAAGATACCTCTCTTCATGAAATTTTATCTAAACTAGGGCTTGCCAACCTGCGGCCCGCGACGCCCTTATGTGCGGCCCGCGGCCACATATGAACAAATTATGTTTTTATAATGTTTATTTTATGTATCGGGTGTTTCAGAATGAAATTTAATTTATTTACCGTTGTTTTCTATAAAATATTGTTTTATTTATGTGACTTCACTACTCATTTTAATTGATAAATCTTTTTTTGTAATATAATACAAAATTAGAATTTGAAGTATTTTTGTGAATAAATAAAACCATTATTTATTAGTATTTTAAATACTTGAAAACATACAGATATATTTTGTTGGTTAAATATTTTTAAAAATTTATTATGGTTGAACACTTTCTTGTTTTTCCCATAGGATGAAATGAGATAAATTACAACCCTTTTATCTGTGACTAGGAGAAAAATTGAGATTTTTTCTTTTTCGTTATTGATTGATTATACAAAACGTAAATATCTCGGTTCTCTATGCGAGGTAGTGGGTAATTTTTTTGTCCCTACACTCCTGTAGGATTTTTCCCGTCGGATTGAATGAGATCTATTACAACCCTTCATCTGCGACAGGCTATATGTATAAACACCTATAAAAATTAGCTTTACATTTTTTATACTAAAAAAAAATTCAAAACCGGAAATCCTAATTTTTTTTACAAAATTTCTTATTTATATGGGGTCCTTGGAAAATTTGAGATCGTCAATGCGGCCCGTGGTGTAATTTTAGTTGGCCAGGTCTGATCTAAACCTTCCTCGTGAAATATTCTATCCATTAGTAAAAACCGGAATAAAATCAGTTCAGTAGTTACTGAGAAAATCGTGCACAGACAGACGTGGCAAGTGACTTTGTTGTATACTATGTATAGATAATGTGTACTTAGGGTCAACTGGGGTAAAAGTGAAACAAAATACAAATCTTTCATGTTTTTTGATAGTTAACGATACAAATTCATACTTTAATTTTTTTTACTAGATGCGCTTATGAATAACCATTTTAAATACTTACGTCATTTGAACTGTACGATACAGCACGGACTTAAAAATGAAAAAAGTTTGTTTCATTTTTAACCTCTAATTTGGGAAAAAGTGAAACAGGCCTCTAATGGAAAATATTTCTATATGGAAAAATTAAAAGAAAAGCTACAAAGGCAACTTTAATTTATCTTCTTTGTGGCATATCAATGTAAAATTGTAACTTTAATTAATATCTGAGCTATACAGAAAGTTATGTGCAAAGAATTAAAATTTAATTCACACGTTTTGACCTCGACTAACAGGGAAATCTGTAGGGGTGACACATCACTTATTAGGCGATTCATATTTTCAGGTCGCTTGAACAAACCTTTAATGATGATGTCAGTTTTTATAGTTCTATAAACAAATTAGTTTTTTAGTTGCAAGTTTGTTTCACTTTTACTCCATTTTTTTGGTGTTTCATATTTATCCCGCTCGACCCTATATAATGTTATTAAGTACATCCTATGTATTATTTTACTAGGTATAACAATTTTCGCCGCTTCTATGATTCGCATAGTGATATTATCTTAGATTAATTATTATTGTAAATTTTCCGTGAAAAGCATTCATATAAGATAGCGTGTGCACGCTTACAAATGATTTTTTTTATTATGTTAATTATTAGACTCATATAACCTATGTGAATATGTTCAGTCACGTATTAATGTGGACTACAAAATTATAGGAATTTAATATGTATACCGGTTGTTTCTTTTTTTTTTTCGAGGAACATGTTTCAGACAAAAGTTTCATGATTTCGAGGGGGCTTAAAATATCACCTTTATGGGTTTTCCGGTTCTATTATATTTTTTGTTGTAGATTCGTAATTTACGAGGAAAAATAAGTAACTTTTACTTGAAACATTTTTTCTGAAAGTCCATTTTTATGATATGGATCAAAACAAAAATCAATTTCTGGATATCCAATAATTTTGTACTCGAAAACTATACATTTTTAAGAAAAGTCATAAGAAAACAGTACCTACATAGAATTTTTTTTATTTTACATTTTTTTAGTTTTCGAGTAAAAAATTATTGAATATCCTGAAATTTATTTTTGTTTTGCTCCATATCATAAAAAATAGACATTTTCAAAAAAAAATATTTCAAGTAGAATTTACGTATTTTTCCTTGTAAATTGCGAATCTGCAAAAAAATATATGAGATTAGATTTGAAAAAGAAGACCTTTTCAAGTTCAACCCATATTGTCAATATTTAGCCTCCTCGAAACCATGAAACTTTTGTCTTAAACATTTTCTGTGAAAGTTCGTTATTTTGGAAAGAATCCGCTAGAAAGTATTCAAAAAAACACCCGTAATTAGAATTACCTATCATTTTTCTTTGAAATATATTGTAAATTTCCTAAATACGGTCCTGTCGTATATCAATATATCATATAGCCTAAAGAACATCTAGGGTCGTAGCCTTCGTATAAAGTCTCATCAAAATCGATTTAACATTTTTTGCGTCAAGTCGAAACAAACAAAAATTCTAAAAACTATAAAAATTGATTATATTACCTAAAAAAAGACTAGTTTTAAAAATATATGTATTAATTATTCATAAAAATACCAAATTAAACTATCTATAATAGTAAATATAAAAAAAATCCAAAAATTCATATAAATAAAATCAACCAGATTTTTTTGTTTTATTGTCTTGAAAAAAAAAGATTATCAAATCCATCTCTGTATATTTGTGTGTATTGGGGAGGGGGGAAGGGGGAAGTTCAGTAACCTAGTTTTATTTTGGTTAATTCGTGCGTTTTGTTAAATATTTAATTGTGTATTCAATTATTATAATTGAATCGGACATTTTAAACAAAAACAATCTAATATACGTACCTAACAAGAACAACATAATTTGTATTATATAACCCATAATTCTGGGTACAAGCCGTGTCTTTTTCCAACGTCCTATATAAATAATAGATTATTACCTCTATTTTACGACAATATATATTTGGACTGCAGCTCTAATGAAGATTAAATATATAATAACAATGTATTATGTTTCTTGGCTTCTTAATTGAACCCGTGATTTGTCAATAGTTACATATGCTATTCAATATATATGATAGGTAGTTTGTAAATAAAAAACAAAATGTATTACGTAAGAGGGAATCTAAGAAATGAATGATTTCTACGAAATAATGATGATTATGAAACATATCTACTCGATACTGGTTCTCAGATAATATTATTCAATTCTGTTTCTTAGAATCATGCGTATAGAAACAATGTATCTATAGGTAGATTAGGTATAGATTAGTATACCATAAGGGTTCCGAAATACGTACCACAGGTGTATTTTTGAGCACCCAAAAAGTACTTAAATTGATTTGGCGACATGCCGGCATCTAGCCAGCTACAACAGCTGGGTTAGATTCAAGTTGAGTCATTAGTTAAATAAATAAACATTGTCAATATAATTCAAATTTCATGCAAAATTCTGTTACCCTGATCATTTATATTTAAATACGTGAGTACAAGAGGGGAATAGGTGGAGTGGTGGTCGCTGCGGAATGACGGGGGGGGGGGGATATTTAAAAACACGTGCATTGAGTTGAGACAACAGGTAAATCACATTTTGCAATGTTTGTTCGTGAACAATACAGGTAATTGAAATAGCAGTAGACATTGGAAAAAGTCTGCACCTAAAAAGTACTTAAATTGATTTGGCGACATACCGGCATCTACCCAGCTACAACAGCTGGGTTAGATTCAAATTGAGTCATTAGTTAAATAAATAAACATTGTCAATATAATTTAAATTTCATGCAAAATTCTGTTACCCTGATCATTTATATTTAAATACGTGTGTACAAGAGGGGAATAGGTGGAGTGGGGTCGCTGCGTAACGACGGGGGGGGGGGGATATTTAAAAACACGTGCATTGAGTTGAGACAACAGGTAAATCACATTTTGCAATGTTTGTTCGTGTACAATACAGGTAATTGAAATGGTAGTAGACATTGGAACAGGTTTGACGTAGTTCTAACAAATAAATTCCAGCGAAACTAGTTATATCTAGTTTGAGATACTCACAGTAAGCGCCGATCCACACTATCGTGTCGGTCCCGGTCCGGTTTCGCTCCAGTCAAATATTCACCTTGGGTTGCATAAAGCAAAATTAATCACGATTAGTTAATCAGTTGTTTTAAAACCATTATTACATCAATTCTAAAAAACAATCACGGTTATGATAAATTTTATAAGGTAAAATATTATCATATTTAGTGAATTGTTCATTTACAAATTGATATTAATTTTAGAGTTAACATTAATTAAAGTTTTAAAACAACTGATTAACTAATTGTCGTTAATTTTGTTTTACGCAACCCAAGGTCAGTATAGTAAATACTGTATCGGAGCGTGATTCGACCGAGACCGGCACGATACCTATAGTGTGAATGCTTTCATTGTTTATTGTTTATTTATATTTGATTGGAGAGAGACCGGACCGAGATGGACCGGGACTGACACGATAGTCTGGATCGACCTTAAGAGTTCCGATAGTCCGAATCGATTTCTGATTACTTGTAGTAATCAAGTCTCACCCATAGCTGTATTTTCTCATTTTATCAATCGATATCATTAAATATATTTCATTTTATTACATTATGTTTAATTTTAATTATGCTTGCTAAAAATAATTTTTGAATCAATCGCGTTTGGCTAAAAATGCCGATGTTAACATAACTCTTACTGGAGTGTCTCTTATCACATCTCAATTGTAGATTTAAAATACAGAATTGCGTATTTGTACACCCTTTTTACTTTCTTATACCCACATAGGTATAAAAAGGTTTGTAAAACCGATTTTTTTCGAAATACAGATTCTGATGGAATTATCCATTTTGACCTTCCCTGAATCCATTCTATTTTCGCCAATATGTCTGTGTGCCGGTTTGTCTGTCTGTAGACGCTGTAATTCAAATACGACAAATTGTAGAAAGGTGAAATTTTTAATTAAGATTAAGTTTTGTTTTGTCTTATTTTTGAAAACGATCTTTACTGACGTCGATTTTTTAATTTTTCGAATTACTTTAAAACGGTGCGAATTAAAGAAAAATGGTGAAGTTAAAAATTGTAGTTAATATTATTATTTATAATTTTTATTTAATTCATTTTTTCGAAAAAAACAAAAACAAATAGAATCACGTGCATTTTCGGTATTACGTATAAAAAGTCCCGTGGTTCCCATGGCAGATATTTTCTGTAGTTTTAATCACAAACTTATGACGTAAAAACAGTTTGGAAAGCTCTGGTTTGTAATATAAATGTTTACAAATAGATATATAACCTTTTAATCTGTAGAACTAGTTATTAGAACATGAAATTGTTTTCTTTGAAATACGACCTTGTCGTAGATTTCACTATCAGCGTTTAAAAAAATATATAAGTATATTAGATTAATTTACTTTCTCTGAAAGAAGAAATCTTTTGAACTGTACTTCTTATCGTATCAAACTAAGCGCCAGTGTATGTTTTGAAAATGAATTTTGATTCTAGTAACCGACGGGAAATGAAATTGACAAATATAATTTGTAGATAGACAATTTAAATATATTGACGTAATAATTTTGATTTTTGATTAATCTATTGTATATTAATTTTATTTTGTTTAATATCCATTATAATTACAAAAATGTATTGTCTTTTAACCGTAGTATGTTTTTTTAAGGGCTGAAAATGAATTAGATAGTAAAAAATATTTTTTTTGCTATCTCAAAAAAATAATTTTGAGACTTCCAAAATTTTTTTGAATAATTCTAGTGAATATTTTTTATAGATCAGACTTTTCTTTTCAATTTACTTTTTTGCAACTTTCTAGTTAAATTTTAGTTCGCTTTAATTGAAAATAACTCGTTCAAAAATTGTCGTACAGCGATGCAAAAGATAAGAAAAATCTGATCTATAAAAGTCATTCACTAGATTTGATCAAAAAAATTTATCACGGCTCGTAAAGGTCCTCAAAAAAATATTTTAATATATTTCATAATAATTTTTGGTCGCTTTGATTGCAAATCAAATAACTCGGTCAAAAATGGTCGAAGAACGATACAAAAAAAATAATTGAAAAAAGTCTGATCTACAAAAATAATCAATTAGATTTGCTCAAAAAAATATTTAATTTCATGTTTGCTTTGATTGCAAACAACTCGGTCAAAAATGGTCATACAGGGATACAAAAATAAATAAATTGAAGAAAAAAGTCTGATCTACAAAAATAATAATTTAGATTTGCTTAAAAAAATTATAATGGCCCGTAAAAGCCCTCAAAATTTTTTTTAATTTCATGTTAAATTTTTGTTCACTTTGATTGCAATAACTCGGTCAAAAAATAAGCAAATTGAAAAGAAAAGTCTGGCCTACAAATATCATTCATTAGATTAAAAAAAATTATCACGGTACGTAGAGGCCCTCAAAAAAAAAATTAATTAACTAAATTTTGTGATAAGTGTGTATGTACATAACTAAACAGCAAATTTAAATTTGTCATAAATATTTAAACAGTTTCCCAATCTAGAATATAGAAATACATGCATACCAACCTTCTGGAACGAAATTACCAAAATTGAACATGCAAATTTGTTCACTATAGTCTCTCTGACATTACTTTGGCTTACCGCGCTGTAATTACCAGCGGAGAAAAAACCGCCGGGGTAATTGCTACTGTAGAGGAGAGGGGTAATGGATAGAAAAGGAGGTGATGTATTCAGTATATAGACTAGAGTCTAGAGTTGAGTCTACATGCTCTATTAACCCTCCAGTGGAGACGTGTGGTCGATCTCTATTAAAACAAAATGTAATTATTTCTTTACTTATCCGCCAGTCTAACTTCAAACTGAATCTGTTGATCAGCTGACATTTATTAGTTTGAGTTTATCACAGAAATGTGGTGTGTTATTCCTCCTCAAAGTTGTTGATGGGTCAATCTGACCCAATGTCTCCGTTATGTGACTTTTTTATAACGTGGCCGGTTTATTTAAAAAAATTACCAGATCCAAAAGATATTGAATAAATTCAATATTCAACCCTTCCGCTATGTTTCTTTAAAATTTTAAATCATGCAGACATATTTTGTCAATATTGTTGTAATTATGATGATTGGACGTTTTCATAATTTTTATGTACTAATCTTAGAAATTCAAATAAAAAATGGATTTTATTAGGTGATTTATATTAGATTGGGGATCTAATGATATATTTTACTTAATAATAAAATAATGATGTAATTAAATAGCATCTAATGTCTAACGGGTCAATTTAACCCAACGTTTCCACTGACATGAGGATTTTTCACACCTCCATTGGTGGGTTAATCTGTAGAAATTTCAGAACTTGCATTTTTGTTAGAGGAAGACAAAATATCTAAAATCTTAATCGGAGTATATTTAAATAATTCATAGTTTAAAGTAGAGGCTATTTTCGAAGATGTGAAAGTAATGAAACAGTACCTTAATACCCTCTCCCCCCAAATTCTCTTGAATATTTTATGTAATAAAATATTCAAAAGAAGAAATGTTTCTTCCTTAATGGAAAATGTAAAGTGTCTTCATAACAACATTCATATATATTATAAAGCTCAACGTCTATCTGTCTGTCTGTCCGTTAGTGCGCTTATAACTCGAGAACCACTTCCGATTTACGTGTGTTTTTTTTTAATTCATAGATATGTTCTCTAGCAAGATTATAGGATATACATATATATAGTAAATCAAGTCGGAATAAATCGTGAATATTTCGTCTCCTATGCGAGATAGGAGGTTGTTTCCCTCCCGAAAACCCCCCACCCTCGTGGTATTTTTCTCGCCGGATTTAATGAAATTAATTACAAACCTCCATACGTGAGAGGTGGTGAAATATTAAGTCCCGTGTGAAACCGTCTGTTTTTTAAAGTGGAACTTCTTAAGCGAGCTAGTGAATTAGAATGACCCCGACACGATTAAAAATACGACAGGTTTTCAAGATGAAACGCTAAAGGGAGTGTGCATTTACGTGAGAGAGTGATGAGTAAATGTATAAGAGAAAAATGGATGTGTTTTATGTGTTAAAATAATACATTTAGTCCTATTTATTTAATTCGCATGGTTAATGAAAATAAAAGAAGTTTCACTTCAACCGTGTGCTTATGTGGATGAGGCACACATGACTTTGTTATATTCACTACAAATAATATTGAATTGGATCGAGTTCTAATTTTTTTGTCCCAACTTGACACAAAAACTACTAAACCGATTTTGATGGGATTTTCACTATTCCAAAGTCTACGACGCTATAATTAGTTTAGGCTATATAATATTTGATAAAAAATATTAATACAGGTCCGTATTAAGGTAAATGTGAGCTATTTGAAAATATCAATTAATTAGTTTTCATTTATTAATTTTTATGCCCCCTCCCCCATATATGGTCGTCCATTTAATTGGACATCCATCATTTGTGTCTTTTATTTCGGAATGTACAGTGAATATAATCAAAAATGAAACATTTGCATGTGACAATATATCACAAATTGTAATTCGTTATATGTACAATAAATTGATCAAAATTGAAACATGTCAAATTTATAATTTATTTCTAAAACATGTATGGGGCGTTAATATTTAATGTTTGTACTAACATGAAATGTATTTTTAAATATGCTATATATTCAAGCGGTTCTTAAACATATGTAGTCTAGGGATCCCCTTTTAAACAATTATTTTTCAGAGACACCTCCACTCCCTCCTGGCATAAAAACCAAGAAGGTTGTTAGATACTAATTATATTAATCACTGGTAAATAGAAATGTAAAAGTACTTTAATTTATGCTAAAAATGTTTCACGGACCCCCGGCACAGTATATGGATTCTTTTTACTTTATTACGTATTTTTCTAAAAAGAATTCAAAATTGTTATATAATAATGTATAGTAGGTACATTTGGAGTATTTTGGAGCTGTTTTCTAGTAGACGAAATATTAAATTTAAATAGTGATTCTTAACTTTGTTATAATTAAATTATATTCACTTCCATACTAATATAAATGCGAAAGTAACTTTGTCTGTCTGTTTGTTACCTTTTCACGGTTAAACCGATCTTGATGAAATTTGGCAGAGAAATAGCTTGCATTCTGAGGAAGGACATATGCTACTTTGCATCCTTAAAAAATTAATAGATAAACAATTAATATCGAATAAATCGAAAAAAAAATATACGGTACTAGATATTTATACGCGAAGATCGACTCGCTTTTAACATTAAAAAAAAAAGTTATAGTTTTGCTATAAGAATGTTTTCTCCCATTTAGAGAGGAGGGGAGGAAAAGTACAGCTCTATTGTCTACATGGGGAGATCATATTAAAATATAATATTAAAAACGAAACATTTTTGGTCGCTTAACCCATATTTATTGTAATCTTTACTTCTTGTTGAAATAGTAAAAAAAGACTCATATTATAAAACAGTCTCTCGCCGCGTCTGTCTGTCTGTTTGTGCATGTTTTTTTCAGTAACTACAGAATTGATTTTATTCCGTGTTTCGCGAAGAAGGTTTAGGTGTATAATTTGTAGATATTAACCCGAGTAACACCGGGTCCAATGCGCTAGTTGTAATATATAAGGTACTGCGTTACGTAATATTAAGCAGTGGGGGGCGAAGAGGATTTGATTTAAAAAATATAAATTAATAAAATACGTGCATATTAAACAAAAACTGTACATTCGTATAAATAAACACGTTAAATAGCTACTGGGAGTTTTGATGTGGGGGGATGGGGGGTAAAAGTACCCACATACAACAACCATTCACTATGGGTAGTAGGCTAGGCTCGCGCGCAAATATGTACAGAAAGTGTAAATAACACCATGTTTAGATAAGTTAGGACGTTAAAAGTTTACAGACAATTCAAGTTGCCACAAAACTTTTGTCGGTAATCAATACGAAAGTTTCTCGCGCTCGCTGGAACTTTGGACGGGTTTGCTCGAGTGGCAGAAAGTGGGGAAGGGGTGTGAGAGGGAAGAGGGGGTAGAAATGGGCGAGAGGAAATAGACGAGCGGATATTCGGAAACTGAAACGTTCTTGCCGTTTTTTTAAATGTTTTTTATTTATAGAACGAATATATATGTTGATTTGGTTCGTGGTTTCTTGGTTAAAGTAGTGTCTTCGTTTTCGGAACTGAAATCTCGTGAAAATTGAAAATATATTTGAAAAATATCTGCCAAGTAAACGCACAGTGCTTCCTCGTGCTAATTTCACTAAAGGTAGTTAATTATTGAACAATTTTAATAAACTCCGATAAAGTATTCAGATTAACTGCCATTAATTAATCATTTTATTTTTATACACCTTTATTAAAAAATTGATTATTTATTTTTTCGTATATTTTTCGTTTTTTTTTTTTTACAATTTCAATCTAATTTTAAAAACTTCTGCTCTGCCAATATCAAAATGCCATTTAGAACGTCAAAGTTAATAGTTATTGAAAAAAATAATAATGAGTTTTTAAATCATTTGGAGATAAATTTTCGTAAAATAATATTTTACTATAGGTGACCTATTTTATAGAAAATTTAATGTTCTACAAAACATGCTATAAAATTTTCACGTAGCACGTGTCCTTCTTGAGATATCTTGAAAAAATAACTATTTTTGGATATCACCCTTTCCCCTTAAACACGATTTTGATGATTTTGAAATGGGACCGTCATCAAAACATGACCCAACCAACCAAGTTTCAATAATATCGGTTCAGTGGTTCATGAGTTATGTGTCTGACCTGAAACGGAAAGTTCAAGTTAAAATTTAAAAATTGGAGAACGTTTTTTTTCTTCTCATTTTAAAACGATCACAAAGCTTCTCATATCTTCGATATTGCGAGGAAGTTAGATTTTTACTGTTTAATATAGATATCGATTTAATATTTTGGTTTGTGAATATTGCATAGCTTTTCATATATACCCGGTGCTTTTACGGCAGCTCTCTGGGTATTTCCGGTTTTATAGTTAGTTTATTTATATTTATTTATACATTATTTACAATTCTGAGAAAGTTGTTCGTTTGTTATTACTTACAACGCGACGTTTTAAAGTTTATTTTATCTGTATATATTGTAACTATCATATTATAATGGACTTATTTGTTATTGTACTTTGTGATTCGTCTTGCAAAAAAAAAACAGTAAGAAATTACTTGTTTGCTTATAAGGTAATGATTCAATATAAGGTAGTTTTTTCTCCTTTTTGTGGTTAAACTTTGATTACTTATTATTATGTTATTGGCGATTGAAATTATGAGTTTATATACGTTTTTTTATATTTACCTTTTTGAATTGTTATTTTCAATTTTTGATTGATTTAGGAGGGAATTCAGTTGTCATAATGATTATGTTATTATCTATTCAATGTGTTACCTTGAGATATAAATTTAATCCTTAGTATATATAAATTCCAACGTCTGTCTGTCTGTCTGTCCGTCCGTCCGTCCGTCCGTCCGTTAGTGCGCTTATAACACGAGAACCATTTATCCGATTTACGTGTGTGTTTTTGAATTCATAGATATGTTCTCTGGCCAGGTTATAGGATATATTTTGATAAGTTAGGTAACATAAGGAATATAAGTACAGTGACGATAATAGTAAATCGCCAGCGCATTCTTTTGCAATACGCTGCCT
The DNA here is from genome assembly GCA_961205875.1 of Sialis fuliginosa. Classification (NCBI taxonomy): domain Eukaryota; kingdom Metazoa; phylum Arthropoda; class Insecta; order Megaloptera; family Sialidae; genus Sialis; species Sialis fuliginosa. The sequence goes on along the minus strand of OY540809.1, from coordinate 19,957,405 downwards.
AAACCGTTAAATAATAAATATTGAAGAAAATAATGTAGTAAATAATTGTATAGAATCAAACGATCTAAAGTAAAGTTCGCGACACCATACGAGTATATCTTACTTTTATATTTAAGCCACAATGACTGATTTTATGTTCTAAAGAAAATAAAATATGTTTGGGTTCTGTTTATGTGGAATTATGACCTGCAAAACATTAATCCTTATCGAAATAAATGATTTCATCGTCATAAGCACTTAATGTAGATATAATTTGCTCTTTACAGCATCTAATTTGGTCGTATAGTTTAGGAAATAACTTTGAATAAGTTATATACAGTAACATATTATTAATAAATAACGAACTAAAGAATAAATGCCGTGTCGGAGCGGGGCAAAGGGAACGATTCGCATGCGCTATGCCGCCGTTCGGACTCCCTCGGCTCGGTCGTTGTGTTTTTTAATCGCCAATTGTTTATTTTGTGTTCAGTAATTAATTTTTAAATTTAAACAGAACAAAAATTATTTGTCCTTTTTGTTCTGATTCGTTTTTGTTAGGTAATTTTAGGTGTTGATTAGTTATTATTGTAATAAATTGTAAATAAATCGTATTTGTACTTGATTCAAAATCCTAAAATAAAAAAAAATAAAAAATCCTAAATAATAATGTAATGTGTATGTAATAAACCTATTAAACATTATTTTCACTTATCTCGCGAAACATTCTATCCATTAGTGAAAATTGGAATAAAATTCGTTCAGTAGTTACTGACATAATCGTGCACAGACAGACAGATGCGGCAAGGGATTTTGACTATCTATATAAATTGACAAAATAATGGAATTTCAGTACATACCTATATAGTTTTAATTTTTTTTGCATATTCTGATTTGACACGAAAATTACTGAACTAATTTTCACGAGATTTCCACGTTCGTAAGCCTAAGACCCTAGGATTAGTTTAGGTAGTATGATGATTGAATTACGGCAGGTCTGTATTAGTATTTATTTTTATCAAGAAACAATATTTAGTGAATTTTATTTAAAATTATAATTTTGTGGAATTGGAGATACATATCGACATAAATGACTTAGGGAACCTTTTTATGTTCGAATGTTTAAATATTTCGCTTTTATTCTAGTTAATTCTAGCGGATTGTATGTTATTTAAAAGAAATCTTTGCTGTTCTTCACATGCTTTCTATTGTTCATAATATGTGGAAAAAATATGCCAACTAATTAATTATATTTTCAGTATGTGAAATATTTAATAATTGTGTTATTAAAATAATAATAATAATAATAGAAATAACTAGTTTTTTTTATTTTGTATGAATTAACATCCGCATTTAGTAAATATTTTCGTGTATTTATTATTCAATTAGTAGATTTATGCAAGGGGGAAATAAGGGGTATATTGGAATTTCGTAAGTTAGAGGTATATTTTTTCAATTGAACGGTTTCATTATAAGAATTGCTATTATTTTTTTCTATGACAAGTTGAAATTTTATGCATGGAATATCACTAAAAAATAGCATGTTTTAGATTTGGTTAAAAGTATGTTTTTGTATATAGAAAATTAGGTGAAAAGTAGAAATTTTCAAACCGCACGTCTGTATCTCAAACCATTCTCGAGATATGGCATCTAAAAGTTAGATTTTTTTAAAATTTGTAGAAAAATGGCCATAACTTTTAAACGAGTGATCGGATTTGATTTTAGTTGACGAATTTAGAATCAGCGTGTCAAAATCTGTATAATTTTTACATTTATAATACTTTAAAATTCGAAATTTTTTTTTTTACGAAACATCAAAAATCGATTTTTGACAATTTTTTTTTTGTTGAATTGATATACATGTCCTCATGTTAATTTTAATACACTGATTTCAAATCAGTCAAGTTAAATCAAATCCGACCAGCCGTTCAAAAGTTACGGTCATTTTTCTCCAAATTTTTTGAAAAATCAAAACTGAGAGATCATATCTCGAGAATGGTTTGAGATACCGATTTGCTGTTTGAAGACCAAATCTAAAACATGACAATTTTTAGTGATTTTTCATGCATCAAATTTCAATTATAAACTCAAATTCAAGAAAAAATGAAGTAGAATCAAAACTTACCCAGAAAGATGTCTATTTTCAGTGTAGTTAGTCAGTTTGTTGAACCATCAAGCTATTCTTATTAAATTTGTAGTTATACTATTTTGTCAACTCAAAAAACAAGAAATTAATAAAACTCACCGTTCTTTGCCCCTTTTCTTAATTTCCAAATTTTTTTTACTAAATTTTATCATTTTAGGTAGATAACGGACTAAAAAAATATATTTGCATAGATATAAAAAAAAAGAAAAATTTTAGTAATTTCTTTTTAGTTCAATCTTCATTAGAATCGCCGAAATCAAACAGAAATAGAATAACTAATATCACCGGGGTTATTACTCTAATGAATTTAATTCATAGATCGCATGTCTAAGCATTTTCTCTATGTATTTTATGCTATAGCTAGAGCGAATCGATATATTTTTTTTATAATGCAATGTTGTGGGTTTAAATAGCGTTTTTGTTTATGGATTTCAGGTTATAAATAAATAAGGTACGGGCACCAGTTATGGCCGCTATAAGAGCAAGGTTTACTGTTTTTGTGATTGACATAATTAAATATTGTCAATTTTATTCGCACTTGTCCGTATATTTTTTTTAAACGAAGACAAGACTACGTTTTTATTTTAGACTAAACAATAAGAAGTACAGTGAAATGCAGAAGTGGTCGTCCAGTTTTCATTGAAATTCGCTTATCACAAACTTAGTAGGCTCCTCCTATTTGATTATTATAATATTTAATTAATTTCTCCATGTACCAAACAAAAACAGATATTTTGAAACTCATTTGCTAAATAAAGAAATACTTTTCATTTATAATAGGTACTCATATATATTTGTGCGATTAAATTATTATGTAAAGTTTTTGTGACACTAAATATTTGATATTCCGAATTTTAGGATTTCAATATGTTAAACTTGATATAACATTAATTAATGAAATGGATGTATATTTGTGTTTTTATTTAAAATGATATAACTATATATCTAAGCTTCATTCTAAAAAGGATAACCAATGATGTTTATTTTAATATTTTTTAATTTGTTGTAAGCGATTCTTTGTAGCGGACGATTTCTGAAGCCCATAGTACCTTCATTTTGTCAATTCAGCAAGGTCAAAATGTTCTTCAACTGGCAGTAGCTAACATTTATCTACATATGTCATATGCTAAAATTACATACATTTACTTGAATAAAATGTTTTTATCTTTTAAAAATAATAAACAACCATGTTATTAGATGCAGCAGGTTTTATGAATGGTTAAAACCTTGTGTGTCGGTCACTGACGTCAAATTATATAAAATTTATCACATTTAAATAAATTATAGTTCATTTTATGCGACAATTGTGAAAAAAATATATAATTTTTGTGTGAGTAAATTTTGTCTCCTATTTGGCGACATAGAACTCTGGAAAATATAAAACGCACAAATTTCAAATTAGTCTTAAAATTTTTTTATGTAATCTACTTCTACGTATAATAATTTCAAATCATTCCGATAATTAATTTTATAGTTGTTGAATTTTAAGTAAAATATATATATATAGATATCCAAATTTTCTATTAATTAATTTATATTATATTAAAAAGGTTGTAACTATTAAACGGGTAATCGAAATGATTTCAATTTAATAATAATATATTAAACTAGATTATATTACGTTCATTTTGAGATTAACCGGAAGTTTGTGTGTTTTATAGTTCCGAAGTTCTATGTTACCAAACGGGACGTTTTTTTTTAAATTATCGTAATGTATAATGGTATTTGTATAGTTAAATGTTTGTATTTCAAATAATTGAATTTAAATCAAAGTTATATCAACAAAATAATCGTTATTGTGATACATCTACTTTAATGTTCATTCACTTTCATTCGTATTACTCCTAGCTAGCAATTCTTAAATTTTATACAAATGAAAAGAAATATACTTGCAATAAATGAATTCTATTTTGATTTTAAAGATTTTTTTTCTTCAAATTTTCGTGTTCCCCTTTAGTTGATATAACTAATAAACTATTGATAAAAACATTTTGAAATTTTAATATATAAAATCAGACTATATAACGAGCATTTTAAAACTAATTTGAAACTTGTACTGTTGACAGTTTCAAAGTTCTATGTAACAAAACTGGAAAACTTTAGTTTCTATCCACCCTAAAGTTTTGAAATTATTTATTTCCAATTTTTGCCGAATGAAAAAACTCCTGTCCGTTCCAAACGGTTTTTTGATCCATAGAAGTAGAGGGGGGAGTAGGGGAAAGAGAAATATACATGTTGCTTAGCAAAAAAGCCATTTTAGAATTAATGAACAAGCATTTGTGTCACATACATTTATATTTTTGCTCACGTTAAAATAGATTAGTTTAGAAATTCCCGATTGATTCATTTAAAATGACACGTAGTCAATATTGTGCCATAGACTAGAAACTGTAATCTACAGAGAGATTGCGTCTATAACAGTCAGTGGTATTAAACTGGCGGCTCGTGAAACAATTCTATACGGGCTGCATATATGTTTAAATAATTTATTATAAGAATCGTTAATTTATTAACCCTTTAGTTGTGCTGCCAAGTCTGTTACACAAATTTGCCCACAAATTTTAAATAACGTGTAAATTGTGCTTTAAAAAAAACAAAGAAAATTCAGGGTTTGTGGCCCCCTGTAAAAAAAAAAATTTATTTACTGTTTGTTCATTACTTTTGCACGGCTAAACCGATCTTGATTAAATTTCGCAGGGAGATAGCTTGCATCCTGAGGAAGGACATAAGCTACTTTGTATCCAGAAAATTGATTAGATAAAAAAAAACGCGTAACAGCTAGTTTCTTCATAAATATTAAAGAATGAAAATTTTGTGTTGTTGTTATTTCAATATAAATAAATAAATAAGTAAACAGTAAACTAGATTCACATGTATCTTCCTCCCCCCTCCCCAAACCCTTAAGTAAATTTTTAAAATAAAAGTTACACTTACGCCGTTATAATTTCTACATTCATTTTTTAATTGTTTAACACATTTCAAACAAAAAAGATAAATATCTAAAGTTTTTCCAAGAGTCAATATTGAAGGAAATTTAATAATGAATTTTTTAATGAAGTTCTTCTGTAATCTAAAATCAATATTTAGAGAATTCTTTCAAGTTTAATTACTTGGAGATGTGAAAAAGTTGATAAAAAAATATAAGACGAAATTTTTAACTGAATTTTCATAATTAATATTTTTATATCTTTTTAACGCCTACTTTGAGTTATCTACATTTTCATCTGTATGTTTTTCGAAACCATAGAATACCCATACGACTGGGTACTCTAAAAGTCCCGTCAAAATCGGTTCATTAGATTTTGTATTATGTAAAAAAAAAAATTACTTATACTTTTTTCTTTTTGTTTCAGGTATGTAACGTGTAAATAAGAGAAGTGTATATGGTTCCAAATTTAAGTATGGTATTGTATAAAGATGCAACTTTCTTATACTAATGTAGATATCGATTAATCGTATAAAATATATTTGTATTAAATAAAAAATCGTAGAGTTAAAAAATAAAATAAAAACTATTTTTTTTAGTTTTTTAAACTTTTTGCAAAATGATTGAATTCAAATCGAAAAAAAATATTATAAGCTTTAAAATGCTTTATAGAAGATATTTCTGCGCTTATTTTTATAAAAATTCCCACCTTTAATTTAATTTTAATTTTCTCGGTAACTACTGAACGGATTTTATTTCGGTTTTCACTAATGTAAAAAGTATTTCACGGTGAAGGTTTAGGTGCATAATTTGTGGATATTTCGTGTTGTGAATTTGTGGATATATTAAATTAATCGTTGAAGAGATATCATCGCGTGCGCTGCGTAAATAGTTAGCGATAAGTGAAAACGGTTTATTACATATTAAATTTATTTCCCCGGGTAACATCGGATCCAATGCACTAGTAAAATATAAACAAACAAAGTAAGAGTGATGAAAAAAAGGTAAATATTATTTTAAACTACAACTGCGCAAAAAATAGCAATTTCTTCTTTCTTTTTTGTTTTTGAACTAAACTTCTAAGAACATGACTAGCAAAAAATATGTATTATTATAAGTATTTAGTAACGGCTCTATACCCACCTGCCCCCTCCCACGTAACCTAAGTTTTATGAGAAACAACTTTAGTTGTTTATATATATGTATACAGTCCTTCTTTTTTTAATGAATTTTGTCGTTGCATTTTTTTAAATACGTATTTTGCTAATTTAGGGTTCTTGCATTTTATTTTCTATAATTTAAAAATATATTAACATAATTAAACACTATGGTCGTTTAAAGACTTTTAGTTTCCTTTTCCATTCAGACTCGAATATATCAACACCAAAATTTATATGGAAAAAAATTTCTTAAAAAATGTCCAATAAATTTTTGTAAATTTTTTAGTATTGTCATAAAAACATTCATTTACGACAAATTTCCCTTCAATTTTCACACCCTAAACCTGAAGTCCAAAATTGATTATATTTGAACTATTTCGAAAAAAATTCAGAAATTTTTTTTTTTATTTTTTTTTTCATTATTTTATCCAAGTATTAAAAACATACATCATAGAACCTTTTAACTCGGTTTTTGTGATATTTATTTCTGAAACTTCTGAAGTGGACTAATTAACTTTTATATTATTTATTTGATGCTAATTAAACTTCCAACTTTGAAAAGTAATTTCCACTTTCATGAATATGTAAAAAAATCACATTTTGAAAATTCTGTTTTAATTTTGACTGAATTCTGTAAACTTTTAAATAATATGTACTTGACTGTTATATGGGCACCACACACACACACACATACATATTATTATTATTAGAAAAATCAAAACCAATTAAATCTAAAACTTGGTAAATAACAGCGTTAAAACGTCGCCGTGCCTACTTTCAGAATCGAATGAATGAGCCTGGCACGATATTACAGCACTGTCTTATTTGCCAATATATACTTATAGTGAGTACATATCACTTAAATTAAAATTTAAATAAAAAATGTATTAAATAAAATATCAGGGGTAACCAACAAGTTAACTACGATGCATTTTAAAATGTTAATTTGAATATTTATTTTAAAAAAATGTGAAGTAATATTATGTATTAAATAAATAATCTGTCTGGATTTTTTTTAAATCCCTTTCATGATAAAGGACTACAATAGATTATTATATGATATTCACATATTCTATATGATTGAAGCGTTGCCATACAATGGGCTTGAACCCTTTTCAATGTCAGTATGTATTCTAGTTAATTTGATTCGGAGGTTCGCAAAATAAATATATCCAGTTAAAGCATCGCTGAAATTAAATTTTACTGCACTTCCTAAAACTAGAGATACTCAAGTAAGAGTTATGACAGCGTCGCAATTTTTAGCCATACTCGATTTATAACAAGCATAAAAAATCATCTGCCAAGTAAATGCACAGTGCTTCCTCGTGCTAAATTCACTAAAGGTAGTTAATTATCGAACAATTTAAATAAATAGCGATAAAGTATTAAGATAAATTGCCTGCCAACTATTTAATTTTTTTCTGAATATTTTTTATAATTTTTGTAAAAAACAAATGACGATTTTTTTATGCAAATTGAGATAATTATTTGTAAGGGAGTATTTTACAATTAACATTGTGTTGTGGTGACCTATATTATAGAAAATTGAATGCTCTACAAAAAAGATTCTATACAATTTTCACATAATACGTGTCGTTCTTGAGATACCTTGACAAATAAATATTTTGGGATGCTATTCCTCCCTTTTACACACAAATGGGACTGTCCTCAAGCCAGACCCAACCAACCAACCAGTAATATTGGTTGAGTGGTTCATGAGTTATGCGTCTGACAAGAATTCACTCGACAGACAGACAGACACGGGATGAAAAATGTTTGTCTTAATTTGAAACGAAAAGACAAAGTAAAATTTTGAAATCGGAGAACAAAATTTGTTCTCATTTTAAAACGATCACAAAGTTTCTCGTATATTCAATATGGCGAGGAATCAATACAATTAATATTAAGTACTACATGTTTTAATTATAATAACAATAAAGTATAAAAGCTATCTAAAATGTTAAAGAGGACCTAGAAGACAAAAATAAATTAATAAAAGAAAGTTTATTTAATTATATTGATTGATAAAATCATCTAATCAATCAGAAATCGATTAATCTTACTTTGAGTATCTCTACTCTATCTAAAAGTTCAGAAATGTGTCTGAATTTAAAATTACCTTCGAATACACAGTAATCCTTAGAGGTGGGTATCTACAATCTTTAAGGGGCAGGCGGTAAAAGTGGATACAGTAAATAATTGAATAACCATTACCAAGAGTCCAAAAACAATTTTTTAAATTGGTTTTGGTAAAAAACAATTTTTCATATAATTAAAATTTTAAAAACCACTGGTTTAATCCCCAACGGACCACCGGCGGCCATGCCTGTCGGAATGTAGACGGGTGTCTGTCCTGACCAGCGGTTGTCAATCAGTTGTCACATTCAGAGGGGGGTGGGGTAGAGTGGGGTAGAAAACATTCATCTGATTGCTATATAAAAAACCATATTCCAATGTTGAATTTGTCGTAAATTTTACTGTCGGGCTAGGGGATGCTTTATGAATCATCCCCTATTTGTAAAATATTATTTTTATGACGCATGATTTTTCCTGAAAAATATGTGTTCACAAGCCAATGTGATTATCTTCTTATATAAACTTTATTAATAAAATATCTAAATACAGTAGGGTTTTTTTTTACGCGCTAGATACGTTTCACAATAAACCGAATATAAAAAATCGCACAAAAAGAAAACATTCCTTGCATTTTAAAATTATGGTTACGTTCCATAAATTTCTAAAACCGCGTTAAACCAAAACAATCAATTATATCGCGTAAAAAATTCACGAAAATAAGAATGCCTAAAAAAAAATTGGTTCAAAAATTGTTTTAAAATTTAAAATAAAATAAGTTTGTTTTTAAATTTGATTTATTTAATTTTATTGAAAAGTAACAATACAACTCGGCACCGTTTGTAAAATTCCTGAATTTACATAAAAAAATCACACCACGTAACTTCAAATCCGCATAAAAAGAATGCGTGTAAAAAGGGTTACAGTAAAAGGGATAAAAACGACGATATCGTGATTTTTGACCGTGTGTAACATTAAAATTTGATGCTTTCAGTCGAAATACATACAAAAAATGACTTAACCTTTTAAGGACGGGATTGGTCGAAATATCGACCACCCATAGCACAAAAAAATATTTGATGTTTTCCTACGTAATTTGACGCACTGAATACGAAAAAAATAGTAAAAAATATTCAGGAGGCACCCTTTATCTTGAAAATCTCATTTCAAGGTCAAATTTTTTTTTGCTATTTCGGCCTGACAGCATACCTATTTTTTATGATGCACATGAAAAAAAAACAGTATTACGTCTCGTAAAAATCGTCTTAAAGGTGAATATAAGGCCGAAAATTGAAATTATCGTTCGTTCCTACCAGCAGGTTAGCACTTGGTTGTTTCTTTCTTGTGGAGGATTTACTATTGTTATTATTATTATTATTTGTTGTCCTGAAACACATCAATACAATTACTCACACGAATACTATACACAATTGTAAAGAACCGTGTTGTATATATTTGAAAAGCCCGCATAACAAGGCGCCTGTGCGCCTCATCGTTCACTCTCCAGGTGGTAACCCGATTTTTTTGGAAACCGAGGCTTACATTTGTGACCCATAAGGCTATTTTTCCATATGCAACGCATCACAAAACGTGGGACCACCAATTTTGAAGCTAAAATAGCAACAACTATAAAGTTGACCTTGAAATGCGATTTTCAAGGTCAAGTTTGCCTCCAAGATTTTTTCACATTTTTTTTCGTATTCAGCGCATCAAATTACGTAGGAAACCCCCCTTCAAATCGTCAAACTAAATTTTTACAGTGAACTTTCCGTTACGGACGGGACTGGTCGATATATCGACCGGCAACTTGATCGGGCACGCCACGTGAGAAATTAATTGATTTTATGTACAAATTTTGTGTAAATAAAATGGTCGATTTCAACGTAAAAATCCCCGTCCTCTAAAGGTTAATATGTCTTAAACATGTTTAGGTACACTGTTTTTAAAATTACGAACACCCTTGTATGCATCCCGTGTAATACAATGAGGGATATCCCGGATCTGTCAGGGGTTGCAAGCTGGGATTATTTTTTTTGTAAGCCTCGCTACCTGTAGGTGGGTTTTAAAAATTTCCCCAACACATTTTTGTATGGCTTCTTTGTTTTGAAACAAAAATATTTAAGAATTCATAAAAATATGCAATATTGTTTCGTTAAATAATGTTTATTGTTTATTAATTAAATATAATAATACTATTGATTTATCCAACAATTTATTATTTGACCAACAAATTTTTTTCGACGTTTCATCTTCAAAAAAAGAGTTATCCTGAAGGATATTAAAATTGTCAATAATTGATTCTAAAAATGGAACGTTCAAGTTTTAAAACTATTTTTTTAACTGTTCTACGACCATTTTTCGTGGAGATGCACGTCATTCAAAAATACCTTTAAAAAATAAAAATTTTTATACAACTTCTATTACATATAAACATATAAAATGAAGTCATAAGTAAATATTAAAATTTATAAAAATTGTGTTAGTATCTATATAACCTAATCTATGCAATTCATTTAAACATTAAACAAATGTTATTTAAGTATGATAAGATAATATTGTGTTTTGACCTAATTAATTTTTTTACTATTTATTTGTTTTTTAAATTAAATTAATTACGATTTTGAAATTAGTAAAAAAAAATTTTTTGTAGCATATTTTTCGCTTTTAAAGACTTAAATAAAAAAGAGTTCTATATGGTAAAGATTTATTTATTTAAAATAAATTTTGAAAGTTTTTTCTAGCTCACTCAACTTTTTTTTGTTGGGAAGGAGGGGGTAAAGAAATTTTCGAAAAAAAAAAGTTTTTTTAAGGATCTCAATTAAGGGGGCCCCGCTTTTTCATACTTAAGGTATACAATATTATAATTATACAGTAGAAAAATACTGTTTTAGAAATTTTTACAATTTATGTAAATTCCCAGATGTACCTACAATGTATTAAAAATATACATATGTGTTACATAATGATAAATTAATCGAACTATAATCTGAACGTAAACAAAAATACATTGTCTAAATACGGTAAGAATGAATAAGTTATGAAATAATTACAAGAAACGACAAATTCAAGGTTGTGATTATTTTAAAAAATGTAACAACTTTTTTTAACGTCAATAACGTCTAGTGTTTCAAGCTAGATACTGGGTGGGCATTTTAGAAACTTGATGTAACGTGCAGAAATCAGTTTTGCGCGCTAGCGTAAATTTAAAATCAATATATCTCGACATTCAGAGCAGCTACCAAGCGGGTTTTGGTCTAAAATTATAGATCTCGATTAAATCTACGAGGTACAAGTACAAATAAGAAAATGTAACCATGATGATAAATTTATGAGTGATAAATTTAATATTAAAAAAAAAAACAACAAAAAATTAAATTTTGATGTCCACGATTGCGTTTGTAAATACCTATTAATTAATTGAACTGTAAAAAATAACAGAATATTAGAATATATTCTGTACGACTTCACGTTTTTAATTTTTTGATTAGTTTTTTAAATTGAATAAAAAGTAAATTTTTAATTAATTATTTTTATGTTCGTACAAACCATAAGAAATAACTATATTATACACCCATTTTTTTCATTTTGAGGTACGGAATCCTAAAAATTTCGATTAACATAATTTTACTTTTTTATACGTGTATAAAGTACTGTAAACATGAACGTGTCAAAATATTTTATACGAAGTTATTTTTTTAAATTCTTATTTCATTATACCTAGTTGAATTGATGATCGTGTTCAAAGTTAAAACTTAAAACTAATAGAAAATTAAAATTAATTTGATTTATGTATTTACAAATTTTATTTAAGATTTTATTATTTTAAATACTTTTTATTGTATATTAATTGAAGTTTGAACTGTTTCTATATGATTGAAATATAATATTTTTATAAGAATTGATGATACAACATACCTTTTTCTCGCATCATCAGAAACCTGATATGATTTTTTTTTGCTTTATTTCTGTTATTTGAACTGTAAATAAATAAAATAAAAACTTTGTAAAAAAAATTCTTTATTATCTACGATCTACGGTATTATTCATTTATAAATGTATAATATATATATTTTTAACTATACTATATTTTTTATTTAATGTAACCAAAGGGAAAACCCTTTTTTATCTCAAAGTAGTGGTAATTAAAATAAAGGAAAAATATGTGCATGTAAAAAATGTGCAATGTAAAATTTGCCCAAGTAGTTAATATTTTTGTACAATAAGACAGCTTGAATGTGAATATAAATTAAATAGCAACAGTAAACGATATTTATTTGGGCTACTTTGTTTTAGGAAACAGGTATTACTCTAATAACGTTAGTTAAAAGAAAATGTATTTTAATTTAAATGTTTAACTTCCATACAATTATTTATTAATTTATTATATTACTAGCTGTTAACCGTTTGGAATTTTGTATTGCTTCTTCGCAATATCGAAGATACGAGAATCTTTGTGATCGTTTTAAAATGAGACAAAAAAATTGTTCTCCGTTTTCAAAATTTTAATTTGAGCTTCCGTTTCAGGTCAAGACAAACACTTTTCGTTCCGTGTCTGTCTGTGTGTGTGTCTGTCGAGTGAATCATTGTCACACGCGTAACTTATGAACCACTGAACCGATATTAATGAAACTTAGTTGGGAGGGGTGACATCCCAAAATATTTATGTTTTCAAGATATCTCAAGAACGACACATAATAATACATTTAATTTTATGAATCTTTTTTGTAGAGGATTCAATTTTCTATAATATAGGTCTACAACGATGGTTGTTGTAAAATATTCCCTTACAAAGATTTATCTCAATTTGCTTTAAAAAATCGTCATTTCTTTTTTTAAATTGATATTTACTTTGACATATTAAATGTCATTTTGACGTTTGCATAAATTTAGATTTAGATTGAAATTGGCAAAAAATTAAAAATATACGAAAAAATAATCAGGTGCGTCTTAAGAAAAATTATATAAAAATGAAATGCTTAACCACTACTAATTTATCTGAACACGATCGGTTTTTATTTAAATTGTTGGAAAATTACTACCTTTTGTGAATTAAGCACGAGGAAGCACCGTGCATTTATTTGGCAGATATTTTTTTTTAAATCTAATCAATTTTTCAGGATACAAAGTCGTCCATGTCATTTCTCAGGATGCAAGCTATCTCCCTGACAAATTTAATTAAAATCGGTTCAGCGGTTTAGTCGTGAAAAGGTAATAAATAGACAGACAGACAGACAGACAGAGTTACTTTCGATTTATATTATTGGTATAGATAATTTGAATTATATAAAAGTAACATATAGTTTTTGTTATAAAAAATTGAGCACTTAAAATTGCGACGTATCAAAAAAAAAAAAAACATTGGGTACGCCGCTGGATTGTCTTATTTATTACTTTTCTTAACAAAAAAAGTATAGTACTATGTATATCTATTCTTCTAACTACTACAGGTAGAAAAAAAATTACATTTTTAACTCCACAAGGCCGTTTCATCGGGAATCTCCTACAAAAAAAAAAACACCCTTAAATTCTAACTGGAATATCCATCCCTAGTTCCACGTCAGCTGTGTTTCCCTCTCTCTCGTTGATAAATCGATTCCCGAGTCTACCCTGCCGCGTGCGTTCGTGTACCCCACACTCCAGGGTTGTTGGTGAGGGGAGGGGGTTGGTAGCTACCCCTCGGTTATACCCTGCCTGCCTTGCCTACTGCCGCCGACAGACCTGGCTTTTAAACAAAAGTTATTAAAGTGAATTCATGCTGAAATAAATCGACTAGCTCAGCTGTTTTCTCTATTGTTAACCCGGTACTAGGCACGCTATGTTTTAAATGTGACACTCACGCAATATTTTAGATATTTTACAAAATATTTTTTGTCTAGCTACACAGAAAAAATTGTATTAGACCAAAGTTTTATATATTTTCTTAAATTTAAATATAATCAATTTTTGGTCTTTCCTCAGGATGCAAACTATCTCTTTGCCAAATTTAATCAAGATTGGTTCAGCGGTTTAGCCGTAAAAAGACAGACAGACAGGCTTTACAATTCGTAAGAGGTTATATGTAATGTATTAACTAATTTTTGACATTTTTTAAATGATGTATAAACATATTAAAAATGATATTCAAAAGAAATTATGTATAAAATAAGCGAAAAAATGTTGTTTTTTTTGTAATTTTTAAAGCTCACTTTCCAAAGTGTCTGAACGAACAAAACAACTTAAATGGTGAAAGTGGTGAAAAATCAGTGATAATGAGTTTATGGTAATGTAAAGGGGCACCGTAATTCGGTCTCAAGCCAAAACAAAAGCAAAATAAGTAACCGAAAACCATCAAACCGACATAATCTCGATAAAAAGTTGGAACTAACGCCGACGTTTACATGTAGTAAAACAGTTTTCAAACTTTAAAGTCATTTTTATCGAAACAACGTTTTTAAAAACTGCGGAAAACGTATCTTGGCCGTTTTCCATCCGATCGACAATCAATTTTACCCGTAACTTCTTAGATTGATTTTTTTAAGGTCGTTTTTTTTTGCATAAATCGATATTTTTTAATAATCGTGTAGGTATACTTCGATGGGAAAATTCACGTAAATAACGAGCATTTTTTTTGTTCTGGATGTTGATTCATAGAAGTTATGTTTTCCGCAGTGAAGTACATTACAAAAAAGATTCATTCAGTGCAGCAACGCTAAAGTCACCATTTTGTTTTATATTTCATTAAAAAACATTTTTTTTATATGTTTTGAGACATGTATAATAAACCCTCCAAATTTCATTTGATTGCTTTTTTTTGTTCTAAAAAAAAAATTCTAAAAAGTCTCATTTTCCGAAGTGACGATTAGATGTAACTCTTTAAGAAGAAAAAAAACTACCTTCTGGTGAAAATCGATTAAAAACCAAAATAATACTCGGCGCAACTAGAATGTTTTCATCAAAAACTCTATTTAGAAAAAACCGGTTTAACAGTGCATACTCAAAAAAAAAAAACATTGTTGGAAATCCTCTAAAAACCCAAAATAATACACGTCATATTCAGAAACCATCAGGTTACGTTCGTTTTGAGTTCCTGGAGCGCCTGCTCTGTTACGACATCGTACCCACCCACCCTCGGTCTGTAAATCCCCTCCCCCCCAAACCTCTATCCCTTTCCACGTCGGCAGAGAGTGCAGCTATCCTTGTCAGTGCGTGGGCCGTCCTTGTTTGACCTTGAATATTTGCTACACTACAAATTTCACAAACGCACACACACACACACAAACGCACACAAATGTAGAATTCTGTTACCGATTCTCAAAGAGAAATTTTCTGATGAGGGAAAAGTTATTGGAGTTTTTGCAATTTACTGAATGGGGGGAGGAATAAAGGGGTGGGAGTGGGGTGCATTTCTATTTATTTTTTTACGTAGTTATTATTTTGATCATGATTGGTAATGAAGGATTTGGATTATTTTTCGCTTCATTACGTTTCAGTGATGTGAAAATAATACGTATTAATTATTTTTTTCTTGGTTTTTATGTTTTATTCATTAAAAAAATTACGATTCATAAAAAATTCTTCGTTTTTTTAAACGTAAATTTTAAACTGTGGTTTTTTGATTATTTTTGTATAATATTTTATTCAAATTTAAATATTAAATAGACTTAATTATGTCGGGTATTGTAAAGAATGTTCTAGAGGAAAAGCTAAGTCAATCGTTTTGAATTTCCTCGGGATTTTAGAACAGTAGATAATAAATGTATAGTAATGTAAATGGTATGCATTCTAGGGTTATACAGGGCCCGGCATAAGTCAGTTAACGCTGCTAGAAAACAAAACTCTTGCCAAGCTCGGCAACACTGTCCGAAAAGTATGCTTTTATATATGTTCTGTATGCAAATCGGTTAGTTGACTTATGCCGGGCACTGTATATATATAATTGCACTAAAAAATTTATGGTATGCACTTTGTACACTCGAACATAAATTTTAATAATTTCACTAAATTTGAACTAGTATTGAAGAATATGTCGGAATGACGTCACAAAATTGTCAAAAATCACTTATATACATAGAATAGAGTTGATGCTCTTTACTTGGTTAGAGCAATCTATTGGGGCGAAGGGAGTTTTGGCTAGATTAAAAATCACACATATGTAATAAATAATCAACAAAAAATCACATTAAAAATATCAAAACATCAGTGGGAACATTTAGTGCAAAGTATTAAAATTTATGTTAAAGTGTACAAAGTGCATACTGTTGAATTTTTAACAAAATAATTTAAAAATGGGTGTAACTGTGTCGGGATGCACAGTCGAGGGAATGACGTGCATACGTAGCAGTAGGGTTAAATAAAACTCAGACTAGTATTGTATAATATATTATAATTACTTTTTATGATTTGTACGAACATAAGTAAAATTGTGGAAATACGAAATTTACTTTTTATTTATTTTTTATTCAATTTAAAAAACTTTAATTAAAAAATTAAAAACGTTAGGTCGTAGAGAATATATTCTAATATCCTGTTATTTATTTTAACAGGATAATTAAATTAATTAATATTTACAATCGCAATAGTGGACATATTGTTTTTGTATAAATTTAAATTTATCACTCATTAAAACTGGTTAAATGTTTTGATTTTTACTTGTACCTCGTAGATCTATAATTTGAGACCAAAAGCCACATGGTAGCTGCTTTGAGTGTCGAGATATACTGATACTCTAGCGCGCAAAACTGATATCTGCGCTTTACATCAAGATTCTGAAATGCCCATTCAGTATTTGGCCTGAAACTCTAGACGTTATTCAAGTAAAAAAAATGAATTTAAATACCAGCCTGCATTCATATAAATCATACAATTGATTAGAACTATTAGTGCACAGGTAGAAAAGTGACTTGGACCAAGAAAATCTTGTTTTTAATATAACGAAAACAATATTTTCTTAATATAAGAATTTATTCTTAATCCAAGTATATTATTGTTTTCGTTCAACAATATTTCTTTAAATGGAAGCAACAATTTTCTGGATTAAGAGTATATTCTTAAATTAAGAAAATATTTTTTTCGTTATATAGAAAACAAGGATTTCTTGGCCCAAATCAACCTTTCTACCAGTGTGGGCTGTCATTTATTTTAATACCTCGCAGATTAAGCTAATTAAATTAAATATTACATATATATTTTCTATAATAAAAATAAACGATTTAGTTTCTACTGTGCCCTTTTTTTCCTGTACATTTTAAAATCCATAAAAGAAATAAATAATAAATAAAATATCGCGGAAATACTTCATATCAAAGAATTTTTAAGGCCTTATAATATACGGTACTTTGGTATATAGTATAGTGTGTTTTTTTCGAAGTGTATGTACTATGTAATAGTTCCATAAATCTACTGGCCGTATATCATCCCTCTATTTCCGTCCGTCTGTCTGTCTGTCCGTGCACTGCGGCGTACAGAGGCTGCTGTGATATATATTTATTTTTACGCGCAATGTGTTATTGTACCAGTAGCGTAGGTATGTTATAAAAAGTGATTCATATGTCGGTGATAAATTTTGGATGTATATTACATATATGTATATAGCAGGTATGACCACGTTCATAGGCGTAGGAAGAAATTTTCAAGGGGTTTAAAAAATTTGTCGGATTTTTTGTTATTATGTAAAGAATTATGAAATGACACATTTTTTCTACTCCTAATATTTTTTTAGATTCTCAGGCGTGTATATTTCCACAATTTGCACAATTTTTACCACTTTTCTTGGATAAATAAATTTTTATAGATATTAAATCATATATTTCTGAAAAAGGACGCATATTTTAACCCCCCCCCCCCCCCCCCCTATTTGTACATATAGAAAAAAATTGTGGCGTAATATTTTTTTATCTTATTTTTAAAAACTATTAATATTTTTCCTTAAACGGGCAGGCAATTTTACATATACATACATTCAAAATTTAATCTCAATTGGTTTAGTAGTTTTTGAGTAATGCTTGTAAAAATATTATTTGAGATGATATTTTAAATTTCAAAATGTAAATGTAATATTCTTTTTATTTTAATTAAATACAGACTGCTCCTGTCTAAATTAAACAGTTTTTTAAACGTATGACGAAAATTTAATTGGAACATGTTTTTATACATATATATTTTTTATCTGTCTCAAATAATCATTTTTACTAGAAATATTAGTCATAGGAAAAAACATCTGGAAGTCAAATGATATCAAATATCTTATATAAGGGTCTTGGACTTGATAAGTCAGTTTCTTTGATAATAAACATTTGTAAATATGTGTATAAGCGACGATATATAAGTTATATTTAAAAATTAGATCATACAATTTTATTTTAAAATCAAACAGCTGTTTTTTAGAACGTATTAAAATTAACAATCTGTATTTTTATTTTAAAAGAATTTGTTCTCTTCCACGTACTGCCTTACTTATCAACGCCCAGCCCAAACCCCTTGATCTAGAAACGTGAAATTGTATTGGTGGCTTCTTTTTATGACATTAGATCCCACTATGAAGGGGTTTTAGGAGAATTCAACCCTTGAGAGGAAAAATAATTTAAAAAAATCGGAACCTTGATAGAATCACTTTGTTGTCTGTCTGTCTGTCCGTCCGTCCGTCCGTCCGTCAAGAACCTTTTTCTCAGGAACGGTTATAGGGATTAAGTGGAAATTAATATCAAATACTAAGGTCTGTAAAAAAATTAAAATTCTAAATAAAAAGATACGGCCTTTCAAAGCGTATTTTGATACTGACAGACTATAGGGTACTTCCCGTTGACTTAGAATTTTGAAATTTGGCATGAAGGAAGGTGTCATAGTACAAGTAAAGGAAAAAAAATCAAAAATCATTAATTTCTTATTCAATGTGGAATTATTACGTGACAAACTTAATTTCGTGGTTTCTTTGATACAGCGTCTACGTAAAGACGCCTTGGGAATCGAGTCCATTGTCTACATAATTAACTATTGTCAATAAAGTTTTATATAACGGTACGGAACATTCAGGGCGGTCGTTCTACTCGCGCTTTTAAATGGGAATCCCTATTTTTTAAATATTAGATTTTGTAAGCTATAAAAATGGTCATAAAAAATGGTTGTGACTGTGTGGTGGGCACATTCGAGGGTTTGATGTGAATACGTAACAGTGGGGTTAAATAAAACTCGGACTAGTATTGTATAATATAGTTATTTCTAATGATTTGTACGAGCATAAAAACAATTAATATTTACAGACAAAATTGTGGAAATACGATATTTAATTTTTATTTTTTTATTCAATTTAAAAATACAGGTCGTACAGAATGTATTCTAATATACTGTTATTTTTTTTCGATTTAGTTAATTAATATTTACAAGCGGAATCTTGGAAATATGAAATTTACTTTTTATTTTTTTATTCAATTTCACTTGAATCAAAAAATTCAAATCGTTAGGTCGTACAGAATATATTATAATATGTTATTTTTTTCAATTCAATTAGAAGCGCAATCGTGGACATACAAAATATATATATTTTTTAATATTATTAAATTTTTCACTCATTAAAACTGGTTAAATATTTTGATTTGTACTTAGATCTAATCGAGATCTATAATTTGAGACCAAACTCGTGTAGTAGCTACTCTGAGTGTCGAGATATACTGATTTTAAATTTACGCTAGCGCACAAAACTGACCTCAGCACGTTACATCAAGTTTCTGAAATGCCCACCCACTATCTGGCCTGAAATTCTAGACGTTATTCATATTATAACGAATATAACGCGGATGAAGCCGCGGGAATACAGTAAAATATATGTTTATTTTATTATGCGATATTTGGCAACCCTGTTTAGTTGGCGACACATTTCTCACATCTAGAATTTCACCTGTACCTTTGAGAGCGTACGTACCAGGTTTTTTCTTTCTCTCCAAACACAACCCTCTTTTGTCCGTTAAAAGAATTTCGCCGGGTGCAACCTTACCAGGCAAACACACATACACACACACCCTTATACACATTCGCATTCACACACACATCTTGAATGTCGGTGACGAATTTCTGTTGTACAGTATCAATGAAAAGTATGTGCTTAAAATTAAGAAATAATCCGTAAAATTCGCATTTCTTTAATCTAAGAATGTGACAATTATTAAGTCTCTGACAATATTTTTTTACAAAAAAAAAAATCAAGTTTAAAACTAAAAAAATATAAGATATAATTTTTATGTATAATTCCGATTAGAGCTGGGCGCGGGCCGTGAATTTTTCGGGTCACAGCCGTGACCCGACGTGACGTGAGCGATTTTCAAATATTGGATCGTGAGCGGGCGTGATCGTGAGTTAAAATAAAACAATCGGGCGTGACCGGGCGTGAGTACATTTTTATCGTGCGTGAGTCCGTGAGTATATGTATGTATGTTTTGATATTTCTTTAATTTCTGATCTCATGCATATATGATTATCTGTTAAATCGAATTTTTATATTAAACATTTTATTTATAATATATTATTCGGATCACGAGTGTGACCCGCCGTGCGTGATCGGGCGTGAGTAAAAAAATAGAATTCGTGAGCGGGCGTGATCGTGAATACTTTTTTTGTAACCGTGAGTGAGCGGGCGTGACTAAAATTTTTTCTCTCGTGAGCGTGCGTGATCGTGAGCAAAAATTACTCACGCGCCCAGCTCTAATTCCGATAAATATGCACCGATTTGTACGATTTTTTGTTTGTTTGAAACTGTATACTCCCGAGGTTGTCCCATATAATTTTTTTTAGAATCTGACCATGGAATTTAACGATACGTCATTCAAAAAAAAATCATAAAAAAGTTTTTATTGGCGTGTTATCTTTTTCTTGAAGTCGGTTCTTAAAAAGTCTTTTTATTTTTCCCTGATAAAATTTATATGGGATCATCTCATGAGTATATTCTTTCAAACAAACAAAAAAACGTCCAAATCGGTGCATATTTGTCGGAGTTCTGTCCGAACATACATATTGTCGAATCGAAAACCTCTTCTTTTAAAAAAAAACTGACTAAATTTTTTTCTCCCTTTGAAATTTTAACGTCGATTTAATAAAAGTTTTTTTAAAGGTAGAAACTTTTTACCCATACTGTAAAAATATATATATTTGTGCTAGTCTAGTATTTCTTTGATCTCGCCGTTTCTTCTACATTTATTTCTTCTTCCATATCTCTACCTCTTACTGGAACGTATGTTTTTCAGATTACTCCAGAATATATCTCAAGAAATATCGATGTTGCTACAAATTGTCAAACACGTCTTGGCGTTAATGAATTTTTTTTTGTGAGAAATCTCATCTTGTCTAGAAAGTAATTGTGAGAGACGCTATCAAAGCATTACAAAAGATTGTAATTAAAATTATAATGAGCATAAAGTAATGTTTTTTTAAAGTATAATTTGCATTTTTAATGAAAGCGCACCGAAAAAAAAAACATTTGTTTATAATTAAAATTAACAGATACATTTATATTTTTCACCGTAAAACCTAAACTATTTGACCGATTTCAATAAATTAGGTACCATTAGATTCGTCTTAATTTTCCGCATGTCATGTATAATATATATATTTTAAATTCAAAATGGCAGCTGTGTAAATTAATATAATTCGTATTTTTAATGTAAAAGCGTAGAAAAAATAACGAATTTGGTAAAAATTAACAAATACGTTGAAAAGATATACCTATAAAGTGGTTTCACTTCATAGTCATTTTTTTTTATATATCAATTTAAGTATTTTTTTTCTTAAAACGGGCCTGTTCTAATTCAATTATCAAATAGTCTAAAATAATCTTAGGGTCTTAACCCCTTGACCACACCGCTGTTTAAACATTTCCGTGCCCTGTATACACCAACATTTGGGAAAAACAGCGCTTTTTTTTATAAAATAACGTTTTTTGCTCCCTTCACTAGCTATAATAAAGAACAACTGGTACAACTGCTGCCATCTAACAATACCCTTATGAATCATCTAACAAAATATTATGTTGGTACTACTTATACATAAATGGCGGGGCCTTTTGAAATATACATGTGTACACATGACGCACACGGGTGCGTCATGTGTACACAGTGCACGGCAAACCCATGACGCACCCGTGTGCGTCACGTGTGGTCAAGGGGTTAAGCTTTCTAATAGTGAAAGTTACATAAAAGTCGGTTCAGTAGTTTAATTAAATATTAACTATAAATTTCCTAAATATGAGCCTGCTTTAAATTAATGATCATGTATTCTAAACTCTCTAGGATCTTAGACTTTCTATCAGTGAAAGTCACATTAAAATCGGTTTAGTATTTTTTATTATAAAATATTAAAATATCAATTGAGAACTTTTCTTGCTACTAGCCTGTCCTTATTTAATTATAATATAATTTAAACTAATCCTTGAGAATTTGGCTTTCTAGTGGTGAAAGTTCAATAAAAATCGGTTCAGTAGTTTTTGTGAAAAGTTGGATTAAACAAATTCATCATAAAACGAAAAAAAAATTGATTTTTTTATTGGAATATTTATTTTTATACGGCACTAATTGCGAAATAAATAATGCTTATAATATCTATTAATTAGTTGCAGATAAAAACTTTTTTTATAATAGTTTTAAAATGGGCGTATATTATATAAATAAATAACGGTTCGGAAATCGGCAGTCGGCAAAAACAAAAAACTTGGCACATTTTTGACTAATCATCCTAATTAAATTTAAATATTATTCTTACTTCGAACGTCAAGTACCCAAGAATTAATGTCCAAAGTTCTAATTCATTTTTAATGTCCTTTTGAGATAACTACGTAAAAGTTTTTGCCTTATGAGTTTCTATGAACTGATTATTTTCTCAACAAATATAAAAACATAAATCAGAATTGCATTAATTTAAAATTACGAAACAAAAAATATCTAATCCACTTATTCTTTTTTAAAATATAGAGGCACCTACCAACTTTTTTTGTTTGGTAAAACCAAAATTTCACAAAAAATACATTCACTTTTTACGAACAAAAACGACAGCCCCTTATTCTTAAGTTTAACTAAAATCGAAGAAGCGCAATACACTTATATAATATATATTTTTTAATACTACACATCTATAATGCGCATTAATTATTTAAAGGAAATGTGAAAAGTCAAATGGAAATTATATAAGAATAAAAATATCATTAATAATTCAATAAAATCATTTTAAAAAATATTTAAAAACACATTATTTTATTGAATAATTTACATGTTAAAAAAAGAAAGAACAAAACAATATATATAATATATGTAATAATAAAATAAAATCAAGTTCACTCGCTAATTGCATAATAAACTGATGTTTATATACAAATTCAAAGCATACGGTTCAGTCTTTTCGCGTTGTTCTCCCACCAACGACCTGAGAACAACTAACAACTAGCCAAATGCGACAGTGGATAGAATAATCCTCGACAAAACTCGAAGAACCTCTTCTGCGCATTGGGTTCGTCTAAAAAACACAAATATACCTCGTTTCTATCGCTTTCTCCGTTCTTTACGAATCGTCCTACCCTTTTCTATTATCCCCTCTCACTTATATTACGGGAAAATGTTCTATCTATCTCTCACTCCCATTTGCAATATCGTTACGAAGCGAAATTAACATTATCTACCCATCTCTTTCTTAGGTTTATTTCACTCAAACAACATCTATCTGTCTTTATCTTGACTAATTAAATCGTATGTCTGTTTCATTCGCTTGCACATCAAAACAAGATGTGACTTGCTTTTTTCATATATATCGGTCTCTTTTTGGCCCGCTTGGTTTCTTCGTCGCGCGCCATTTCTGTCTTTGTTAAACTAGGTGTGTGTCCTTTATTAACCGCGCCATGGGCGTTTCGGACTTGAAGCTTAGAGGAAAGTACCGACCAAACTTTTTTATACGTTATTAAAAAAAAAATGACTAAAAATAACAGTTTATTTTATTTAAATTTAATGGCCTCTGAATTCTAATATATGATCGTTAAGTACTTTCGGTTAGAATTAAAAGTAAAATTTCAAAAAGACGGAAATATAAAATTTTTATGTTTTTAGTTGAATAGTCATAATTTATTTTTTAAGTTTATTTTTGTTATATATAAACTTAAAAAAAATTTAAATTATTAAATGTAGGTACTTGACTGTTGGGCGGGTGCCATTAATGAAATATGAAACGTTGGAAATTTTTTTGGGTTTGAACAAACTCTATCGTTTCTAATTTCCGACGGTAAAGCAGATTTAAAAAAAATATTTAAACTAGAAATTACTAATAAATTATGAAAAAAAAAAAAAAATTAAGAACATATTTATTGATGTAATAATTTGCCTACAAGCTTTGTCCTCCCCAACCTTTGAAAATTTTATTATTTAGTTTCGATCACAAAAATAACTAATTATCATTTTTTTAGGAACAAAACAATTTTTTAATGTATTATAAATATAAAAAATGATTTTAAACGAGATAAGATGAAACTGATTTAGGTTACTTTCATTTCGTTTTGAAGTTATAATTATATTATTTTATATTATAATTTACAATTCTTGTACGCATATTACGTAAAAACTGTATAGAATCCATTTTGTAGAGTATTAAATTTTCTATAAAAAAGGTCATTATAACTTCTGTAGTAAAATAGTCCCTTACAAAGATCTTAGCCCCAGAATATTGATGATGTAAAATTTCATTAAATAAAAAATTACCACCCCCTCCCGTCTCCCATATAATTTCAATACTATAGAAATGCCATTAAATACATCGATAAAATTGCATGCCCTATTGTTAGTATATACGAATAGTTTTGTGCCTATGAAACAGTTATCTATTCTTATCTCCCTTCAAGTACACATTGTACTTTCTAGGATTACTATGTTATTCTCAGCTATCTCTTATCTATTCTGCATTACATATAAAGTTATATATTGTCCGAACATGCGCTCCTTTTCTATTACATTTTGTCAATGAAGTTTCAGTTTAATTTGGGTTTTGTCATATTTTGTCCTTGTTTTTAAACCACGCCTATATTTCTTAATACAGATTTTAATGAATTATATTGTATTTATTTTAAATTTCTAATTTTATGTAAATGTAAATTTAGTAAATATGTAATTTTTGAATAAAATACAAGAATCGAACGTTAACTTGTTTTAATATATTATTCATACTTGAAAAAACATCCCAATTATGGTAACGCAGGAAAAAAATGCACATTTTTATTATATTTTCTATAATAACATTGTATTGTTATCGTTAAGATGGGCGGAGCCTTGACACATGTGTAGTCATATTTCCATGATGGCCGCCGACCTAGCAACCAATTGCTGCAGAGCGCATTTACGAGGCCACTCCCACTTAGTTAGGTTACCACGTATTTTGACAACAGTTTAACTGTGCACCTGCTATAGAGAACATGTTCAGAATAGCCCAATGCGGATCACGGCCTGTTTGTAATATTCAATGGGTTTACCGCGCGTGGGGTTTTCTAGTACGCGGCTGCGCATCTTTGGGAATAAATATAGAATATACCTCACGCATTGCTTCAGTTATGTTTGTGGGTGATGCGACTCTCTCTTTTGCCAATTTTGTTTCGGGAATTTGATAGTTCCTTTTTCTTCTATCTTTATTGCCCCAATAAAATAAATGGGAAATAGAGATAGTTCTACTTTTTTTTTCGTAAATTGAGTCTATAGTATCAAATTTTCCTTTACAAAAGTTATTGAATGAGAATTCTATTTTTATTTTATTAATTGGGGACATAAAATTTTATCTTCATTTTCGTTTTATTCGATAATTTTAAATACGTTTATAAGATGTATAAATCATTTGGAATTTTGTTCTGAAATGAAACATGATATAAATTATTTTTGATGGAAAATTTTATCGGAATTTAACTGTATTTAGTAATATCTACTATTTTACCCCGAATACGGCAAAACCAAAATGAAGGTTATATTTTAGGTAGTATGTATGTATGTATGTATGTATGTATGTGAGTTCCCTCAGGGCCTAAATTACTTGACCGATTTCAACGAATCAGATATCATTAGATTCGTCTTTTATTCCGCGTGTCATAGGCTAAAAGCTTTTGAAAACAAAAAATCAAAATTGCGGTCGTGAAACTCAAATTTGTTATAAATAAAATAAAAATTTATTGAAACTCATCATGTTGGGTATCAAATAAAAGGGCTTTAAAAGATGATTTAAAAAATCTATAATTAAAAAATATACAATTCATTTTGTCTGTTTGTAACTTGAAATCTAAAAATTTTAACGCGGGAATAAGTACAGTTATATCGAGATAGGTGTTAGTTCCTCGAATGATATATTACCCGTTTTAAATTGGAACAATGTCGGTAAGTCTGGGTCCGTTATTTCCGACAGACGTGTTTTTTTCTCAACACAATTACAAAGATGGCCGCGTCTGTCTTCCGGTACAAGGACATAGCTACAAACATATGTTAAATTTAAATATTTGTACAATTGTCAAGTCAGAAATTGTATATATAAGAATTTTAAATATAAACTTCGATATTAATATTACCTACACAGAAAAAAGACGGACAAATGCGAGTAGGATTCGAGCCCTGAGAGTTCCATATTGAAGTTAGTTAGTTACGTAAACAATGGACCCGATTCACAAGGAAAGAAACCGCAAAATTAAGATTGTCACGTAATAATTCCACATAAAGTTAGAAATTGACGGTTTTCGGATTTTTTACTTTACCTACTTATGTGCTATGAAACCTTCCTTTGTATTAAATTTCAAGATTCTAGGTCAACAGGAAGTACCCTATACTGCCGTGTTTAGGTAAAAGGCAGAGTAAACCATAGACATAGAGAATGGACAGTGCATTCTGTATTATCTCAATGGTGTAACATCTGTTCAAAAAAGGAGAGAGAGAGATGCAGTGTAGTTTGGAATATATCTACCTCTTTTTCTAAGAATCTGATTGGTAGCTTACTATAGTTCAGGGTAGTATTTCTGTCAGATATATTTTTGTATATCTATCTTGTGATTTTTGTGCAATAAGTTTTTTATTAGAAAAGTAAATAATATAAACAATAAACATACTATAATGGTTCATATTTAATCGAGGAAATTAAAAAAAAATAATCAATTGATCTGATAGAAATTTGCAAAATTATGAACGGATATTCCGGGAAAATAACATTTTTGCATTGAAAAATATTAAATATATAATAATAAAAAATAGTTTTAAATCAATTCCCATGTGGTTGCTACAAAATGATGAGGTGGATTGCACTTACAAACAGCACATACACGATTTACTTAACAAAATTAAATTATTTTTTTTGATATTAGAACAAGATATTAAAATTGGTTAAAAAAATTCGAAACATATTATTTAGAAATCAATAATTGTTTCTTTTTTTAAATAAAATGTTTTATAACGTTAATTATTTTAACCTCTTTATATACATATAGTATAATAATATCATATATTAATCAACAGTAGATTAATATATTATGATAATATCTATGAATATTTTTAATGTTCGGGATTAAGAATGAAATAGTTATACCCCTGTTTAAAAAAAGGACAAGTATATTCCAAACCTGTTTCTATCTCTTTCTTTTGACACGGCTCTGCTCTCGGGTCAGATTCCTGGTCCATTCTCTATGTCTATGGAGTAAACTTATTTTACTGCGTTTTAGTAATTTTGAAGCTGTTATGTTTTTCAGATGATTTTCTACATATTAGTCATAAAGAATATTAATTAAAAAGAATGTTATTTCAATAAAGTATTAATTTTTTAAGTTTATCGAACATATCAAATAAGTTATTTTTCCTGAATATAAAAGCAGTTAAATCATTTTAAACATAAAAAAGCAGTAACTTTTAAACTATATTGCTTTTATCCACTGAAAAATATACGTACAATACGAGTATTAACATAGTAAATTGATTTTTATTTATTTATTTTTTCATTGTAATTATTCTTCAGTTTGAAAAAATCCAAAACTTCGTTCAGTTTTTTTCGTTTTTATTTTTTTACACCTTACTGGCCTTTATCGAAGCACGACAATATAGGTTTTGATGACCAATTAGTCTGTTAGTATCAAAAAAGTCTATCTTTTTAAAAGATCTCTAAAAATCGTTGTAGATCGTGACAGAGACTGAAACGTTCGTAGATTTTTGTAGATCTTTACAGGTTTCCACAGATCAAAGTCCAATGAAAAAATATGATTTTGTCTCAAAATGCAAATCTATAAAATCTGATTTGATCTCTTCAGATAAAATTTTTTTTCACGGGTTGTTTCTCTTTAAAAAACAATATTGTTGGAAGAAAACAATAATATTTCGAAAACAATATTTTATCTTGCTTTAAGTAAACCTTTTTATGCGTTTAATAAATTTTAACTTTTCACGTAATTTTCTATATAAAAACATTCTTTTAACGAAATCTGAAATCACAAATTTTCTAGTCAAATTTCACGTTTCAAATTAATTTTTTTAGTTTAGGTGGAGTTAATCGCTTTGATTTCTGAACATGAAGACGGTTCGAATCTTTGTCTGAACACCGTGTTCAATAGTGCATTAAGAAAATCGTTCGACCATTTATCAGATTTGTGATTTGATTACATTAAAATTATGAATAAGTTAAACCTTCCTTCTTTTGCATATAAAACAACTCTGTCTCATATTTTACATTTTTTGTACTTGGAGATTACGTATAATTTGTAGGTATAAAGAATGATTTTTTAATCCCAGTATTTTATTTTTTACGAAGATTAAGATACAAACGAAAAGTATGAACTCAATTAGAATTTTTGTCATAAATTAATTATTTTTGTAACAAAAAGCCCCAAAAATGTAAAGGCTTTTAATAAATTAATATTAATTGATGATAAGTCTAATATACTTGTTGAATTTGAATAAAAAAAAGTTACCCAATTTTGCAGTTTTTATTTTTAGTCCTTTTTAATATAATAAAACTCAAATTTAATATTGGTTATAGTTAATATATTAAAGACATTAAAAAGGAAACTGTAACATATAAGCCTTAACATTTTTAGGCTTTGATGACAAATATAATTAAATAATATATTTTTAATTTGAATACAAAAGATCTCTCGTGGTTTTTTGCAAGCTTGAAATTTT
The DNA here is from genome assembly GCA_961205875.1 of Sialis fuliginosa. NCBI lineage: Eukaryota > Metazoa > Arthropoda > Insecta > Megaloptera > Sialidae > Sialis > Sialis fuliginosa. Next base: position 19,928,008 of record OY540809.1, on the reverse strand, counting down.
TAGGCCTTTTTTAAAATATAATACATTTGTATATTGACATAATTTTTTTTATTTTCAGACCAAACTAAAAAGGAAACTGACAATTTGATGGCAATCCTTATAATTAAATAATATATTTCTATTTAATTTGAATACAAAAGGCTTCTTATGATTTTTTACAGACTTAAAATTTTTAGGCCTTTTAAAAAATATATAGTAAATTTGTATACTGACTTATTTTTTTTAATTTTCAGACCAAATCCATCAGGAGGCGACACGGGGCCTCCACACAAGCAAGCGCGAACGATTCTCTCGCCCCCATCTAGCGGTGCAGGCCTGGTGTCCGCGCACGGCGTCAATGCCGGTGCCGGGGCCTACCATGGCTACAGGTACATGCCGGGGCCCTACACTGCGTACGCGCCCCCGGCCGCTCCTTACCGCCCCACCGAGTACCACCCGCCTGCGCAGAGGCAAATACCGGATAGGCAACAACAGGAGAGACAGGCCGCGCAGGATAATGTTAATAGGTAGGCTTTCACGTTCGTATTTAACTCGTTTTTCACTTAAAAAAGGCTTTTTTTGTTGTAGAAGTTTTAACCCTTCATCCCTCAACCCTAAAAACAGCTGTTTTATAGTCTATTATATAGACCTTTTTTACGTAGAATCCAAATTTCAACTCCAATACAAGTTTTTATTAAAAAAGGAACACATGAAAAACACTCAAAAATTAAAAAAAAAACATCTGCCAAGTAAATGCACAGTGCTTCCTCGTGCCAAATTCACTAAATATAGTTAATTATTGAACAATTTAAATAAAAACCGATAAATTGTTCAGATAAATTGCATGGACTTGGTTAACTATTTAATTTTTATACAATTTTGCTAAAAAATATTAGTTCGACATTTTTTTTAAGACGCACTTTATGCAAAAAAACGTCTAAATATAACGATTTTTTAAAGCAAATTGAGATAAATTTTTGTAAGGGAATATTTTACAATAAACTTTAGACCTATATTACAGGAAATTGAATGCTCTACAAAAAAGATTCTATAAAATTTTCATATGTGTCATTCTTGATATTTAAAAAAATATATTTTGGGATGTCACCCCTCCCCCCTACACACAATTTTGATGACTTGGGACCGTGCTCAAGCCAGATCCAACTATCCAACCAAGTTTCATTAAATATCAGTTCAGTGGTTCATATTGCGTTATGCGTGTGACAAGGATTCACTCGACAGACACATAGACAGACAGACACGGTAAGATAAGTGTTTGTCTTGACCTGAAACGAAAAGATCAATTTATAATTTTGAAATCAATTTTTTTGTCTCATTTTAAAATGATCACAAAGCTTCTCATATCTTCGATATTGCGAGGAAGCAAAGTACGTAATATTCCCATCTTCAAACAGAGTAACTTTTGTATGAAAAGTTTTTCTGTAAACATTTTACTTTTTGGAATAAAATTCATAACCGTTCATTTTGACGGTACGGTATATCCAAAAAATAATTTTTGAATTTGATTTTTTCGAGAATTGATACTGCCATGGCAAGTTAATTTACCATTGAGGACTTTCACGTGTTATAAAGTATAAAAAAAAGTGGCGTGTATCTCACCCACATAAGCGTATGGTTGAAGTGAAACTTCTTTTGTTTTCATTAACCATGCGAATTAAATAAATAAAGCTAAATTAATAATCAAACGTATTATTTTAACCCGATAAACGTATACACTGACTTGTACGCATTCATCCATCTATATCTTATACATATACTCATCGCTCTCTCACACTCCTTAGCGAAAACCTGTTGTATTTTAAAACGTTTCGAGGTCATTCCAATTCACTAGCTCGCTAAAGAATTTTCACTTCAAAAATTAAAAAAATCTGTGAGATCCATAGTATATATTCCTAAAATTAACATGTTCACGTGGATATTCTAGGAATATACAGAACCACAGATCCCTGCAGGAGTCGAATCGGAGTCTGCAGGAGCAACAGCACAGATCTTTGGCCGAACACCACCGTAGCATCAGTGAGCAACACCGGAGTCTGCAGGCGGATTATATCCGTCAGTCGACTGCACAACCCGCGCAGCAACAACAACAGCAACAACAAGAGCATGTGCGCGCCCCGCAGACACCACAAGATCACATACGAGAGCATCTGCGCAACGTTTCACAACAGTCCAGGGTAAGTATACACGGAGAAAAATATATCATAACAATTACTCAATTTCTAAAGAAATATTATTATTTGATTCAGTATTCTTAAAACGGAAATTCTTCCATATTAATGATAATATACAGGGTGATTTACAACTAGTGTAAAAAAAAAAAATAGTAGATCGAGGATGTAATTTTAAGCAAAAAACGTTATGTGAACCTACGTCCGTAAATTCTTCGTGAGGGAGCTACAGTCTTTTACCCAAAATTAGTATTTATTTAATATCTAGAGAACCCATTGTGGTACAGTTATGATATTTGATACAGGGTTTGGTATTAATAAGTGTTATCGATTTCCAGTATCAAATAATAATAATTTAGACTAGGAGTGTATAAAACCAGTGGGCCCGCCGAATTTTATCAAGTATTTTTTTGTTCTTGATTTTTTTTCTTGAGTTGAGTACTTGCAGAAGATTAAATGTTACAAAATATACTTTGATCATTTGTCATAAGATCAGTCGTTTTCGAAAAGTATCGAAAAAAACAAAGTACTGCAGAATTTTACTTAATACGAATGCTTCAAATTACACATAATAAGTTTATATTCTTATTTTATAATTAAAAATAAGATTAAAAGTTAATATAAATATAACTCCTAATACTTATCATCATAGAGTTATAGCCAGTTGTATTACTGTTACGCGTTACTAACATGATTAAAAAACAAAACTATAAATGACTGTTTGTTGTTAAAAAGGCAGTTTTGTAGTTATATTTATACTAACTTTTAATCTTATTTTTAATTATACAACAAGAATATAAATTTATTTTGTGTAATTTGAAGCAACCGTATTAAGTAAAATTCTGCAGTACTTTCTTTTTTTCGATTCTTTTCGAAAACGATTGATCTTATGACAAATGATCAAAGTTTATTTTGTATCATTTAATCTTCTGCAAGTACTCAACTCAGGAAAAAAGTCAAGAACAAAAAAATACTTGATAAAATTCGGTGGGCCCACTGGCTTCACACACCCCTAGTCTAAATTATTATTATTTGATACTGGAAATCGATAACACTTATTAATACCAAACCCTGTATCAAATATCATAACTGTACCACAATGGGTTCTCTAGATATTAAATAAACACTTATTTTGAATAAGTCTGTAGCTCCCTCACGAAGAATTTCCGGACGTAGGTTCAAATAACATTTTTTGCTTAAAATTACATCCTCGTTCTACTGTAAATTTTTTTCTACAGTAGTTGTAAATCACCCTGTAGATGATAAAGGATCTGGTGAAATTTTACTATCTACCGCGTAAATCGAGGGATGAGTGTACTGCCGTGTTTAGGTAAAAGGTAGTAAGAAGTAAAAGTTATTAGCACGTTTAGATCAAGTAGATTTTGACACAAGAGCGTTCGCTGTCTCTTTTTTTCCATAACAAAACCCTTATCCTCATACAACTCAAATACTGACTTGGTTATAAGGAAAAGAGACAGCGAGCACTCCATTATATACTTGTTTCTCTTGAGTAAGAAAAAAGGACAACTTAAGCTTCTCTCACATATTTTTGCAAGACCTATTTGGATCCGAAGGATCCTAGTTTACCTGGCTCTGTATTATTACATGCAAAAATTATAACATTTACTGTATTTGTTTTTTTTTAATGAGTATGTATTGCCTTCTTATTTTGAAAAAGTAACTAAATTACGAACGACAGTAAATTAAAAAGGCTCCATATTTTATTGATTTTTCCCTCAGTAACGGGTAGAAAATCTTTTATACAGGGTTCCCCAGCTTTACTGATGTAAAATAAATGAGTGAATTTTGAGGAAACTATGATTATTTATGGACAAAAAATTTCATCCATACATTATTTACATTATGGATGTTACATAAAATAAATTCAGTTCAAATCTATCTCTTTTTTCACTAATTACGAGTTTCATTAGTTTTGAAAAACTTCCACACGAAGCACGGATCATATCTTATGTCATTTCATCCCAAATATTAATTAAAAGTTTTTTAAATTCATCAATTTTCAAGTGTTTTACATTGCCCAGTTTTCCTAGCATGTAGCCCCATGCAAAGTAATCCAAAGGATTTAAATCTAGAGAAGAAGCAGGCTTTTCAAATGGTTCGATAAAATCAAGAACATTCTCTTTTTTACCTTATGTGCAGAAGCTGAGTCTTGCTAAAACCAATAATAGTCCTTGGTATAGTGTAGCAAATGCTTATTTAAAACTGTCTCGATATAGTAATTTTGATTAACTTTTACCCCTGACTCCTCAAATTGTAACAGTAATTTGCTTTTTTTGATATTGCTCCCCAAACCATTGCACGAAAGACATTCTGGAAATGATAGACAGCTAATTTACATTTAGGAACAACAGCAAGAGATACAGAATACACTATATCATTCTGTTGATGCGAGCGTCCTGTAAAAGGAACATTTTCTCATCAGAAAATAAAATTTCTGATTAAGTGTGCCGAGAGGGTAACATTTTACATTTTGTTACTCTAGCTTGTATTATTATTAAACACTATTGCAATTATGTTTTGTAATAAAACTTTCACACAATGTAAACAATATAATAATGAACACTTTGAACACACACACCGTACAAAATATCTAAAAAAAAAAAAAACTCATGGGAACTAATTTTAATAGAATCTTAAAGTTGACATCAGTAATGCTGGGGAATCCTGTATAGAATCTAACGGTACGAAAAACAGAAAAAAATATATTACTGCCTTTTATCACTGAATTTGAATGTATAGAAAATGACCTTAAATTATAGTAAATTGAAATAACATAGATACTATATAATATAATATAATATATATCCAGATCTGGATTTCGTAATTTAGCTAATTAACGGGATCTTAGAAATATTTATGTCGTTCAATTTACAAATCACTTGATTGGATTGCTTAAGGTATTTCTCAATGGGCAAAACAAGGTTTGCTATATGAAATATTGCTCAATTCGTAAAATTTCTCGGAAAATATAAAAATAAAAAATAAGCCCAAATTTTGTAAATAACTAAAAAAAGATTACATCTGCGAACAAAGTTATCGTCAATTTATTTATTTATGTCTACATAATGAAGAATTATGTTATTGTCTACATGGTTTACAATGTTTACATAGTTTATATAAGAAATGACCATGCAAACAATATGTAGATAATGCGTAGACAATCCACGTAAACTACACTTCATATCCACGCTGTATTGGTCAAATATAAGTAAGTCGTTTTTGGTACATCAAAAATCAATCCAAATAGACCCGATTGATAATTACATTATTAACCTTAAGCTGGCAAATTAGCCTAATATAAACTGGTTTTAAAAACCTAACCTCCCCTTTCAAATATCAAAATATAAAAAAAATCCCTTTTTTACTTATATTATTATTATTTTGCATTATTTTTGGATCGGGTAGAGGCCATTTTGTTAATTATATATTCAATTTATTCAATACCAATTTTTATTGAAAAATATTAAAAATTTACAAAGTTATGATCCTCGATGTGACTACCAAAAAAATTAATTCTTCGACATTGTCCCATCGAAATTTTGGTGAAGAGTTATGAAATTTAAAAAAATAAAAAATTGTCAATATCAATATGAATGTAGCCTATTGTTTTTTTTTTCAAAAATTTTTAAGATCTTTTTTTCTTATTCAAACGGTCTTAAAAATAGTAATTATTAAGATTTAAAAAATCGGCTACGCATGGACTTAGTCACTGCGATAACAAAAAAAAATAATCGGTTCATTAGCTTTTGAGTAATCGCTGGGAAAAGATCGAAAAAGGTTGTTTCGAGAAAAACTCGTTTAAAGTTTTCTGAGGGTCATAATCGCTCTCACTAAATTGACTGTAACAGTTAATTTTCGGGATTTTAACTTAATATTTGTTTTACGTATTTTTGAATATGTATACTTAAAAAAATCTTAATTTTTTGAACCGTCACAGTGGTTTATCCTCTTAAAGGGTAACTTCACTCTAGGATTTTGAAAAAAAATGTTTTTTTTGTTTAAACAATGCTTTAACATCATAAAAACAATATGAACTTGGTTCTATAGTAAAAAAAGTTACAGTGCAGAGGGTGCTTAAGGTTACTCAAAAGGTCGCTACGTAAAACTTTACTGCTCGTATTTTTATCGAAACCACTTTTATCAGTCTTAGTGAACACATTACTTCAAAACGGTTGCACGGATCAGTTAGCCTTTTTTTCGGCCACTAGAGTGGCGTTACCCCTTAAATAAATTAACTTTTGTCACGTCCCGAAAGTCCAGTTGATTTTATTTACATTTTTTTAAAACCTCGAATCCGACCATTCCAGGTATTCAGTCCCCAAGACCACCAATCGCCCCACCAGCAACAACAGCAACAAACTCATCAGCAACAGCAACGTACGGTATCCGACCACATCCGGTCGATCCCACCGGACCATTTGCGCAACCAGCAGGAGGTGTTGCGCATCGACGGTATAACACACGAGCAGCTGAACCAGAGCCAAATGCGACCGAGGATATCTCTGTTGCCGCCGTCGGCCGAGTACCTGTCCAACATGGCGCCGAGACGCGACATGTACAGACCGCCCGACCAGGGCATGGTGCAGGACTTGGTGACGTCGCACGGTGGCCAGATGCAGATTGACATGAGCTCTGGCCAGCCGTTCAAGAAGATCAGGCTCGGGGAGCAGAAGGTCGATATGCAGCCACTCAGAATTGATACCAGGGTAAGTTTTGCCAATTTTACTGACAGACAGACACATTACACATCCTATTTAAATTCCAGCAAAAAAACCGTGTTATTTTGTTGTCAAAATTATCTATTTTCGGTGAAACCGGAAGTCGTATTAAAAATTTAGCATTAGGCTAATACAGGAAATACACGTACCAAATTTCAGATCTTTCCACCTAGCCGTTTTTGAGATAAGACAGACATTTTTTTCGGAAATATTTTTTCTTCTGATTGAAGGGGTTTTAAAAACATAGTTTCGTTAAAATAATTGTCGTATTATTTAATTTCTAACAAAAAAATATGATTTTCTACTCAAAACTAAAAAAAGATCTATTTCCGGTGAAACTGGAAATCACATTAAAACGACACATGGGAATTTAGCATTAGGCCAACACATAAAACAAACGTACCAAATTTCAGATCTTTCCATCGAGCCGTTTCTGAGTTAATTTAAATGTTTGTCGATAAGACAGACAGAAATTTAAAAAAAATATATATATATATATATATATTGGATTGTAGGGATCCTAAAATTGTAGATTCGTCAAAATAACTGTTGCACTATTTGAATTTCTATCATAAAACTTATTTTGTAGTAAAAAATAAAATAATAAAATCTATTTCCGGTGAAACCGAAAGTCAGGTCAAAACGATTTATAACAATTGTTTACTGGGTCAATGCAAGAAACAAACGTGCCAAATTTCAGATTTTTTCATCCAACCGTTTTTGAAATAATTCGGTTGTTTGCCGATTAGACAGACATTTTAGGGGTATTAAAAACGTAGATTCCTCAAGAAACTGTCATAATATTTCAATTTCTAGCAATTTCTGTTAGTTTATGGTTAAAATTAAAAAAAAACAACAAAAAACAAAATAACAATGCATTGAAAAGTAAACATTTCAATTTCAAGCTTTTTGTACAAAAATTTTTATTACAATTTCAAAACTTTGAATATTGCAATTTTTTTCTCGTAAAAAAATTAAAATAGAATAAAACTTTCCAATACATGGGTACGTATTATTTTTCTGATTCATAAATATCCAAAAACTACCAATAAACCAGTCATGGTACATTAACTTCATCTTATTAACTGAAAAAAACCACAAAAAAAAACAATTTTTCATATGTATGTTTCTTTTAAATACAAACACAGATAAATTTATTTCACCACCATTCAAAAATACAACCAATTGGTTTCTTAGAAAACAATAATATAAAACATTAAAGTAATAACAAAAAAAAATAAAAATAAAATTGCTGTTTCCTGTCGGTGCCGCCTCTCTGCGACATTGACCCGCATTTACACGCCCACTATGTTTTTTTACGATACATACGGCAAGGTCACGGTCAAAATCATGGGCTAAATAGTTAGGCGCGCTTTTTTAACAGAGCGGAATTTTTTGTTTGTATACATATACTTTTTTAATGTTTTTATTTTGTCTACGTACACAATAATGTACTTTGTAAATGCTACATGACGCATTTTGGTTGATGTTTTATTTTATTTATTTAATTGTTGATTTGAATTCGCAACAATGAATTTTTTATATTAGCAAGAACTTTCGGAGAAATTGAAAATTCATTAAGGGAAAATTAAATTATGATGGGGGATTGATAAAGTTTAGAGATATGACGATTTTTTAAATAGATTTTAATATCTAATTACCTAATTAATAAGTAAATTGTATTCTTTTTACATGAATATAAAATATTATACAGTCGAACAGAGAAAATAAGTAACAATAAAAAAAATACAATATGTTTAAATAATTTTTTATACGTATATTTCTTACAAACTATTTATTTTATTACTGTGATATTCAAAGAGAATTAAATTTTATTTTAACAGCCCATTTAAAATTTTATTTTTAGTTTTATAACCTATTTTAGAATAAATTTTGTGCATGAAACTAGAAATTCGAGATTTAAACGGCCGTTTAACATAATTATAATTTAATTGCAAAGAAATATTCGTTCAGTAAAAAAATCAATAAATATAAATCAATTTATTTATTTTAAACATTTATAAACAATTTCCGGATCGAAATAATCCTTTTCTTATACTCATAAATTTACTTCCAAAGGGTGGGGGGAAGGAGTAAACACATCAAAATTAATATTAGTTTTAGGAGCACATAATTTTATAAAAGAAATGGAAGGGGGGTTATTATCATAATTTGTAAACAAAAATTATTTTTCGAAATGGTTATTTTTCATGGTTTTATGTAGGAGGCAATATTTTTTTAATTTTGGTACATCTATCGAATTACGTAATAAATAATTTATTTAATTGTAAATTTTTTAGTTGAATTTTTCTATCTAGTTGATTGGACTTTATTTAATTTTTGTTGAAAATCCAAATGTATGCAATTTTTAAAAATTGATCTGAATGAATATTTTTGTTTTGTTTGATTTTTTAAATTAGCATTTCATGCTAATTGACACCAATTATAATTGAACTAATGCGATAAATAAAAATGTACATATTTATCCTCTTTATTAAACGTTTTGTCGTGGTTTCAATTTTTGTATTTTGTTTGTAAAGTAAATAGAATTTTTAATTTGAATATCAAATATTTAAAACGTTATTTTTGCAATTTGTGTCCTCGATTTAAAAAAAATATGCATATAATATTTGTAATATCAATATTTCCAAGTGATCTAACGTCAAATGAGGCAATTGAAAGTTATTTAAATTTTAAATTAAAATTAGGGTTAGTGTTTTTCTGTCTTGAAGTACTACTTTTCTCTTTTTTCGCCCATGTTCCGAAGGAAATGGAAGTATTGTAATACCGTCGTAAAATCGTGTCCGAGATAAGAGCAAATTCTGATTGTACTACCTTCAAAACTTAAAGAAAAGTTAATTTCCGCATGGCGGCTGTGCGTGTGTCAGTGTGTGTGCCTGGATGTAGAATTTTTCTTTGTGCACAATAACTACTGTAAAAATGCATAGATCTGAATTATTTTTGAGGAAACTGTTTGTCTCAGTCAGTATTTCAGACTTATTGATTACGGTGCTAATTGAATAATGGGTTATGGAAAAATTAAATAATACAAATACAAAAAAAACTTATCAAATTAATACAAATTAAAATTAAAAAAATATAATTGTTGAATTAATCTGTAGACTAAGTATTTACTTTATTTTTTCAGGAGTCGACGGGTTCATACAATCCCCAAGTCGAAGCGATCTCACCCACGCCCAACGACCACGGTCAAGATGACCACGCCTTCCGTACGACAAAGGATGGCCTCCTCCAGAACATCGGCCGGGTAGACCGGGAAATAGCAAAAGTAGAATCATCGATACAAAAACTAAAAAAGAAACAACAAGAACTCGAAGAGGCAGCATCTAAACCTGCAATCAAACAAGAAGTCGAGGAAGTATCGCAACCTAAACATCAATGTCAAGCACAGAAGATCTATGCTGTTAATCGAAAGAAAGCTGCAACAGCACATAGTTCTCTCGATAGTCTAGGCCCGAAAGTCGAATGGCCTCTCTACAATCAACCCTCCGACGCGCAGGTGTACCACGACAACAAAAGAAGACACAAGTCGTTCAAGAAAAAACTGTTAGAGTATTTCAAGAAACGACATGCCGAGAAAGAACTGAGAGAACAGTACTTGACGCAGACCTACAGCAAATTGATGCAGGAATGGTTGAGAAAAGTCGAGAAGATAGAGAGTTCGCAAAAGAGGAAAGCGAAAGAGGCAAAGAACAGAGAATTCTTCGAAAAGGTATTCCCAGAACTCAGAAAACAGAGGGAGGATAAAGAAAGATTCAATCGCGTCGGTGCGAGAATCAAATCAGAAGCTGACTTGGAAGAAATCATGGATGGCCTTCAAGAGCAAGAACTTGAAGATAAGAAAATGAGAAGCTACGCAGTGATACCACCTATCTTACTTGACGCAAGACAGAGGAAGTTGTGTTACGCGAACAATAACGGCCACATCTCTGATATGGAATCTGAACATAAAGAAAGACAGTTAATAAATGTTTGGATCAATTCCGAACGTGACATATTCAAAGAAAAATATCTACAACATCCTAAAAATTTCGGTTTAATCTCATCGTTTTTAGATAGGAAAAGTTTTCAAGATTGTGTACAGCATTATTACCTCACGAAGAAAACAGAAAACTATAAACAACTTTTGAGGAAATCGCGGCAAAGAACGAGATCTTCAAGAAATAACCCACAAAAAGTGAATAATGCAGCGAATAATTCTATCGTCGATATTCTTACGACGGGCGTGACGACGCGGTTGCAAAGAGAGCAACAGCAGAAGACGACGGTAACGGCACCTCATTCAGCTGAAAGTACAAACACGACGTCGAATAATAGTCAAACAACTTCGACGACGAATGCCGGCGTAACAAGTAATGAAGAATGTAAAGTACAGCCGAATAAAAGTCCAGTTAGCACGGTACCGCCGGCTGCGTCAACGAGTCCGTCTGCGTCTGTGATTACGACCAGTTTGACGACGGCTGTTGCGCCGACTACGTGTGTTACGGCGCCGGTTGTTAGTAATATAGTCACGCATCAGAGCGCGCCACCTACAGTCAATAATGGCGCGTCCAGCGATAATTTAACGGTTATAGCGAATCACGATGGACAGGAGACGGAGAAAATTATTACAAGGTATGTATTTATAATAATTCTTTTCAGTGAATAAATTTGAATTTTTATTTTGGTGCAGAAATAATGGCCGATTTTCAAAATTACATTTTTTTTATAGTTAAGATTATTCAATCGTTAAAGCAATGTATAGATAAAAGTCTAAAATTTTAATATGTTATTTATGGATAAGTCATATATTTTACTAATTTAAAAAAATAATATTGGACGTATGGTTTTTGAGTAATTGGATATTAAAAATTGAGTTTTTAATACACGGTAAATGAGAGAACTCGCCGGAAGTGCTCTATTTATTGAAATTTTACACAAAAATTCTATACAGAGACGTTTTAAACACTGATTATTCGAAACCGTTTTAAATATTATAAAAATTATAAAAAACATTCAGAACCAGGCTTATTCAAAGAAATGAAAAACTAGAAATACATGACAGCATGTTTGTAAAGACGTGTGTAAAATATCATCTGTAACAGTAATAGAGTGTAACTTATAGGCAAACAACGTGTGCGAGTGCAACAATTAAAGTTGGCGAGGCCATAATATAATTTAAAGATATAGTCTATTATATGTACTGTGAGAGATATATTTTACTTTTTGGTACAGAAATAATGGCCGATTTTCAAAACTACGTTTTTGACGTGAATAACGTCGTGTTTTAGCATAAATTTATAATCGGTATATCGACATTCAGAGCAGCTATCACACTGATTTTGGTCTCAAATGATAGATCTCGATTAAATCTATGAGGTACAATTATAAATCAAAACATTAACCAGTTTTAGTGTGTGAAAAAATTCATAGAATAAAAAAAATTAAATTTTCATAATGTCGTCTAAAACACGCGCAAAAGTCAGTATGAAATATAAAAGACGCATAGCATTGGAAAGAGCGTCTTAGCAGCTATCGGAAAATATACCATTACCAATAGCTGAGGGTCAGGAGGTACACAGTACAGGGCACGCCAAAATGCGAAAGTCAGCGGCTTGGTCAACAACGGAGTAAGCACATCATGAATGTGTTTTATCTAACCCCACTGTTGCAAATGACGCGACCTTGGATTTGAAACGTATTTCCCTCAACTGTGCATCTCGACACAGTTATACCCATTTTTTTTAAAGTTAAGCTTAACGAAAATATATCTTACGTTTTAACTACGTTGTGTGCTGATAATTTTCTTGAGATTTAAGCATCATTTTATGTAGTACCAATTTTTTTCAGATTTTTCTCACTATTACTTTTATTTTCACGATATGTAAGATGAAATGTTGACATATTTCAATTTCTTTCATTTGAACCCTACTCGACGGGATTGAATAATATGTAACTCCCTTGCCCCAATTAAAATTACATTTTTTAAACTCAGTACTATCCTGGTCCATCAATGGTCCTCAGATTTGTAGGTCAAACGGTTCAGTAGCTAAAAGGCTGTGTTGTACCAAAAACTACCTCGATTTTTCATTTTTTTCCTTATCTTATGTTAGTGTCTTAGATATAGCAGTTAGAAATAGCAGTTCTTAATTTATTTAAAATTTATAAGTCCAATAATCCAAAAATAATCGTAAATATTGATTTTTATCTTTGCACCTGTGCTGCAACCTTCTTGAAGTTAGCTCTACTATAATTCACGAAAAATCCTTGGAATTAGAGCCCTTGTTTTATCAATAATTAAATAAGGTGATATTTCGCATGAACCAATCTATAAAATTGAAGAATTTAAACTAAATTCGTTTAGAAGACATAAAATCATTAAAAATACCTAATTTATGGATTATGGGGGATGTTTCAATGTTAAACAATAAAGAATTCAATATAAAAATGGCCATTATTTTTGCACCAAACTAAAACAAATCAAATATTCTTAATTTGGTCTTTACCCCACCACTAAGGTTTATGTGTAACTTTAAATAGTGTTCAGACTGCCACACATAAATATTGTATAAATAAAAAATAGTTAAATTTTGAAAAAAATAAATTATGTCCATTTTTGGCATTTTAGTATAGGATATTTCAAGAACCTAAGCTAATCGAGCAATTTGGAGATGAGGGTCGGTTTAAGCATCTCAAAAATCTTCTATTCAGGTCTCCGTAGATTTATTTCCCAATATTTAAATTTAAAAACAGTTAAAATAACAAAAAATCGTCCTTTTTAATTAATTAATTGAGCAATTTTGGAAGGAAATTCGGTTTTAGCATACCAAAAATCGTCTACTCAGATGTCCACAGAATTGTTTTCTAATATTTAAAGGTTATAGCCGGGTAAGCATGCAAAACATGCCTTTACATGGATTTGGCTGATTATTTTTTTGGAAGTCACATTCTATTTAACATTCAACTTGACCAAATATTAGCTTCCAAAAATTTATAGTTTTCGAAAAAAATAATTTTTTTGATTTAAAAAAATAATTTTTTTTTGATAATCTGTCAGTCGAATTTGATGGTGCTTGAAATATATTATAGAGGTACTTATGACTCATCAGAGGTAATTTTATTATGATCCTCTGTACATAGTAAACCAGAAAAAAAATTAATAAAATTTAAAAAATTAAAAAAGACCATGTTGTCTTCGGAGGGTAATCACAATTTTTTTATATATAATACCTTGTATGTACCCAAACAACATATCAAAATCCCAAATTGATACAAAGGGTATAATATACTCGTATAAATTCGCATGCGGTCGTATCGGAGTGGCGCGGGCGAGTGCAAGTGTCTTAATAATACTTTTAAAATATCTCTAATTTGTTGCTAAACAGGACTGGGCTAGCCCAGAGGCATATCGAAAATTTGACGGGGCCCATAGCCTGACAAAAACAAAATATAGAGGCCGTAGCCGGGAATATATGGGAACTGCTCCATTGAATTAACTTTACAATTTTTTTTCTCATAGGTTGCTTTTTAAGTAACAAAAAATCGCCCCAAATCGCTTAGAAATGTTTATAATCGACTTTAGTAGTAACAAATCACATTTCCGCTGTGAACTAGCGAATCTTCTTCCATTAAAATCTATAGACAAGATTTATTTTTTTTTATAAAAATGATCTGAGCAAAAATGAATATATTGAAGCACAGACATTTAGGGCGATTTAATTTTACTTAAAAAGCAACCTATGAGAAAAAAAATTGTTAAATTGATTCAATGGAGCAGTTCCCATATATTCCCGGCTACGGCCTCTATATTTTGTTTTTGTCAGGCTATGGGCCCCGTAAAATTTTCGATATGCCTCTGGGTAAGTACTTCTATAATATATTTCAAGCACCATCAAATTCGACTGACAGATTAACAAAAAAATAATTTTTTTTTGAAAATCAAAAAAATTTTTTTTTTCGAAAACTAAATTTTTGGAAGCTAATATTTGGTCAGGTTGAATGATTAATAGAATGTGACTTCCAAAAAAATAATCAGCCAAATCCATGTAAAGGCATGTTTTGCATGCTTACCCGGCTACAGCCTTTAAATACAGTTAAAATAACAAGAAATCATCATTTTCAGCACTGTTAGGTTAAGATATCTCAAGAACTTGAGTTAATTTAGCAATTTGGAGAAGGAATTCGGTTTAAGCATACTAAAAATTGTCTATTAAGGGGAGGTTCTCATCAAGCACGACCAAAAAATCGATTTTTTTTTTGCTTAAAAAGTTGGCAAATGTCTCGGTAGAATACGCTCGTAAAACCCGTTTTGCCGAATTCAATTTTTTTTAAAAGTTATAGTCAATATATACACACATACACACACATATATACATGTTGTACTAAAACTTTAAACGCGTATTTCTCGAAACCATGTTTTCTGAGACGGGCGGCAAGATATCTCAAAAACTACTATAGATATCGATATGAATTTTTTTTTATTTTAAATTTTCTGGATCTTGAACTAAAATCATAATTTTACAATCATTATTTTTATTGTTACAGCACTTTTCAGAGCCAAAAAAAGTGCGAAAAAAAATTTTTTTTTGCAAGTCCGCCATTTTGTTGATTTTTAACTTTTCTTAGTGATTTTAGTTCAAGATCCAGCAAATGTCTTCTATTTTATAAAAAACTTTGATTTTTTGATTTCAGACAAAAATTGGATGCGTTACCTTGCCGCCCGTGGAGGTGTTTTTTTTTTCGATGACTCTTTGAATGCATATAACTAATAAACTATTCGGTATTTTTGTTCATAAAAATTTGTAAAAGTAGTTAATAACATACATAATAAGAACCAAAAAACTTAACTACTTTATTTACTTTCTTCCATAAGAAAAAAAATCGCGGAAATCACGTAATTTTTGGGTCGCTAGATGAGAACCTCCCCTTAATGTCTCCATAGATTCGTTTCCCAGTATTTAAATTTGAAAACAGTTAAAATAAAAAAAGCAATACAGTTAAAAACAATTACTCAACATTACAATTAATTCATCAGGTTTTTTTTGGTTACCAAGTTTAATTTCAATTTATGATTTAATATCATTGAAAGGGTACTCACGAATTAAAATTCCACAGTATATTTGGTTGAAATGTAAACAATAATTTGCATTATAATCTGATAGAGTGATTTACAAATGAAACTGATTCCCAGATGGGAATCCAAATGTTAGAACAGTGTTCACGCTCGATGCACAATTATATACTATACTCGATAATTTAATAAATTTACCAAATCAGACTGTAAGTGATTTACTTACCTATGCTACAATTGTTATTTTGTAAACTAATAATACTACAGTTGATTTTATTTATTAAATAAGATATGAATATTTTAGAACTTCTTTGGGACCTGATAACTTCTATAAAAGTATATTTCGTTTTATGCAATTGTTTGAAGACTTATTTTGAATGCGACTTTGAAAGTTATTTTATTAGTATTATTATATATTAATTAATTTATTTTTGTTTCAGCGATCATTCAAGTGGAGCAACAGGGAACTCAACATTAGAAAAGAAAAAGAAAGATAGAAGAAAAGATAAAGAAAAAGACGTATCGATGGAAACAAGTGACGAAGAAACAACTGATGTGCAAGGTAAGAGAATTACCAATAATTTGTGATATCTATGTTGCCCTGACCCCGTGCCTGGAATTAAATAAGTTGGGAATCATTATAAAGATCTTGACTTGAACTTGAACCTTTTTAACGACTACCCCCCCCCCCACCTCGCCTGCACTTTCCATTCTTCCGGTTCAAAATTAATTAATTGTTTTTGTCTTGAAGGAAAATTTTGCGAAACTTATATTACTCTGATTTTCTAACGGAGGTTAAACAAGTTAGGTATCATTCGAAAAGTATTAAATTAAACTTGAACCTTTTCGATACCGCCCCCCCCCCCCCTTTTCCCTCACCAACCTTTAATTTTTTCCGGTTCAAAAATAATTAATTTTTTTCTCTTGAAGGAAAATTTTCCGAGACCTATTTTACCCTGGTTTTCTACCGGAAGTTAAATAAGTTAGGTATCATTCGAAAGGTATTGACTTGAACTTCAAATTTTTCGATACCCCCTCTCTTCTTCTCTTCATTTATTCCGGTTCAAAAATAATCAGTTGTTTTGTCTTGAAAGAAAATTTAGCAAGACCTATATATTTTACCCTAATTTTCTACCGGAAGTTAAACAAATTGGGTATCATTTAAAAGGTCTTGATTTACATTTGAGCCTTTTTACCCCCCCCCCCCCTCCCCCTTCTGGTTTAGAAGTTATTAGTTGTTTTATATCTTAGGAAAATTTTATTGCAGCTTTTAAAAATATACATGTTGGATATTGTTCGAAATGTTTTGACCCCTTTTGAAATTAACCCCCCCCCCCTATCTTTAGTTATCAATTGTTTTGTATTTCAATAATTTCAGTCGCGATTTGCCGTGATAGAATCGGAATCGTTCGGATCTAGTCGTATATTAGGAAAGAGCAGATTTCTGCTATATCAACTACAGTCGGGACTCATTTATTTTAAACCTTCTGAATCATATGACGCGCGTTTATTTTAAGTCGAGAGGGGCTCCCACCAAGTTATGTGTAGATCCTTGACCAATCAGCGTTGGCGCGGGAATTGACATCACCACGAAGATGTATTCAAATGTTATAAATGTATAATAGAATATCAAATACAAGAAATCCTTTATTTATTCTTGTCTTCGTATTTTTTGATATTTTAACAACATATACAATCAAAGAAGTACAAATTCGACATTGCAAAATCATGAAAAAGCTATCACAGACAATTTTATCTATTCGGGAAGTGTCATTTTTACTATTCTTAAGTTGGCAATACGTTCTGGATGTCAAACATTTAAATACATCTTCGTGGTGACTTGAAATCCCGCGCCAACGCTGATTGGTCAAGGAGCTATAGAGACTATGTATGTAAACCTTGGTATTTAATATTTATCGTTAATAATTAATCGTGATAGTGAAATAATTTTACTTTACTTTTAATTTCGAATATGAGCAAGGTGACGAGTGACGACGGTGATAAGTGTCTCTAATTAATTCTACAAAAATTTCAAAAATATGTTCGTTTACGCCATGACTCGAGAATGGTGGGAGGTGAAGGAGGAGAAAAAATTTACAATAAACGAAAGTCGGCATTTACGATAAACGAAAGTTGAAAATAAACGAGCGTTAAAATAAACGAGTCCCGACTGTATATCGAATTTACTTGAACTGTCAGTGGAATCGCGTGAATACAGCTACTTTTTAAAACAAGTGGTTCTAAACCGTTTACAATTAGATAACTCCCGTTATGTAAATAAATGTTATTTTAATATTTTAACGTGAATTCTTTTTATCGTATTATTTAAAATTATTTTTGACCCTAAAAATATTGAGAAATGCTGGTCTAATCTAGGTATTGCGTAAATTCGGATTTTAAATAGGATTTTGATTAGTTACTATTTTTTAATTTAAAACTTAATAATTTATGTAAAAAATTGGTTACTAAAGATAGTTGTATTTTCGATTTTTTTTTTGAAAGAAGAGAAAGTGGCATTATAAAATTAATTATAGTACACAAGTTTTTTTATTCAATTATTATTTTATTACAAAATAGCGGCTATAAAAAAAATCCCTTAATTTAATTTTCAAAAATCAATAATGTTCTCACAAATCTTAAATTTTAAAAGTTAAGAACTAATTTTGGAATGCATATATTTAAACATTTTTACTACATTCTATAAATTCTTATTTATTTACTATTACTTTCGGAGATACAAAATATTTTTACAATTTTTGAAAATAAAATAAAACTTGCCCCCCTTAAAAAATACAAAAAACTTTATTTTTATCTCAGGTCTATAACTATGTCAAATCAATTAGGCTGTGACAGACACACAGACGGACACACTAAAAACAAAGGGAATAAAATAACAATAAACAAAACCATTTTCATTTATTAATTAAAGAGGTATCTACATTTTTAATACTGTTCGATATAATTCACTAATATAATTTTGTATTTTATTTACATAAAAATCCAAATTTGATATGTATTCGATATTATTTAAAATACAATAATACTGTTTTGAGTTTTGAGCATTGACATTAAAAAAAAAATTAACCGCTAGGCCCACCAGTATTATTTTCTTCCGCATCAACCGTAACTATAACATCCATATTGCTCTTCCCTGACGCTTCTTCCGGTCCACAACTTTCCTTTTCAGCTGCCATTTCTTCAGCGTGGTACATCTTCCGATGCTTATGCACAAAATAATAACTCGGAAATTTACTTCCACAAGTTTTACATGGATAATATTGCACATTCATATCGAGTAATTTAACTTCCCTTTTTGTATCATTACTTTTAACATCTGCCTTACACGTCGAATCTAACGTTACAGGGTTAATATGCCGTCTTGCGTGCTTCTGATAGCAATATTGCGATTTAAACGTATGATTACAATAGACGCAAGTGTAGACTATATCATTTTCTGATTTTTCTGACCCATTTCTTGAAGTTTCGTCGCTTCGCGTTACTTTTTTTTCGAGGTTTGCACTTTTCTTCAAATTTTCATCACGGTTGATATTTTCTGTCATGATTCGGTTCATAATATCGGTTCGATTTCTAGTTTCGGTTTCAACTCGTTCTACGACGTTTGTTATACCGTAACAGTTATTTAACACTCGATGGAATCTTACTGGACCATCGCAACATGCAATATCGATAATAACTTGTTCATTGTTGATTGTATTCTTCGGTATCTCTCTTGAATTCGAACTACTTCGTTTCTTCTTCGATTCACTTTTCTTCGACGGTTGGCTATACTGTACAACAGCTTCAGAACTATCGGATAAATTAGGGCTCTCACTTTGAATTCTAACAGGGCTCCTTTGATGACTAGTAGAAGGTTTCGGAGAAAGGACTTTTTCTATATCGATAATTTTCCCAGGCGATTCCTTCGATGCTTCAACAGTTACATTATCAACTTTTTGAAAACTAGTACGTTCCAAATCCGATAAGAAATTTGGTTGTTGTGTCCGAATGATCGGTTCAAAATGAAAACTATCTGGAATTACCTTCCTACTAGGAATCGGCTTAATAATATTATGATTAGGATAAATCATTCGATTCTCTAAATGATTTTGCTGTAGTAGGAAATTCCTGCAAATTTCCAATGCGCTAGGCATGTGAAGTATATGCGTAGCTAATAGAACGTTGTAGATGTTATCCACGTTCAGGTCGATGAATCCCGTGTACATCCATGTAAGAAGTGTTGTGAATTCTGAGACACCGACGTTTGAAACGATAACAGGGCTTGTTGTAGGCGCAGAAAGAACACTTTTAAAATAACCACTGTGTGATGCAAGTACTGCTCGGTGGGCCGCAAAATGTGTCCCCGTTGGGCCTACTTGGAGCACTACATCTGGAGGACTGTTTATTGAAGATGTGAAAGCATCTCGCATTAACCAAGCGCGGTATAATGAATACATGTTTAAATTTAATATAAAACTATCACAATTTGAAATTGTTCATTGTTGACACAAATTTTTAATTGTTGACACAAATTTTTAATTGTTGCAACAATGGATGGTTAGTTAGCACTGACAGTCGAACGTAAAATGCACATGATCCGATCGCGACATCATAACTTAATGTTGAGTTGTCGGGGGTAATAACTGCCTCCTCTCTAACGAGTGGAGGGGAAGCCCGGACTGCCCTTACCGTGCTACTGATAACCATACTACCCCGTTTATTATATGTGATTAGGCGCGCATATTTGTCTATTTCCGTGTAATTCATTATTTATATAGTACTTTTGATTGGATCGGATTTTTTAGCGGCGGAATTAAATTTTATCGATTGTAATTTTTAGAGTGTTTTTGATTATAAAACTTAATTTATATATAAATTCATTTTTGGAATTTTTATTTATTTCGAAGTGACACAAAAACTACTGAATCGATTTTGGTGGGATTTTTATTAATGTATGATGAATGAATTAGAACAAGCACGTATTTATGAAAATTTAAAATCGATATTTTCTAGTATCAAAATAAAAATACTACTATTTTTTTTAAGTAATAGGGAAATAAAATTATAAATAATATTTTCAATAATAAAATTAAAAGTTGGGGAAATTGGGTAAATGGAAATTTTAATTACGTGTGGATAATTGATTTAGGACAAGCCCGTTTTCAGGAAAATTTATAATTGATTTTTTTCGAAGTATCAAAATAAAAATAGTTTTTTCATTGTCGCAATTTTTTTTCAAATATATAGGTACTTGTAACAATAAAAATACAAATAATTTGTTACAAATTTTTTGCAGTGAATGCCTAGTATCAAAATAAATATAAAATTTTTTATTGTCACAATTTTTTAAGAACACTATTCTTTTTAACAATTAAAGTAGGGTAAATTTGGCAAGTAATTTGTTGAATTGGAATGTAAAATGTTTTTTCAAAGAATTTCCAGCATCCAAATAAAAATTAACTAATCTGACAATTTGTTTCAAGTAAATCCGACAAAAAAGGGGTTGAATTTCGAAAAATCCTTTCTCTCAGATCATATTCACGTCAAGACGCTTCGATTGACACCTACCTCAACGAAGTCAATAACATTTTTTATAAGGCGAGATTTCGTACACATAAAAAATGACACGCACATACGTACACACACACAGCCACACATACATTTTTCTGAAAATAGTGTAAATGTATTATAATAACCTTAAAACATACAAAAATGTTGAAATTTTTGATTTTCGGACCGATTATAATAACTTCCTGTTGGGAAGTTAATAGTTTTTTTAACTGTCCCAATTTTTTAAGTATAATTTTTTTTCAACAATAAAAGTGGGGTAAATTTGGCAAATAATTTGTTAAATTGATTGAACGTAAAATGATTTTCGTTAATAGTCAGTTACGTGTGGATTTTTCGAAAGCCCCGTTGTACCAATAGCGTGTCGCTTGCGCAGTGCGCATGCGCGTAACCGCTGAACAAACCTGGGGAATAAATTGAACATAAAATTGAATTAATTTCTTATGTAAACATTGTTTTATATTTTGACTTTTTGAGTGAAATAGAGATGTATTTTAAATGATGTAATACATGTTTTTACATGAGCGGCACCTGCAGATATTTCTTGTATATGTTATCTACTTAAAAATTGGTGGCAAGGGAGGGGGGTTTAATTATTATTTTTTTGTATTAATTAAATTAGCTCTTATCCACATTTTAATATAATGTAATTAATATTTACTCATAAATTGAGAAAGACTAGTTGATCGTAAAGTGGAAAATACTTGTTTTTATATTTCACGTAAAATTCGGGCGCATGTTTTATTTTCTTTAAAATTGGTATTATCATTTTGTTTATATTTAATATTTTTCTCATTTTTTCACACCAAAATTACGATATTTCTTAAGAAGCATCTGTTTTAGAAAAATAAAAATAAAAAATTGTGCGATTCGTGAAATTTACTAAAATAACTAAAAAAAGGTTATAAGAAGCTCCTATCAAAATCCTGAAAATATTCACCATGCGTGAGTAATGATTAGAGATTGGAAAAATAGTTTTTCAACTATTGCGTAAGAATGCATTTATTGTAATTTTTATTACATATCTCCACTGTTTTCAGAAAACTTGTTTGATTGAACACAATTTGAAATCAACTATTTGCAACTACCTTTCCAACTATTTTTAAACTATTTGCGACACTTTTTACTGCTTCGTTTGCACTAATTATTATTAAATCGTAAAAAAAAACTATTTATCAACTATTTTCCGAAAAAAAAAATTCAACCAGTAATTATTTCTTTGAAAATAACAACTATTTTTCCATCTAATGATATCGTCAAAATAAGCGTTATTAAAATTTATTGATTTTATTTTAACGGTAGCTTTCCTCACAGATACTAAATCGTTTCAAGATTTTGAAAAGACCTTCTTACACCCTTCGGTCATACTCATAATATTTTTTAATTTTCCAATCATATTACTTCGTATAATTTTGCCCGCTCTTTAAAAATAGCGGTTCCGACTCGTCTTTCTGCTGCAAACATTGGCTGCGCTATAGTTCTTGTTCAAACATTGCGAGAGCGGTGGCTGTTAAGTCTACTTAATTTGCGTGAGTGTGTCCCGAAGCTGTTTGAAATGATTTTTCTATAAATGTATCTCTCCCGACGAAGATGGCAATAAAATATGCATATCGTTTGTGTATGGAAAATTAAACAAAATTGCTATAATATTTATTATTACGCTACCGATCAAGATAGCTACCGTCTGTATGCTTTTGATTTTCTTTTCACTTTTTTATACATCTGTATAATTAAGTATAATAATCAACAGGGACGTATTTGTATAAGGCCACATATCCTGAGTTTGAGCTGGGCGCGTGACTCACGACTCACGCACAGTGTGATTATTTTATTATTCCTAAATGGTAAAATATATTAAATAAAATATTGGAACAAAAGTTACTTAAATCATTTCGCACCTCCAACAAATCAATTGTTTATACAATTTAAAAAGTTCTTTACAAATTTCAATATTTAGAATAAAATCTATTTTAACAAGCTGGTTAATTTATTATTTGAAAATCAATCTATTAGAACTATTTAAGATATAAATTAAAATTATACATAATTTTTTTTTATGAAATTTTTTATATATATTTTTTTGTTATTCAAACAATTGATTTGTTGGGGGTGCCAAATGATAGATCTAAATGAGTGGAGTAATTTTTGTTATTACATTTTTTTCAATATCTTTCACCATTTAGGAATAATAAAAGGGTCGTGAGTTGTTGGGTCACGCGCCCAGCTCTACCCTGAATGACAAATTTGAAAGGGGCAGGTATATAGTTAGTTAATTTTAATTAATATCTAAAATTATCAAAAATATTTTAAATAAAAAATACCCCCAAAAGAGGAAGAGGGGAGTGGGTGGCAACTCGTCTTCACCGAGAATACGTATTCATAAAAGGCACTTACCCTGGGCGGCAAATTCTAAGGGGGCAGGCGTAAACTGAGACAATAAAAAATTGTTCGTTTTACTTCATGTCTAAATTCATCAAAAATATTTTTAAAATTAAAAAAATATCCCCAAATGAGGTGGGGTCGTCTTCACCAAGGACTGCAGTGTATACAAAATCGTCATTGATTTTTTTCTGATATTAAAAAAATTTGCCTTTTAAAACCAACTAAAAAGTAGGTACAAAAAAACTATTTTCGTACTAAATATTGAATTACAAAAAAAAGTTTATCGTGTTCATATTAGAAGTTAGTTTTTGAATTTTCGCTTATACAAGTTTAAAAAATGAAGTTGAATGTTTAATCAATTTTAAGAAAATATATTTTTTAAGTTGATTTTTTAACTTTAAAATGTCGTATTTGTAAATTTCGGTTCTATATAGAGTGTTATTAGGGGGTCTGAACTGTTTGACAAGCGCTGATACAACATATATACAAATAAAGAGTAATACACGACGTAAGTCCCTGGAGGTTTGTCTCAGTAAATACCAGGCGGTTAACACGTACGCGCGCCGGGTAATGAAAAGATTTTCCGCGCGAATTCAACCATTGTGATAGGGGCTGTCGTCGTATATTTCCCCACGGAGCGCCTCTGGCGGCCGACAGAAGTAACTAGCCCCGGATAACAATCACAATGCTTTGATAGACGTATCTATTGTTTATAACCAATCAAAGATATCGCTTGAAGAAATATAAACGCCATGGGATTTGTTATCTTTTTAAACGCACCGAAAACTATTTTATTATTTAAATTTTAAATAATCAATAAAAAAATATTAAAAATTAAATTTTTAGGGTTTCGTAGAAAACTGGAAACCCTTAAAGTTTTGCTCTGTCGATCTGTCTGTCTGTATGTCACACGAGATATTTGGTCGTTATCAGAGTGTCCCGATATCTAATTTCTAAACTATCGATGGAAAATTATGAAAAATTTCGATAATGTAGCTTTTAATTAGTACTTTCAATGAAAATTATAACGAATTATGTAGAATGTTTTTTAATTTCAAAAGAGAATGTTGGTGAGAATGACTACGGAACCCTATCATGCGCGTGCCTAACACGAACTTGGCCGTTTTATTAAAAAAAATTAATAAATATTTATTAAAAAAATCATTTGTTTTTAAAATCAAATAAAAAGTTAAAACTCAAATTCAGTTAGGTACTGTTTTCGTAGAAAAAAAATTAAATAAAAGTTATAGAGAATATTATCTATAGTTTATGTTCTCATAAATTTTTCGATATCTCAGCCGCCATTCGTACTTTTGATCGTCAATTTCATTTTGTTTTCAATAATTACATAATTTTTAAATTTAAACAGAACAAAAATCATTTGTACTTTTTGTTCTGATTCGTTTTGTTAGGTAATTTATGTGTTGATTAGTTATTATTACAATAATAACGAATCGTGTTTGTACTTAATTAATTCAACTATATTTTTCAAAATACCTAAACAATAATTCCGTAGTCACGCGAGCGAAACCACGGTCATAGCTAGTTATGTATAAAAACGTATTTTACATAATCTGCTTAATAATAAATACCAAATTCAAACGCCAAATCAAAACTCTTAATTTCCGTTTATGATAATTACTAAATAAAAGATCTAAACCCCAAATATCACAAATCAATTATTTATTTATTAAACAAACAATAAGTTTATTGAATAAATAATATTAAATATAATTGTCGAGTTTAATTCCTACTATAAAGAAAATCATATGAATAATGAATTGGCAATAATTATTTCATTTATAAACACTGTTATGTTTATTTGTACATATATATTTAGTATTTATTTATTTATATACATATAGTTAAGTTAATCTAACGGATTATCTTTTAATTATTATACATACTCTGCAAAATTAAATAGCATTAATATGTGCTACCCCTTTGAGAATATTTTATCACAAACTCATTTAATCCTCGCTCGCTCTTGTCTAAAAAGCATTTTGAAATGGAATAATCCTTGAGATCTTGCGCTATCAACGTGTTAATTATTTATATTAAGTATTTTACTGCATAACAATTTACCATACTTTATTTTTTGACGTGAATAACGTCAAGTGTTTCACGCCAGATACTGGGTGACACTTAAAAAATCTTGATGGAATGCGCAAAGATCATTTTGAGCGCTAGCGTAAATTTATAATCAGTATTAGCAACTACCACGCTGGTTTTGGTCTCAAATTATAGATCTGGATTAGATCTATGAGGTACAACTACAATCAAAACATTTTACCAGTTTTAATGAGTGAAAAACTTCATATAATAAAAAAAGTAAACTTCATATTTCCACGATTTCGCTTGTAAATACTAATTAATTGAATTGAAAAAAAATAATAATAACAGTATACATATAAGAATATATTTTCTCTACGCAGTATTACCTTACCCCCAAAAATACGATAAATTGAGGTAAAGGGGAATCGATACATCCATAAAAATATATTTAATTTTTCTATTAAAATAATCAAACCATGACTAGACGTATCTAAAACTTACCCCACCTCTATATAAATCTAAAACAAGATAAATAGGGTAAATGGGGGATCGATACACCCATCTAAACCTTTAACCACATACATAGACCGACAAAATAATAACATCAATATGAAATCACATCTTGAACCCACGAATGCTTTGTTAGCAATTAACAAGTTTTGCAGCGAACGAATGGGGGGTGTACCACCCTCACTGGAGTGTTGGAGTGGGGGTAGTGTTGACATAGCGCCGGCTAATTAACGATGGATTAACGTTGGCAAATACAGTTGTAATAGGAATGCTTGCATCGACGAAAAACTGAGATATATATGTATGTATGGTAAAGTCCACATGTGTGTGTGGGTGTGTGTATGTACATATAAATCGCTACCGTCGCGTAAATGTGTATGGGGTGGAATGGAGAATATGTATGTATTTAATATTCCAGTGGAGTACGTAATAGATATTTAAAAATATATATTTTGGAAAAAAAAAACGGTTCGATAATTGGAATTTGTAGAGAGGTGGTTGCAGTTATAGGGTAGAGTAGAGTTGACACGTTATATTGGAAATATTTGTTTATTTAATAAATGAAACTATGGTTAAAATTAAAACTGACAAAAAAGAAAAATCGAAAAAGTTCTATAATTACATTTTTTACTTTCTTATATCCATGTAGGTATATGGAATATACATAATATCATATATTATATTATCATATATTAAACACATGTATGATAATATATAAGTTAAGTATTGTTAAACCGATTTTTTTCGAAATCCGGATTTTGATGGAATTATCCATTTTGACCTTCTCTGAATCCATTCTGACTATGATTGCTGTGTGTTTGTCTGTCGGTCTGTAAGTGCTGTGTATAGTAGAGAATAATTTTATTTTATCTTTATCTTTTATTAGTTTGTCAGAAATGTGTATTAACAAATTAAGAATCACGTATACTGTTCACTGTCAGGATATAAGAAAGTCACGAGGGTACTAAGGCAGATATTTTATGAAGGGTTGCAGTGTTAAGCACTTTAAATATTGAAAATAAACTATATATTTTTTAATGTTTAATAAATGTAACTATAGTTAAAATTAAAACTGACAAAAAAGTAAAAATCGAAAAAGTTCGATAATTGCAATTTTTTATGGAGATGGTTGCAGTTATAGGGTAGATTTGGTCTAGTTAAATATTTGAATGAAATATTTTTTTTTAATCCTTAATATATGTAAAGCTCATCGTCTGTCTGTCTGCCCGTCAGTGCGCATTTTTACGTTGGGTAACATAAGAAATAAGCAGTGACGATAATAGTAAAACAAGTCGGAAAAAAGTTTGCCGCCAGCGCGCTCTTTTGCAATACGCTGTTTATAGCGTTAAATATTGAACAAAATAATGTAGTAAAGAATTGTGCAGAATCAAAATATCTAAATGTCCAAGATACCATATATCTAACTTTTATATTTAAGCAACAATGACTTATATTACAAAAAAAATTTAAAAATGTTTGGGTTCTTTTTAAGTGGACTTACATATAATCTGCAAAACATTAATCGTTATCGTCATAAGTACTTAATGTAGATGTAATTTACCCTTTACAGCATCCAATTTGGTCTTTTAGTTTAGGAAATAACTTCAAATAAGTTATATATATACAGTAAAATATTATTATTAACGCGCGAATTGAAGAACAAGTGTTGCGTCGGAGCATCTCGGTCTCCATTCGAACTCCTTCAGCTCCGCCGTTGTCTTTTAATCGTCAATTGTTTATTTTGTTTTCAATAATTAACTTTTAAATACAGAACAAAAACTATTTGTATTTTTTGTTTTGATTCGTTTTTGTTATATAATTTAGGTGTTGATTAGTTATTATTACAATAATAAGTAATTGTGTTTGTACTTAATTCAATTATATATTTTTTAAATGTTAAGTATCTAATAATTCCGTAGGCTACGCGAACGAAGCCGCGGGCACAGCTAGCGTAAAATAAAAATTATATTAATTTGTTTAATACACTACACATGAATATCAATTTCCGTATATGTAGTTTCATACAAAATTGAC
Source organism: Sialis fuliginosa (assembly GCA_961205875.1). Classification (NCBI taxonomy): domain Eukaryota; kingdom Metazoa; phylum Arthropoda; class Insecta; order Megaloptera; family Sialidae; genus Sialis; species Sialis fuliginosa. Next base: position 19,899,485 of record OY540809.1, on the reverse strand, counting down.
TTCATGAAAAGAAAATGTAAGTAAAATAAAAAGTTGGATCACTTTTAGTTTTATCGGAAATGTTTTACATCGAAAGAGTTAAATAAAATAAATATCCTACGCCACTGCATCCAGTCAGAGTAACTCTTGCCTCTTCCAGAATTAAATAAATAATCAAATTAGAATAGTCCACAGTTAATTAAATGCTGTGAAGGTTCGTTTTTCATAATCAACTTAAATTATTAATTACGTTTAAATTTCAAAGTTTTATTTTAATATTCCATGTAATTAACAGAGAATTTAACGAGAAAAGTGGAACTAAATAAAAGATAATAATTTTCCCTGTCTGGTTATTTTGTTAAACTTGGGTTTCTGTAATTCTATCGTTTATTATTTAATGTTTTTCTTTTTGAAATTTAAAGGTGTATATTATTTAATTAAAAGTATTTTTGTGTGGCTATGCTCGGAAAGGAAAAACATATTTAATGTAATTATATGTAAACATCAAGTATTTTTCTGCGTATGTGTTATAAAAATAATTTAAATTCGGTTTTCGAGTTTACAGTATACATTTTTTTTAAATTAAAATTTTTGATTTTTTTTTTAAATTTCTAGATGGTCATATACTTTTTTCGTGCTGAAATAATCGAGTTAAATTGAAAAAAATGTACAGTACCTAATAAAAAAAAAACATAAAAATTAAAAATCTTTTGCAATTTTTCTCAAAAGTTTTTCGAGAAATAAATATTAATTAAAGTTTTTTTATAAAAAGTTATACACTTCAAAATGTACCTAATTTTTGAACCAAATTATTATTATTAATTTCTTGATCTTTTTTATCATTAAAATAAGATAAATTTTACATTATTTAAATTATTTTTGCGAATTAGAAGGGTTAAGTTAAAATGAATAATTTAAAATTTTCATGAGATTATACATAAATGATTTTTAAAGTTTAAATTTTCTTTTTTACATTAGTAATGATAGGCCCCTTAAGTTTGTTTAAATCTTTTTGATTAAAATTCGAATATCTCAGTATAAAAAAATACTATAAAAATATATAAAAAAAGCATTTTAAGACAGAAAATTTCTTAAAACATAACTGTCTTAAAATTTGCGAAAACACCAATTTTTCGTTAACTAGGATTTGGTCATAAAAAACATTCAAAAACAAGAAATAACCTTGAATTCGAAAAGTAGATAACTTTTCCTTCAAATTTCACCCCCTATTAGCTCATAAACGATCACATCTGAACTCTGACACTTCTTAAAAAAATCAACATTTCTTTTGATTAATTAATATTAATTATAAAAAAAATCTTTTCCACTTTAAAAATATATAATTAAATTAAAAAACTCCTTTGCTTTGAAAAAACCAATTTTCTAAAAAGAATAAAATCGTTCATATCAATATTAAATATTAATTGACAATTTATACGTCTGTATCATTTCTACATCATATAACATATAAATTCTACTATGGAGAAAAATACGTATGAATTTTCAACCAATATGATAGCAATTACATAAATTGAACGAATTAATAATGCATAAGGGGTATAGCAGCGTTCACCCCTCCCCCCTCTCTTTTCTACATCTGTTTGTATAGTAAATGTAATTTTTGTAAACCTCATTGTAAATTTACAAAGAGAATTTTATAGCAGTCTTATTGTCCAAGTGAATTGAGTTTTTTAAATGTTCCAGATGTAATTAATTTTTTTTGTTCTTCAGTTTTTTAAATTATGAATGGTTAGGTTTAACCTAAATTATTTATTTAACAAGCCCACGAAAAAGGCCTATGATTTTCTTGCGTATTTTTTTGGGGCCCTAAATTTTTTTTCTATCGTTAAATTGTTTTATCAATTTTGTGAACCCCCACGTGCCATGATAAATTTTTTTGACCAAATCTAATGAATGACTTGTAGATCAGACTTTTCTCTTCAACATATTTTTGAATAATTGTTTTTTTTTTTTTTGGAAAACTGAAAGTCTTTTCTTCATAATTCGCTTAAAAATGGTTGTACAGCAATACAAAAAAAAAACAAATTGAAGAAAAAAATTAGATCTATTGGTCAAAAAAATGTATCACGGCCTGGGAGGCAAGCGAAATTGATATAATTTTTGTTACTATTTTTTTATTGTCAAATACATTATTTTGTGGACCACTGGTTTAATTAATAAACAAAATACAGTTTCTAAGAAATCAAGTTAAAATATTAATATTTTAATTATGTTTTTTACATGCAAACAATTAATTTGTCTATTATCTAAAAATCGACATTAGAAATCATTTATTAAATTGGTGAAATATTTATTAAAGTACCTAGCACTTAAATTAATTCAACTTCATCGACAATTGTCGGTATTCAAAGTAATGAAAGTAAATTAATTAAGTAAATAATTTATTTCTTTGTTTGAATTCTCATCAACACAATGGGGTATTTGTCTAAATTTTAAAATATAATATAAATTTTTATCCAATCAAATTTTCGAGATACAAAATAGCATATGCCCTTCTTCAGGATGCCAAATTTCATCAAGATCGGAGCCGTTAAAAGGTAACAAACAGACACACTTTCGGATTTATAATATTAGTATACATTATAAGTAGGTATATTACGAGTAATGTTGAAAAAAACGCTGTAAATAATATTTTTCTATCCAATTGATACATTTCCCGCCAAAACGCTCGTTCAAAGTCACGTGGTGTGTCCGTGACGTCAGATATCACTTGCTTACTTGCAATATTGAAGATACGAAAAGCTTTGTGATCATTTTAAAATGAGACAAAAAAAATTGTTCTCCGATTTCAAAATTTTAAATTGATCTTTCCGTTTCAGGTCAAGACAAACACTTGCGTGTCGTTCTGTCTGTGTGTCTGTCCCCTGAATCCTTGTCACACGCATAACTCATGAACAACTGAACCGATGTTAATGAAACTTGGTTGGTTGGTTGGGTCTGGCTTGAGGACGGTCCCATTTCAAAATCATGTGTAAGGGGGAGGGGTGACATCCCAAAATATTTATTTTTTCAAGATATCTCATGAACGACACGTGTTACGTGAAAATTTTATAGAATCTTTTTTGTAGAGCATTCAATTTCCTGTAATATAGTTAGTGTCCATATATTCCCGGCTACGGCCTCTATATTTTGTTTTTGTCAGGCAATGGACCCCGCCAAATTTCCGGTATGCCTCCGGGCTAGTCCAGCCCTGTTTAGCAAGAAATTAGATATGTTTTAAAAGTATTAAGACAATTGCACTCGCCTGCGCTACGCCGATACGATCGCATGCAAATTTATTCGAGTATGTTATACCCTTTGAATCAGTTTGAGATTTTGATATGTTGTTTGGGTATATACAAAGTAGTTTATAAAAAAATGGTGATTGCCCATCGAGTATAACATAGTGTTTTTTGTTTTTTTTTTCCTGGTTTACTATGTACAGAAGATCTTAATAAAATTACATCTGATGAGTCATAAGTACCTCTATAAGCACCGTTAAATTCGACTGACAGATTTTTATTTTTATTATTTTTTTTTTCGAAAAGTATACATTTTTGGAAGCTAATATTTGGTCAGGTTGAAAGTTAAATAGAACGTGACTTCCAAAAAAAATCAGTCAAATCTATGCAAAGGCATGTTTTGCATACTTACCCGGCTATAGCCTTTATTAGTTTTTTAAGTCGGTTTTATTTTTTCTTTCTTAAAAAAAATATTTTTTTATGTTTCCCTTTTGAGTCGCGTATCTTCAAAGTCCATGGTCAGATTCTGATAGAATTTATATGGTACCACCTCGGAAGTATATTCTTTCCAATAAACAAAAAATTATCAAAATCGGTGCATATTAGTTATGCTCGAACATATAAATTATCGAAGTGAGAATATCCTAATATTTTGAAATTATGTAGCAAGATTTATTTCAAAACGAAGGTATTGTTTTAAAATTCACTACGTCACTTTACGATCATTTATATAACAGTCATTTGCAAATGTTCCAAATCAGACAGGCAGCATTTCGAAGCATTATTATTCTATTAAATATTGTTCGGAATATATCCTGAATGACATGTGACATATCAAAGTAAACAGATGGATTAAAAAATGACATAGCCGTGTCGTTATATGTAATTACATATAAAATATGTTCTTTTTTTATTTTATTTTACATCTATGATTACAGTTATAATTTAATTAGGATCTGTTTACGTATACAGGATGTTTGAATAATCATTGCTAACTTTTTTATTATTGGGACTAGAAAATCGGTCAAAAAGTATCTATATTCGGGATGAAAAATGTTGGTTAAAAAAAACAGATTTATTTTTATTTGGAATTCCTACCTTGAACAATTTAAATAAAAACCGATAAAGTGTTCAAATAATTGCCTGGCATTGGTTAGCCATTTCATTTTTATAGAAAAAACAAAAACAAATGACGATTTTTTGTAAGGGAATATTTTGCAACAAATGTTATAGACCTATGTTATAGAAAATTAAATGCTCTACAAAAAAGATTCTATAAAATTTTTAGGTAACGTGTGTCGTTCTTGAGATATCTTGAAAAAATAACTATATTTTGGGATGTCACCCCTCACCTTTACCCACGATTTTGATAATTTTTAAATGGGACCGTCCTCAAGTCAGACCCTACCATCCAACCAAGTTTCATTAATATCGGTTCAGTGGTTCATGAGTTATGCGTGTGACACGGAACGAAAAGTGTTTTCTGATTGACCTGAAACGAAAAGATCAATTTAAAATTTTGAAATCGGAGAATTTTTTTTCTCATTTTAAAACGGCCACAAAGCTTTATTTCAATATATAAGTGAAATTTGACATTTAAATGTTTTTTTGAGGCCGCCATTATTCTTCCCGGAAAAATAGTGATACTTCGCCCATTCAACCGTTCTTGTAGCTTCAATAATAACAAAAGTAGTTACCGCGAACACCCTGTATATGATTTAATTTATTTTTTATAGATTCAAATTTGATTTGAATATTAAAAATGTTTAATTTGAGTATTTAGAATTTTTTTTGTACGCTTTAATTAAATATGTATGATTTTTTCTTTGAAATGAATATTTGCTTTATGAAATAATTAAAATTTATTTATATTGAAAACAAGAAAATTATAATATTGAATTATTTGTTTCGCATATAAAATCTATGAGTGGGAGAAGGTGGAGGAAGTAATTTTCCTTTTTCCGGAGTATTGAATAATATTCCGTTTAAAAAATGTTTCAAAAATTTAAAATGTTTTGAAGTCAATTTGACAATACAATTTTATGCTATTGTCAATTTTGGAGTAATTTTTTTTGACCAAATCTAATGAATGATTGTTGTAGACTCTCTTCAATTTGCTTTTTTTGTTTTTATTATACGGCCATTTTTGACCGAGTTACGAAAAAAAGACTCAAGATTTCCAAATTTTGTTTTAATATTAAAAGTAATGATTTTTTTTGCTAAAAATTACAACGTTGTCATAATTCTTATTTAAGTATCTCTAATCCGGGTAAGACCTCAATCAATACTAATATTATAAATGCGAAAATGTGTCTGTTTGTTTGTTACTTTTTCAGGTCGAACGACTGAACCGATCTTGATGAAATTTGGTAAGGGGATAGCCTGCATCCTGAGGAAGGACATAGGCTATTTTGTACCCCGAAAAAATATTTAAATAAAAAAATGTACAGGGTGTCCCGTAAACATACCGACAAATTTTCAGGAGTTGTCAAGGACATTAAAATAATCGCTTTTGGTGACATTTTTTATTTTTTTTGGTTGGGGCACATTTTTATAAAATTAATAAATGTTACAAATTTAAAAAAATTCTTTATTCTAATTTACAAAATTGTCTAAACGTCTATCCTTTAGGATTTAGATTTTCGTAAGTTGTACCCATTATAACTTTTGATCAGCATACTTTGAAATTTGAACTATAATTTCCTCAAATTCAACCAAAAGATTGTGCGGTGTCCTTTCTTTTGCTGGCACGGGTTTATTAACAAAAAGCGATTATTTTACTATCCGCGACAACTCCTGAAAGTTTGTCGGTATGTTTACGGGACATCCTGTATAAATATATAAAAATCGATATATTTGGTACCTTGGGATGATTTCAATAATGAAACAATCAACTAACATCCTATGTACCAATATATTTCTCTCCAAGTGTCACCCGTGGGTGGTGGGGGGAATGGGGTGGGGATGTTGGGTAGGTGGTCTCGCAATTATTGTAATTTGATGTCCACGTCGCTCTCATATATGAGTAATTGAAGAGTTGAATAATATATCAACGCTAATAATTACACTTAAGCGTTTTGTGTTATTGTTCAGTAATCATATAATATGTGTCTGCCGATACATTGGTGCTAAATAAATTAATCTTCCCGTTAATCGTATTTATTTTGTGCCGATATATGTGATGGTGCATAGGCGCACCCAAATAAATAATTGAGGGGGGGGTACATTTTTTTGTAATCATTGTCTCTATATATAATATAAAAATGAATGTTCGTTTGTATGAGGCTTATAGACTCGGAAATTACTGAACCGATTTCAATGCGGTTTTCACCATTAGTTAGATCATTTTTCTGTGCATGTAGGGTTGGTAGGAATCGATTTATTTTAGACCCGATTTTTTTATTACGGAATATATTGGCTTCAAAAATTACTCTCCTGACCCAATTCTTTCTTCCTTCTTGTAGGGGTTCATGATGATTAAAAAATATTTTAAAAAACATTGGTAACTGCCAATTGTAGGGTGTTAGACTTACCAACAGTGAAAGTACCATTAAAATCGGTTCAGTAGTTTTCGTGTAGTCGGAAAACAAAAAAAATATTTGTAAGTCACTTTTGTCTATTGATCCAATAATTGTAATAATGAAAAATTATTTTTTTTTTTTAATATTAAAAAAAATTTTTGTTATGATTATATTATTATTCTATGTTGATATTTATTTGATTACTCCTGAAATGATGTTGACACGGTTTATCTTTCATTTTATCATAATTGTATTATAACGAAGTTATGAATATTTTATTATGATAATATAAAGTTATTGAAATTATGTTAAAAAGTATACATAATAAATATTTTCCAATTTTTCACAAGATTGAAAATATTTACTGTGTGTATTAAAAAAATGATACCAATTTAATTATTAAATTATTGTTTTATTAAATATACAGCAACTCAAATCTACAGGAAGAATAAAAATACGGAATATTGATTCTAGAACTTAAGAAAGACAAAATTTCATATAATTTATTTTTTTGCCACTGTATTTTAGGGTTGAAGGGTGGAGGGTTAAAATAAATAGGATATATTTTGGCATTTTATTTATTACTCTAAGATTATTTGTTCTGGGGATATAAGCTTTCAAAGTTTGACATATTTTGTTACATTTTTGCTCTCAAATTTCGTAATTCAACGTCAAGGTATAATAATTAAGTGCGTATTGATATCCTCTCAAATATATTTTAAAATTTAAGAACAAAGATGTCCGGTATTATAAAGGACCTAACAAAATTTGTTAGCTAGCAATTACATTCAAATGGGGGTATTAATACTGTACTAGTATCTATGGTTTAGTTATGGAATTTAGAGCAGTGACACTTCAACTAATTGTAACACAGTTGGCATCTTTGACCGTACAAAATAATTTTCATAACATCACCACTGTTTTAATACCGTTTGTATTTACCTTCAACGCGTGCGCGAAACTTGTCAAAGTCATCAACAAACTCCAAAAGAACTGTCATATAAGTTTGATATCTCACAATGAAAGTGTTTGTTAGCTAACAAATTTGTTAGGTCCTTTATGATACCGGACAAGAGTTTAAAAAATCGATTAACGAAATTTCGTTTAATGGCAGTTCTCCTGTATATTTCCATCGTATAATATGTAAATAGAATTATATAATATTTATTTATCTTCTGTATTTACAGTGAAATATAAAATTTACCCATACATTATTATATAATCAAATTTGTTATTTAATAATACACCATATAAAAATTCATGTTTATTCGAATAAATATTTAATTTCATTAATATACTCAAATGTCTATGAAAAAATGTCAACGTTTATTTAAAAAAAATTTATTTGGTGTTTATAAACGCATTAATGTTATTGAAGTATAAAATATTAACAATTTTTTTTATCAAAAATCATATTTTGTTGTAGATTTTATCTAACAAAAAGTAATATACTAATGGTATCGTAAAAAACAACATTGGGTACAAATGGGGGAGGGAGGGGGAGGTAATTATTAAAATATTTATACATCGTTTATCTGTACCCGATAATCAAAAAAAATATATAAATGTATCTAATTTTGACAGAAGGGGTAATTTTTTTTGTACATTACATAATATGAATTGATAGATTACTTTTTTTGTTTGATTTGAAGAAAGGCATTTATCAAATAAAAATTAATTTCATTCATTTATAATGATTTCTTATACGTTAATAGAAAATGGGAGTTCTAATATCGAAATTTAACATTTTTTCGTTATTTTGTTTTAAAAATATTAATTAAAAGCGTTAAAAAATTAGTGATTTTTGAAATATATGTATACGCAATTAAAATGATCTGACAACGCTGCTTCGTGATCCCCTCTTACCGCTCGCCTCTTAAAGACTGCAATCATCTTTAATTACCATGACCTACTTGCAATCCCTTTACAACAATATCTCGTGAAAAAAATTAAGAAATAAGTATTATTTTTTAACATTGGCAATCTCCTCTTACCGCTCGCCTCTTAAAGACTGTAACCAACATCGACATCTTCAATATCCATGATCTACTTACAATCTCTTTACAACAATACTTCCTGGAAGATGATAGAAATACGTACCTACTATTCTTTAGTATAAGCGATCCCCTCTTACCATTCGCTGCTTAAAGACTGTAACTATCCTCCTTATTTTCAATAACTACAACCTACTTTTTCAATCCCTTTATTACAATACCTCCTGGGAAAAAAAGATGTACTTTGCTTTAATATATGCGATCCCCCCTCTCACCGTTTGCCTCTTAAAGACTGTAACCAACCTCAGCATCTTCAATTTCCATGACCTACTTTCTCAATCCCTTTACAACAATACTTTCTGGAAAATGATAGAAATACATATGTATTTTGCAAAAAGCAGTTTTTAACTATGATAATCATGAATGGATATAACATCGAAACACATGTGATTCATTAAAAAAACAAACATCAATTGTCGATAAGGGGATACATGTGATGCTATAAGGGTATTTTACAGCGGTTTTTAGTTAGGGGAAATTTTGCAAACAATAGAAACCCTTAGGGATGATTTTATAATAATTGTTAAAACGAATGTACTTCGCATTTCTTCTGTAAGTAACTTTTTTTTATTTTATTTATTGTAAGCAATTAATTGGAATATTTTGTTCCTAATTAATTGGTTGGTTTGAACAAATGATTTTTAATAAGTGAATTATCAAACTGACAGAATTCTGTACTAAATTGTAATGTAGAACAAAAAAATTAATATTTACTGATTTTTTTTTGTGTATTAAATTAAATTGTCATAACCTGTGGGCCCACGTTAGGATGTGAGGGAGGGGAGTGTATTAAATATACGTACATACATTTGTAGTTTGAACTTTTAAACCCGTGTTTTTGCTTACTTAATACATTCATGGAATATTTTGATACATTGTGAATTATTTTCCCGCACCTCCACCATATGGCGAAGGTGCAGACAAATAAAATAATTTTTATTTTTATTAAAATATAAATCGCCAATTCAGAAATCTGTAATCGGTAATGTTACTTATTTTGTTTAATAGCGGCATTTTAACCAAAAAATTGTATACAAGTATGTTATATAAAAAAAATTAAGTATACAGTTAGGGGTTTTAGGTACAAATTAGGTGCCATTAAAAACCGTATATGGTTAAAATTAAGAGATCCTCAAAGGTTTTAATCCAAAAGTTTTCTTATTTTATGATTTATTTTACAAAAAAAAAAAGTAATATCTCGATTTTTAGAAGCCCTATTATATGATAGGGGCCTAGTTTGCCTATTGTATAGTTTTAAGGTATTTTATAAAAAATTAAATGAAAGCATAAAATTATTTTATGTATGTAATATTTATATCATTATGTTTTGTTACAGAAAAAGGCAGTGGTCCACACAATTGCGCCGTATGCAAGACAGAGCTAGAACAGTTCACGCAGTCTAGGCCTCTACCAACGACCCACGCGTCACAGTATGGCCTGCGGGCTGACCAGGTACCGGCCGGAGCCCGTGTTTGCAATACCTGCAGATGCAAATGTATCCGGACACGCTATACGCATTGCCCTTTACCGACTTGTGGCTCGGCCAATGCTGCTGGGGGAGCTAATGCGGCTGCAGGTAAGAATACATTTTTTTACCCCTGTTTAAAGTATGATGTTTAATTTTTTTATTGTGCAATAGGAGCGAATAGCGGTACCTCTGGTGCCCCGAATGCAGCTGTGAGTACTGCGTCTGGTGCTACAACTCCCAATACTGGCAGTCATTCACGTGCAGGTAGAGTTAAGCGACTTCGGACCATGCCTCCAAGATGGGCGACAGAACTACCCAGGGATGTCTGGACAGCAGTCGTACATGAATTCCGTATGTTGAAAAATGATTATAACTAGAAAAAAAAAATTATAATTGTCCCTAGAAACAATAATTTTCGTCCCTAGAAAAAATCATTATTATTGTCACTAAAAAAATATTGGTACTTTAAAGAAAGAAATTTAAAAAAAAATTTCGTCCCTAGAAAAAATCAATACTAGGTAATACCAAAAAAATTTAATTTTTGTACCTAGAAATGGCTATTGTTGTACCTAGAAAAAGTTCATTACTATGTCTAGAAAAAATTTATTCCTTCCCTAGAAAAACCTAATTCTTGTCCCTAGAAAAATATAATTCTTGTTCCTAAAAAAAATCATTATTGTACCTAGAATTGCTTATTGTTGTACTTATTGTTAGTAAGTTAGTACTTGCTCCTAGAAAACAATAATTTTTGTTCATAGTTAAAAAAAAGTTCATTATTGTACCTAGAAAAAGTTCATTGATGTATCTAGAAAAAAATCATTATTATACAAAGTCCATAAAACCATATTTGCTTACAGAAATTCCACAAGGTGTGACAAAATGCTGTTCTGCATGCTACAACCGCATCTCAAGAAGACTTGCACCACATTTACCCCCATCCAGTAGTTCTGCTGGAAGTCCTGGCGCCGCTTGGGGTGAAGATGAACGGGCCAAGCTAAGAACACTACTTGCTGAACACGGGGCCCACTGGAGTCTTATTAGCGAGAAGATTGGACGTCCTGTACACCAAGTAAGTAGAAATCTACCTTTTTATTTCAGTAAGGGGTTAAATTATATTTAAGATATTAATATTGATTGATCATTACAGGTAAAAAACTTTTACTTAGACCAACGTAAACGACTCGGTCTCGATATGATCGTCGCGGAATACAATCGGACCCATCACGGGGATGAACGCAAACCTGTGTTAACAGATGAAGAAGAATCAGGAAGTACGACGTCCAGCTGCGAGGAAATAGCAGAGATTATTCCTCGTGACCGTTTGTCTAGTGATACGACATCTGCGAATTCCCCACCGGAAACTACAGGGCTTAGTCAAACGGAAGGCCGTCCGGCAAAACCCGATTATGATAGTTCTGCTACGGAGACTGCAGATGAGGGACAAACGGCCGAAGAGCAAAGACAGAACTACTCGAACCAGGCGACTATAACAGTCGTGAACGGGCCGAATCAAGGGAGTAGAGCGAATGATAACGTGTCCCCAATGACAGTTAAGGATCTTATGCTGAATGTGATAGAGAGGCAGCTGAAAAAGACTCCGGGGGTGAACTCGACGATGATGCCGTCTGGAGTCAGTAACGTAAGTAGATTTATCATTTTATAAAAATTGTCTAATTTTTTTATATTTTGTAGGTTTATTTTAAGAGGGGTTAAATTTAATAATTTAAATTTAGTAATTTCTTATTGTTAAGGCTTTTGTATAGTTTTGTAATTAAATAAACAAATACATATTAAGGTAGATTTAGAGCCCTATTTGTTGAAAAAACATAATCTCAGAAATAAAACTTAATATATTAGATAATATAATAATAATAATCTTTTATATAAAATATTAGGTCAGATACGTATTTAGAAAAATTTGGGTCCCGTTTACTAAATGTTTTAAAATTCTTAGAAAAATAAATAAATAAATTGAGATAATAAGTTGTATCAAACATTAACTTTATAAAATTAAAGCCAATCACGTATTAAGGTATATTTAGAGCCCTTTTTCAGAAACAGCAAATTATATTATATAATATATAATTATATGTATAAAAAAGTGAAAGTCAAATAGGCATTAATTTCATACCCTTTAATATTAATTTTTATTTATTATTTATTTTAAAACAGTTAAGCGGAATAACTCCAACGATATCATCTATCTTAAAAAGTCAAGAAGGACAAGACATTAAGTTTGTACGAGAATACAAACCCCGCGCCCAAGACAACTCATCCCTCGCGACACTATCTGTCGTCAACTCTCACGGGGGCCACGGGCCACCAGCCCAACAACAACAGCAACAAATGTCTAACATGCAATCACAACAACCGTCGCAACTAATGCCGAACGTCGGGCAGATAGCAGCAACGATTACGCCGATACCTACGCCCCAGCCTATGCAACTGACGCAGCAATCTCAGCAGCAACAGTCGGAACTTCCGCGAGAAGGTCTTGTTGTGATGCAAGTCCAACAGGCTCTCCGTGAACGCGAGCCTGAAACCCTAGATTTGAGTATAAAGCGGCCGCGCGATCCTAACCCACCGATGCCGAAAATGCAGCACCCGTTGTATCGGCCTCCGCCTGAACAGTACTACCACAGTAAATCGCCGTCTGTTTATGTTTTGGCAACGCCGAGACCGAAGCCTCCAACGCCTGCGCCGAGCCCAAAACCTGCAAATCCGAAATCGGGGTCTATTACTCAAGGAACGCCTGTTATCAACCAGCAAACTAATGTTCAAAGGTATTACAAGTCGATGCTTGGAAAAATAAATTTGAATAGAGTAATCCAGTCAAAAATGAAAACCCCAAAACCCTGTTTAATATTATCTAGAGGTTAAAAAAAACATTGTAGAAAATTTGTTCATACTCCAAAAGTTTATCCCGGTCCCAAAATATCAAATTTAATAAAAGGTACTTTTCAAACGCTCCCAATTAGCGTGCCATGTTGTGTGATGTCATTACCCAGTGTTGAAATGTCAGTTAATGCTGAAATATACAGTGTCAACGATAAACATGGAAAACGCACGAAAAATAATAAGTTATAAATATTGTTTCATGCCTTGTAATAATTCAACTCACAAAACTCCTGCAAAAAGATTTATAGCTGTGCCAAAAAGAAACATAAGGAAAAAGTTAAAAGTTATTCTATATAGTTGCAATATGTACAATAATAATATACTCAAGAAATTACGGCTTTTTAAGGACAATAATCCCAAATTTGAGGATTTCGGTTCATTTTTATTATTTTTCTAGTTTTTAAAATTCACGCATTGAAACATAGTATACAAACAACATTGACAGCTGAACAGAACATGGGTAATGATGTCACAAACCTTTCAACCAATTTCAATAGCTGATTTTTACGATTTTTAATATTGAATAATTTAAAATTGAGCAATAAAAAAAATATTTGTTCAATGCTTTTATTATTTTTTTAGCCTAATCTGTACAATTAAGTAATAAAAAAAGGTATGTAAAAAATTTCCCGATTACTCTATTAATTCATTTTTTGATTTTCAGATATGACGGACTGCTTAGACAAACCCCTCCGCCAAAAATGGGTTCGATAACGCAGGGGACGCCCATACACCTCCCGACGCATATGCAAGATAAACAAAGGGCGTACGATTATTACGCAAAGCGCCAATCTCCGGTGACCAACTATCGGCAGCCGTCGTACACGATGGAGCAACAACTCAGTTCTAGGCAGATCATCATGAATGACTATATCACGTCGCAACAGATGCAACACCCACCTCCGAGACGTAGTGAGAAGAGCCAGGAGTCTCCAAGAGGCGTCGTTACGAGTAGCCCTCTGTATTACGAAGGACAGTACGTAGCAAGGACGCCTCCACCTCCTCAGAGGCAAGGCGTGATCCAGAGACATCGTCCGAGTCCCCCGCCACCTCCTAGAAGATCCTACGCGCCGCTACCCGGCCATGAGGCATTCAGTTCTCTGGTGGATGTCGCAGTCCAGCAACCGCAACTTCCTGTACCTCATAAAGAGAACCATGAAGGTCTCGGGAAAACAATCGCAGATCAAACGCAAAGATACAACCAGCAGATTGCGTTGCAACATCAGAGACAGAGGATAGCAGATTTCAATAGGCAGCAAATGTACCGGGAGCAGATGAGGATCCAACAACCCCAGGGGGCGCCACCGACTAATCAGCAAGTTCAGAGAACGCAACAAGAGAGTTCGACACTGACGGCAGCTAGTCTGATCGATGCGATTATCACGCACCAGATAAACCAGAGTGCAGAGAACAACGCCGGTCCGAAAGAGAATGTCCCGAATATAAGAGCCGGTGATAGACTGTTTCAGGCTTTCCACACGCCGGCTTCGACGATAGAAAACAACGGAAGCCATTCTCCTGGAGTTATAAATGTTGATCTCGAATCGGACGTGCCGAAACTGACAGTTAAAGAGTTCGCGGATTCGGTGATTAATCGGGATTTCGGTGGGAGACAGGCGTACTACCAACATAAACCGCAACCAGATGAAAGGACTATAATCAGAGTGGCGCAGCAGCAGAAAGCCTACCATGCATCGCCGCCTAGATCTTATAACCAACCTCACACGCATATGTTCGATTATGTGAAGAATCGTATAGTTGAAGTAATGCGGACAGAAGATGAACAAAAGGAAACAGACAAATCGGACAGTCCTGGTGAAATGGTAATTGACGAATCTAAGAGAGACTCAGTAACTCCACCTACGTTTACGCCGCATTTTGCGTACCCGTACAATGCGTTGAATGTGGGGGGACAGCACGTCATTAATACTAACCAGAAAAATGAAATGGGCCAGAACGAGACGATCAGACAGTCTGAGCCTAAACAGATAATGTCGGCCCAGTATGAACCTCTTTCTGACGAGGATTAAGGCGTGTAATTTAGATACGTTTAGTGACGATATGTGGCTGAAGTGTAACGTCTATTCCATTTATTATTTCTGTTGACGAATTTTAGTCAAAGTTTTATACATAAATATATACAGGTGAGGCAAAAATAAATCAGAACCTCGAAAAAAATCGGAGGGATTGAGTTTTAGAAAAAAAATGTTTTAAGAGTTGACCTTGAAAGGTAATTTTTTTAAGAGAAACCTATATTTTTATTTCAGAATATTTTTTTTAGCAACTTTACTTCAGCAATTTTTTGTCCTGATTTGAATTTAAAAAAAAAAAAAATATGGAAACAAAGTTGTAAAAAACAATATAGAAATCTGATATTGTAATTAAATTTAATCAATTTAAAAAATAGTCCAGATGCGTATTAAGTAATATTTTAGGCCCCAACTGTAAAAATAACAAATTCACCGAAACTATATGGAAGCCTTGGATATAATTTAACCAATTAAAAAAAAACTCCAGATGCGTATTAAGTAAAATTTTAGACCCCAACTGTAAAAATAACAAATTTACATAAACTAGATAAAAACCTTGGATTTAATTTAACCAATGTAAAAAAAATGTCCAGATCCGAATTAAGTATAATTTTAGGCCCCTTCAGTTAAAATAATAAATATAAATAAACCTTGTATATAATTAAAACAATTAAAAAATTGTTAGTTTTTGTAAATTTTAACAGTAGGGGTCTAAAATAGTACTTAATACGCATCTGTACTATTTTTTAATGATTAAATTTAGTTAAAACCTCAGGTTTCTATAATGTTTTTGTGAGCCTTTTTTCATTTTTTTTTTGTAAATTCAAATCTGGTTAAATACCTCGAAAAATTGAAGTCATACAAAAATTATTATTATTTGGTCAAAAGTTGTTCAGTTTTTGACCAAAAACAAGATCCCAGAATAAAAATAAATTTCCATTAAAATTTTTTTTACCTTTAAAGGTCAAAACTAAAATTTGATTTTTTTACTCCAAAATTCGATCCTTTTGATTTATTTTAAGCTTCAAATCATTTTTTCCCACCTTGTACATTTTCCGTTTGATTTTTTACAAGTGAATCATACTAGTTTGAGTTTGAGTTAGACTTTCACATTTAGTGTTAAAATACAAAAACTTGATTAAATAATTTACAAGAAATAGGAGAATATGATGATTTTTCTATAATATATTTACCGTGAATATATTGAAACAAATGACTTGAAGATATAATTGCTTTAAACTGCGTGTTATTATAAATACACTGGGAAAAAAAATTACGAGATCGGAAATTTTTTCGTGGAAAAAAAGACACAATATTCAAAGTATCGTATCTTACGTTAAAATCATCGAAATTCGGTCGGAAAAAAGCAAATCGTAGCTTATGGTCTCTATTTTTTGGTTCTATGATTTTTAATATTAAGATTTCTTTCAGAGGAAAAAATTCTGGATCGTGTAATTTTTTTTCGGGTGTAGTTGGTGTTCGAAACTAAACTTATATTGAGAAGTAAATGTAAATAATGCAGATATGTTAAAAGTTAGTTATGTAGCTAGGAATATATTGTAATTAGATACATTTTTGTTTTGTTTTAACAGTTTTTTGGTAATTTTTAATTATAGTTTTAAAATGATGGTATATTTGGTTTTATAAATCGACACTTTGCTTCCTTATACACTCGTTAAAAAAATTGTGTAAGATTCAAACAGCTGTATCTTGAATAAAAATGGTCTCAATGGAATTTTTCAAAAAGGAAATTAAAGCTTAAAATCTCTACTTTACAGTTCCCATTCTTTTTTTTATCATTTTAAGAAGTTAGAGGTCAACAAAGGTGCGCCGAAATTTTTTTACAAAAACTGTAAAAAAATTTTTAGCTTAATTTGAAACGTAGCATTTGAAAGGGTTGGAATGCATTTTTGTTTCTTCTGGGATTTGCTGGAAAAAATCATAGAAAAAAATTTAAAAAAGGATTTTGAAGTTTAAACTATAAGCTTTCAATTTGTATAGAAAAAATTTAGCAGCAATTTTTTTAATGCGGATTTCTCGCTGAAAACGTTTTGAAAAACTTAGATAAAAAATTTCTCTAAATTTATCATAGCTTATCTTTGTTAAAAATCAGTCAATCTTCAATTTCTCAAAATAATTGAAGAGAAGACACTAAGCTTTAAAAAGTTTTATTTTAAATTTCGTATAGTCATTTGTTGAATTTGTAGAGCCCGTGAGGCGAAAATGATGATTTTAGATTAAAAATTAAATAACTCAGTGACAAAAAAATATAAAAAAAGTTTTCAAAAGCTAAAGACCCAAACTTTAAAATGGCACATTTCAAATTTTGTTAAAACGTTCTTTTGCTTTCGACACGCACTGTCATAGTAACAAAAATTTTGAAAATTTTCGGCGCACCTTTCGATCTGTATCTTAAAGCTATTAATGAAAATAAATTATTTTGAGAGGTTGTAAGATTCAATTTCCTTTTTGAAAAATCCCATTTCGATAATTTTTACTCAAGATACAGCTTTTTGAAAATTTCACAAATTTTTCTCCGGTTGTAATATTATTATTTTCTTTTTTTAGAAGATAAGTTGATGAAACTTTCACAAATTGGAATCAACTGTTCCAATTCAAATTTGTGAAAATTTGTATAATTGTTTTGTTTCTTTTTTGTCCAAAATATGTAAATATTGGCCCACTCAGGTCTATGAGATATAATTTTTAAAATTAACTATAGAATATGTAGATTACGGTTAATGATATATAAATCATAAGATTTAACCAAAAAGTTTGGTTAAGTTTTATTTTTTTATAACCGGACATGTTTATTTGTTTATTTCCAACAATTATTTGATCGGTGTGTTGTAAAATTACTATAACTTTTTATCATCCGAACGTTGGATGTAAACAGATGAAAAATATAATAAAGCTGTACATAATTGTGAAAATTGAAAATTTGCCGTCTCTGAAGAAAATATGACTCGATTAAATATTATTCATACTTTTATTTATCACCCTAATGTTACCCCCTATTTGTATTTCAGGGATATATTGTACCTATTATTATTACTGTACCTACTCTATTTACTGTGTAAAATATTTAAATATAATTTTTTTTATGAAATATACAAATATATTAAAATATGTAATTACTTTTTTAACCATCAGAAAATAAACAGGTAAGTACCAGAGATGTTACTAAAAAGTTTCGGACTCTGAAAGGTAAGCAATAAAAAAAAGATTAGATCTAATTTAAAAATATGTTCATCTAAATCTCGATTTTGAAATTTATAATAAGTATAAGAAAGTATAAATCAAAACACAAATTTTTAAAATGTCTTATGTACTTTAAATTTTCACGTCTTCGAAAATAAACTACTGATCGAAATATTACCCACAAATTTAACCGGAACTAAAAAAACTGCAAAAATTAATTAAACCAGTTATAGAACGCTTTCAGTTATTACCAATCCAAATATAAATAAAAATTGAACCGGAATAAAAACCGTAAAAAACTAAACTAAATCGATTATAAAACGTTTTCTTCTATAAATAACCACGCTTTCTATTACTAACCACCGATCCGCAAATATAAATAAAAATTGAATCGGATTAAAAACCGCAAATAAACTGAACTAAATCGGTTTTAGAACGTTTTTTTCTATAAGTAAAACCTTTTTCTAACTACTGATATATTAATATAAATATTAAATAAAAGTTGAACCGTAGTAAAAACCGCAAAAAAAACTAAACTAAACCGATTATAGAATGTTTTTTTCTATAAATTACAACGCTTTCTATTACTAACTACCGATCCAAATATAATTAAAAATTAAACCTGAATAAAAACTGTAAAAAAGTTAAACTAAACCGGTTATAGAATGTTTTTTTCTATAAATTACAACGCTTTCTATTACTATCGATCCAATTATAAATAAAAATTGAACCGGAATAAAAACTACGAAATACTGAACCGGTTAAATAATTTTTTTTCTATAAATATCACAACTTTTACTAACTACTGCTTCAAATATTATATAAAAATTATATAGGATCAAATACCTATCTAAACCGGTTCAAACCTCTGCTTAAAGTTCCACACCGTCGATTAAAAACTTAAATTGCCATAGACAAATAATCGTGTAAGCGCAGACATAACCTATTCATTTAAAAATCAATAATTATACCAAGAAAAAATATGGCCGACAACTGAAAGCAATATTTAGTGCAGTTGCTATAGTGTAGTAACTTAGATTTAAATACGTAGTTAAGGAGTTCAAGTGGACTATTACAAACAATTAGATTTAGACAACAATCGTCAACAATGGCAGATGAAGACGCGTATAATTATGCCTGTATGAGGGCAGAATTGTTAGGGATTGATAAACCTGATAAAGATATTTTTATTATGGAGTTGCAACAAAAACGAAAGTTACAAGAAAATGAAGAAGAAAGAGAATTAAAACGATTAGAGGTAAGTTAAATTTTTTAAATTTATTTAATGAAATGATCCAAAAGGCCTTTTATTCCAAATATTCATTATAAAAGAATTTACGACTATTTTTAGGGGGAGGGGGATTTTATTTTATTATAAAAATAAAATTTTATCAATTTCGTAAGAATTTTTTTGAATATCTATTGTAGACAACAGTTAAATAATAAGTTTTGATCAGTTAAGTTTAATTAGCTTTAATACTTAACAATATTTTTTTCTAAAAGCTATACCTACTAGTTTTAAAATAATATTATTTTTTTAATAATCTTCACAGACAAAATATAAATTAGTGTTACTTATAAAAAATGTTACCGTATAATTAGGGGTAAATACTACAGAATTTGGATTAAAATGGAGTAAGCAGGGGCGAAGAAAACTAACACTAATTTTAATTTAAAAAAAATATTGGAATATGTGTTAATTATTTTACGTGATATGTAAAAAAATATATTTTTTATTATTTTATTTTAGGAACAAGGAGATAGTCTAAAAAACGTACACGGGGGGCTAGATGAATTAAATAATATATTATCAATTACACAAAGGAAGATTGTCAAATTCAAAGTAAGTAATTTTAATTTTTTTTTCAATAATATTAATTCTTAGTAGTAATTACAAATCAATTTAAAGTTTTGCATTAATTCTTGACTTCATGATATACGCGTGTTCTTTTGGTCGTTATCTGGACTAACGTTTTTCTTTTCAGATGATACAAATTACTTAAATATAACCGCGGAAGTTTAATAAATTTATAATTAGCATATTTTTACAAAATTAAAAAAAACGTTAATTTGTTGGATAAAAAACCATCTCATGTTTAAAGACTTATAACTTTGAAACTAGTAATCATACATGTTTCAGATTAAGCTTAAAATGTT
The DNA here is from genome assembly GCA_961205875.1 of Sialis fuliginosa. Classification (NCBI taxonomy): domain Eukaryota; kingdom Metazoa; phylum Arthropoda; class Insecta; order Megaloptera; family Sialidae; genus Sialis; species Sialis fuliginosa. Next base: position 19,878,935 of record OY540809.1, on the reverse strand, counting down.
CGTTATAAAGTCTACTCGTATGCTGTGTTTAAACCAAAGAAAACAAAACAGCAACACGGTGTTTGAAAACACATCGTATTTAAAAATGCATAGGGTTTATTGCACTTTTGTCAAAAAGACACGATGTTGCTGTTTTGTTTTTTCGGTCTAAACACGACATTACGTGTAAAAATCTCATATCATTACGATAATTATTTCATCAGTTCAAAATCTGAACATAAAATACATCAAAAACATCACTTTATAAAAAAAAAATGACATGTTTAAAGATATATAACTCTGTAACTATAAATCCTAGAAACTTAAGTTGGATTTTAAAATATTCCTTATATAATCTAGTTTTACATATCAAAATTTCAAATCATTCCGATAATTATTTTATCAGTTAAAGACCTTAACGTAAAATAGATCAAAAACGTCACTGTAACGAATAATAAAAATAGTTATATTTTGAAGACATAGAACTCTGTAACTATAAATCCCAGAAACTTCAGCTTAGTCTTAAAATACTCCTTATATAACCTAATTTTACATATTAAAATTTAAAATCATTCCGATACCTACTTTATTAGTTATAGCCCTTTAAGTCTATACATTTTTTTTATTAATATTTAATATTTTTTATAACCAGACCGCATGTGGGAGTCTAACTAACCTGCTAAAGATCAAAGTGGGTCATGGGGACTCTACTGAATCGATAAACAAATCAATAGACGTCGAAGAGATTCATCAATCAACATCCCCGCGTCCGGAAATAGAAGAACTCATTGCCGATTCCAACGATCAAAAACCGTTGACAAGCGGTATGTCTGAAGCAAAGAAAGACTTCGCTATAGAAGTAAACAAGCAAGTCGATGTTTTGGACGCTATGCTTATGAAAGCGGATAACGCTCAGTATAGCCTCAGCCACCAAAATAAACAATTGAAGAAGATCTTAAAGAAATAACCGACACGTTTGGAATTTATTTTTCTCCTGAAATTTTCCATTTTTGTTTCGCTCATGAAAAATAATTGTAACGTGTTTCTTATCAGTATTAGTAGGAAAAATCATTCATTGTAGAATGTTTTTTTTTTGTATGTGGGGTAATGTACAGTAGAAAATTGCGTTATTCATCAAAAAACTGATCAATTTTGGAACTGTACAAGGTGTAAAATTATTAAACTGCGACATTATCTATCTATTCTCTAAAACTGAATCAGTGAATTTATTATTTATGTTCACAGAATTTATTTAACGAGACATACATACGCCAGGAGTGGAAATGACAGTAACTGCCAATTTTGACACGGGCGGTTGATTTTAGTACCATTTCGACAATTTTCATTAGATTATGTTAAAATTGTAACACAATAAAGAAGACAGATAAAGCTACAAATTCCCGAATTTTGGTTAAAAATCGATTTTCTTCTTATAAAACATTTATGGTAATTTTTGGATTCAGCGTACCCAAATTACCCTAGAAAAGTTGTTCTTTACCCTGCAGCAAACAGAAATTTTATTTTTGTCGACCGATGTTATCAGTGACTATGGATTATTCTACACTGTAAAATAGTAAAAAGTGCTAATCAGTGAATAATCACTGCTATTCAGTTAATAATCACTGAACAAATCAGCGGATATTCATTGAACAAATCAGTGAATCATCAGTGAATAAACATAAAATGATTAATTCTTCACTGATTCAGGTTAAGACATTACACAGGGAAATCATATTTATTTCAGATTTGTAAAAAAATGTGTTTACAAATTTGAGAGAAAATATTTGCAAGCATCTAAAATAACGTTGATTTTCCTTTAAATTCTACACCTTGTCAGAATATTTACATTTTAAAAAGTTCGTAAAATGCCAATGACAGCCAAAAACTTATTAATTTTAAGTAATTTTGCTCTGCAAAATTTAATACGTATATTTTTTTATAACAACCTATTTAGTTAGATTGAAATTAGATCGTATAGTTGAATTTCTACTGTATTTAAATCCATCGAATGCGGGCTCAAAAATTGATATCGAAAAATAATTATTTTGAATTTTTGAACAGAGGTTGATCTTAAATTAATTTTCTAAAGGACTGACAAATAAATATTGAAGAAGAGAAGTAATCACATATCAGTAGAAAGGGAAATACGAAATATTAATTTCAATAATACAGTCTTACCCCGAGTTACGGCTCTTCGATTAATTTTTTATTAAATATTTTTGCTGGGTCTTTCACTGTTCAAAATTCATCTTTGGGTGTTAATAAAAAAATCACTAGAATTTATCTTCATCTTTTTTTATTAATATTTATTTTAAGGGGGGGTTGGGGGTTGAATTACGATTGACAATACATTATTCGAAATAAAAAAAATGTAGTTAAAATATTTTATATTTAATATCCATCAGTATATGTACATAACATTTGATGGTCATCCGCATATAAAGGGTTAATATAAGCTTAGCGAATTCCAGCTATTCAAAATCCAAAAGAACTAAATTCCATAATAATGGGGTGGATAAAAAATAAAAATTGTACAATTTTCAAAGCTCTGTAACTTTCGTAAAAATGATCGTATTTTCATAAATAAAAAATCATTTTCAGATTTAATTCTTATTAATTTTTTGCAAAGTTATGGGATTTTAAAGCAAATAAGAAAAAATATTTTTTTTTGTAATCTTTGCAAGGGTGCACAGGGTTAAATATTTTTTTCACGAAATCTACTGATGTGATTCGAAAGGGTATAGTGTCAACTTTAAAATACCTTTTTTTAGATTCGATCTCCGAGTTTTTTTCACAGAGTTATTTGATATTTAACCAAAAAAATAAATTTTTCTTGATTTTTTTACTGAATGAGTCAAAAAGTGAATTTAGTTGATTTGGATTTTGAGCGGCTAAATTAATAGATATCGTTTTATATTTACTAGCTTTTGTCTGCACTGTAGAACAATTCTAGCAAAAAAAATCTAAAAGAAAGAAAAACTGACAATTTAAAATAATTTTTTATTAAATTACATACAAAATAATAAAGCATACAAAAAGTTTCATGCAACCTGAAAAAGTCTCATGAAACTGTCTAGTTTTACGTAACAAAATTTGAAATTATTTTCAATGAATCTTTCAGAAGTTACAGCATTTATAATGAATTAATTTTTTTTAGTATAGTTAAACTCTCAATTTTTTAAAATTATGTTGGTAATTGGTCTCTTAATTATTGTATCATTGCTAATATATGATTTTTAGACTGATAACGTTATTTTGACACAGCTATTGATAAAAAAATGTCAATTAAAAAATGTAATTTTTTTTTATATAATCATAAATTTTATGCACATTTCTTAAATGACTGTAATTTCTAATCTATGACTAGAAATAGGTTGAAATTTTAACACGTAAAACTAGATTACATACATATAACGAAACTTTTAAGACTAATTTGAAGTTTGTGCGAATTATGGTTACATAGTTGTATGTCGCCAAACCTGGCACTAATTTTATTTTATTGCTGTATCATATCAAATCCCTATTTTCATGGTAACTAATAATATACATGTATGTATAATAATCAGTCAGTGGCGCAACAAATTTAATTTAGGGGTGCTAATCCACCTTTGAAGAAGCCACTGTACTATATGTATACCTCACTCAAATTTCAGAATTAATTTAAAAAGATACATGTAAATACATACATACATGGGCGCTAATTTGGGGTAAAAAAGAGGATTTTCGATTTCTGTGTGTGGGTAAGCCATGCTGTTAAGACCGTCAATTCGACTTACACCCAGAATCCGAGAATTGTAATTGATTATGATAATTAAAATAAGTCATTTTGGCGCCTATATTTAAAATTACTTTATATAGTTGATAATTCTATATTAATAATAATTTATCGTTTCGAACCCTAAGCTTTGTTAAATGTTAATACATTTTATTAAATGTTTAATACTATTGTATAATAATTGTATTTTCAAAATAATATATTTTAAAAATGAAAGTACAATAATCGTATAAATATGACAATACGAAAATTAATATATTTGTTAGTAAGTTGTCCATTGAATTAAATGAATATATACTCGTATATATGTATTTATTATATTATATATTATTAATATTATTATATTATAATGAAGTTGTTTTTATTGTATGACAAATTAGGGACAATATGTTTATATTATAACAATTATATGTATATGTATCTACGTAATATCATTTCATTATTAAAAAAGGCTGCATGTGAAATATTTTTATTTCTTGCTCAGGGGGTCCTGGTTACACTACAGTTCTTCTTTTTCTTCTTCATTCATTTTCGTCCACTGATAAGGCCTTTTGTAGACAGTTCCTTCTTTTATTGTGTATTTTGCGATTGTTTAATGGGAGGTTGCTAATGGGACGATCATAGCAGGTCCAGACGAACAAGTAGGCCATATTAAAGGTCAGGGGAAACAGTGAAATAAAAAAATAAAAATTATATACGATTTGTTATATTTCAAAATACATTAAAATAAATAGAAAAAATGTTGCAGCTCTCTTAGAAATATAGTCATCTTCGGAGTTACGGAATTGTTCTGGCTATCGAGTTAGGGGTATGTTATATTTTATTTTAAATATTTAATAACATCGGTTAAAAGTGATGAATAACGACTAAGGCGCTCAACTAGTTAAATATAATTTAAGTAATAATTTATAGTTTTATATAAAATAGGATATTTGACAATTTTTTTAAAATTTCCCGCCATTACGCTCATTCAAAATCACGTGGTGTGTTCCATAAGTAAACAAACGAATAGCGATTGAGTAATTTGACGTGTAACATGTTTTCTGATGTCCGTGACACAAACAGGTTAAAAATTGTAATTTTTAATTAGGTTTACTTTTTTGAATACTGACTTATGTATTTCACGTAAAAATATACTTTATTGTACAATTTTGTAACCTATTATTATATGAATCTTGGCTTCTGGGTGTAAGCTGCGTCAGTTTGGTCGTGTTATCGGTCAACGTTTCGTCACACATTACAGTAGACATCTTCAGTGCACTTTTAGAAGAACCCTGAAGATGTCCACTGTATTATGTGACGAAACGTCAGAAAGCCAAGATCCATATCAAGATTACTGCGGAAACCTCAAGACTTGTATATTATTTTAAATATTGTCAAATACCCTATTAACGAAAATTAAAAATACACCAATTTAATATTTTTCGCGTTTTATAGGAACACCATAACGTTTTTATTAAATGACTGAATGTTGAGAACCACTGGATTGTCTCTTGTTTGACATGTTTTAATATAATAATAAGCACAAAGTTCCCTTACTTGAATAACGTTAATACAATAATTTATAATAAATAATAATGATTAATTAATATATTTATTAAGTAAAATATATCAATGAACGAATAATAATTACTTAATATATAATGAATATACACTACCGTCTAAAATTATTATTAATGCTTCAAGTATTCATAAGCTTAAAGATGGTTATAATTTATTTTTTTGTATTAAAATTCGAAAAATGACTGCCAAATTATTTTATTTTTCATAAAGAATAATAATCCTGAAGGAAAATTGGAGGTCCCTGAATTATTTAAAATCATTATCTCAATGTCTCAATCTGTGAATGTTCTAGGGAGTGCACCTCTAATTTTTTAAGTGCATCACTAAACTGAAAAGTCAATTTTTGAATTTTCTAATTATTTTTAAAACGGTGCGTAATAGAAAAAATGTTTTAGATAAACGTTATAGAGAATACTATTATCTATAATTTATGTTCTATTCATTTTTTCCCTCCAAATATTTTTAACGAAAATAATCGATTTTTTCACAAACTATAATTTTAACGGTAAATAATATAAAATATTTTTTAAAGGGTACATAATAGAAAAAAAATGTTTTGAATAAAAATTATAAAGAATACCTACAATTATCTATAATTTATATTCCAACCATTTTTTCTGTACAATAAAAGATATTTGCTTTTTTAAATAATGTATTAACAAAATCTTGTGCTGGCCATATATAATTTATTTGTAAGTTTTGGACGGTAATGTAGGATATAATATATAGCATATATTTTGCTTGAATGCCTTATAACTGTCCTGTGTGAAGATAATACAGAGAATTGGCGCTTCCACACAAAACAATTGTTAATCGATGTATAGAAAAAGTTATTGTAAATGTTATATGTAACGTAAATTATCTGATTAAATATTATAAACTGTACCTATTATTGGTTTTAATCTATCTACCATATGTTGTTGACAAACCATTCTCCCTTATTGTTTTATTTATATATTATAATTGTATTTTTATGTAGGTTTGTCTTATCTTTTTTTTAAATAAGTACTTTTTAATAGGGCTGTAAATGTAAGTATTAAGTATATTTTTTATAAATATTAAATATTAAGTAAAATAAAATTAAGAACTGTGATTACGAATATATAGATTAGTATGTCTAGTATTTATTTAAAGTAATACACTTTTGATAAAAATAGTTTAAATACCATTAAATCATTAATTTACACTATTATACATATGTATATATGATGGGCCAGCGCGCGCGGAAAAATCATTAAAAAATAATATTTTAGATTTTAGATGATATAAATACTAGACATATTATATACTAGACATATTATATACGAGTTTAAAACCACATATTTCTCAAAATCATCTGTAAAATTTTTTTTGAGCATTTAACTGGCGCGCGGGTGCGGTAAAGAATAAATTAATGATTTAATGGTATTTAAACTATTTTTATCAAAAGTGTATTACTTTCAATAAATATTAGACATACTAATCTATATTTTCCATAACCACAGTTTTCTCAAAATCATCTGTAAAGTATTTTTTTTTTAATTATTTTTCGCGCACTCTGGCGCGGTAATGTATAAATTATTGATTTAACGGTATTTAAACTATTTTTATCAAAAGTATTTTGCATTATATAAATGCTAAACATATTAATCTATATATTCATAACCATAGTTGATTCAAAATCATCTGAAAAGTATTGTTTTTTCCACACGCACTGGTGCGGCAATGTATAAATTTACATTTTAATAATATTAAAATTATTTTTATTAAAAGTGTATTACATTTTATAAATGTTAAACATACTTATCTATGTATTCATAACCATTTTAATGATTTTCCGCGCGCGTTGGCGCGGCAAAATAAAAATTTAAAACTTAATGGTAAAACTATTTTCATTAAACGTGTATTACATTTTATAGATACTTGATACTAGTCATAGACAGTTTTCTCAATAGCATTCTCGGGATTTAAAGAAATCGCTTGACGTGTGTTTCATGAACATCGGTTTAGCTGTTTATGCTATAGCATGGCCGGCATGGCGCAATGGAAGTCACATAAATACTTATGTATATAGACTAATAAACACATTACCGTCAGCAGTTGAGTAAAAATTAAAATTCTTTACGAAAAACAAACGAATTAATATTTTTTGACAGTTGCAAAAAATATATATATTTTGTGTAACAATCTACCACAGTAATCTACTGTCATATATAAATCGCGCCGCGTGCGATTGCGTGTATAACCACGTGCATATACATACATACAGTGCGTCCTTCCATACCCGCGTAATGTACATGCGCACAGCGATACAATAATAATAACTGACTTGCATTCACATACGCGGTCCAACGTCAGTATCGAGTCGATATCCAAGAGATACGTATTAGTGCGGTTAAAAAAAAACAACAACACATTATACCCCAGAAACCGGAACCGGGCAAAAAAGTCGATTCACTTTGTAATGGCTTTTTTGAGGTCTGCGATATGTAAAAAATATGGTTTGAGTAAAGGCAAGCAAGTTGTTTACGAATCGTTCGTTTTGTTAAATAGTAGAGTGCAAGTTTGTGCTAAATCGACAGCCGCTATTGTCGAAGAGAATAGGGCTGTAAATAGTGCGAATTCTGCAACCCCGAGAGATCCACTGGACCTGACATTTGCTGATCCCGTTGCGTCATTTAAGAGTAAAACTACAATTGAATTAATCCGGGCGTATTTTGTTTATGCATTATGTTCGTCGGAATATTTGGTAGAAAACAATATGAAGGTAATTTTTTGTCATAGATGCAATTTGGTGTGTTTTATTAATTGGATCGATAGGGGTGCTTCAATAATTTGAAATTTATTACGAAAATACAAAATATCAATACAAGCCTATTTTTTAAATACAATAATTTGATTTTTTTGATTAGAGGTACTATTCATAACAATCTATCTATTTTTGGATCGATAAATAAAAAAGATTAACTCATTTTTTCGCTAGTTGTAATTTTGAAATTCATTAGTTTTAAAAATCACTTATTAATAATACTTTTAAAAATATATTGAATATAAAATTGTATTAGTTATTTAGAAGGGATTTTATTAAATTCATCCCCCCCCCACCCCGGGAGGGGGTGTTAAAATACATTTTCATAACTCTAAAAGTGAACTCTAGGTAAAATCATATATTAAAATGAAACATTTTTTCTAGACGTATTACATTTTATAAATTATATACTTACATAAAAATGTTAATAAATTTAAATTAAAATAACGCGGGTGAAACCGCGAATGGGACTTTAATTTAAAAATACCATATTTTCGTTATGAATATTTTATTGAATTTATTCAGAAATTAGCACATTTTACAAAATAGTTAATTTTTTATCGATACGTAATCAGTTTTAAAAACGTCGAAATGCATTTTTTATGTTCGAACATGCTCCTGTATTTATAAGAAATGTAAGTGTTAGTATAAACGTAGGTCGTAGCTTGTACTTCGTGTGTAGACCGGTCTACATAGTTATCGATTTGTCGAGGCTTGCTGATGTGAATCGACCCTATCCTTTCAAATCCTTGCAGTGTACCATGATTATTGTATGTATGTATGTGTGTTTGTGTATGTGTGTGTGTACTGTAGGTGTATTTCCGCTTTTTATGAGTTGTTCTTTCTTGGAAAAATATTTGTGTGTATGTGTGTGTAAAAAATCACGTATGTCGAGGATTGTTGTGTCTGTCTTACCAGTTTTTTTTGTTTATTAAGGTTGTTTGGAAGTAAGTAAATATGTGTGTAATTTTTTTTGTTAGTTTCGATAAAGAGTTTACGAAATTATTAGCAAAAACTACTTTTTGAAAACTTTGCGGCGCTGTAACTTTTTAACTATTGATCGTAAAGAATGACACCCTGAGGAAAAATTGTAGCTAATTTAATTCTCTATAAGATTTGATATTTTAATATAAAATCAATAGTTTAAGAAATAATTAGCAAAAAATACGCGTCGCTGTAACTCGTAAACTATTGGTCGTACATAGTGACGTCCTAAAGAAAAATTATAGAGAATTAAATTCTCTACAAAATGGCATCTACATATTACGAGATTTGATCAATAATTAACGAGATATTTTGAAAAAACTACATTTTGTTATGTTTAACTCACTGTAACTTGCAAACTGTTAGTTTTATAAAAATGAGTTCAGGAAAGAAATTGTAGAGAATTTGATTCTCTATAAGTTTGTGGTTACATATTTCTAGATCCGATCTACATATAATTAATTTTGAAAAAACTACATTTGCAAACTTTGCGGTACTGTAACTCGTAAACTGTTGGTGCTACAGAATGACGTCCAGAAAAAAAAATTTGTAGAGAATTTAATTCTCTACAAGTTTGTATATTATATAAATCCGATTTATTACTAAATCCGATCAATAATATATGAGATATTTAAAAATACTTTGCGGAGCTGTAACTTATAAACTTTTGGTCATACAGAATGATGTTTGTGGAAAAAATTATAGAGAATTGAACACTCTACAAGATTCTGACGGGGAATTGCAATTCAAAATCAATCATATACGAAATAATTAGCAAAAACTACTTTTCGAAAAATTTATAACAAAATTTATTTTTAGTCATAAAAATGATCAACTTATGAAAAAAAATCGTTGCCACTGATTTATATCAAAACGGAAATTATTCATGGTTTTATATTGCATGCAAATGACCTTGATATTGAAATTGATATATAAATTCAGTAATTAATACTAAAAAGATAAGTGCATAATATTTAACAAATACATTATAAGGTGATAATATCAGTATTAACACTTATGATATGCATTATTATTTGCAAATCAGTATATTTGTTTTCTTATGAATTAAATTATATCGATCTTTATTTTTTATATCTATTTTTTTTTAATTAGTCAGGTAAAATTTGGAATTTGCACTAAACCTGTCATTATTATAATGTGATTTATCTAATTAAATAATAAATTATTACTTAACTTAGTATTTTCTTAAATATATATATATTATATTATTATTATTATTATATTATATATATTATATATTAGCATGAGTTAAAAGTAAAAACAACAATAAAAAATCTAGCTCATTTTTTTAAAATTTGTATCATTATTGAGGGCCTTTACGGACCGAGATAATTTTTTTTAACAATATCTAGTGAATGACTTTTATAAATCAGACATTTATCTTCAATTTGTTTTTTTTTGTAGATCGACTATTTTTTACCAAATTATGAAGAAAAGATTTTAAATTTTCCAAATCTGCCCCTTGAAAGTTAAAAGTGTGATTTTTTCTTTGATCACAAATAACTCGGTCAAAAATACACAAAAAAGCAAATTGAAGAGAAAAATCTGATCTAGAAGAATCATTTATTAGATTTCTATAAAAAAATTTATTACGGCCCAGGGAGGCTCTCAAAATTGATATTTTTCAATTTTTTTTTGATGATAGCAAAAAATTTGAGGTTAAATTTGGTTTCAGCGCCCAAAAAAGTACAAGACTTTTATGGACTAAAATAAATTTAATAAAGACTCTACCTACACTGAGGAACCAAATATTAGCAAGTAAAGCAAATATTAAGAGTAAACAATTATTTTGAGAGTGATTAAATAATGTATACAATTTTGTAGTAGTAATCATTTTCATATGTTTTCTTATCTATTTTATTTAGAAGACATACATTACCTTATCTTTTTTATAAAGAATTGTAGTACAGACCAAACTACGACCTGTATCTGTCAAAATTTGCAAAATAAACATTATTATATAACAAATGAATTATTTTTGTAAATAGAGAAAGATTTATTATATATTTTATAATTTCCTTATTGTCCCATTTTAGTATCTTTTTTAATTTATGATACCTGCATTTGAAATTAATGTTTTTTTAGTCTAAATTTTAGGTCAGCATCTCTTAAATTGAGGTTCATATACCCTAGTTTTTTGTTCTAATAAAACATATTTTTTCATTTTGTATTTACAGAATCGTTTAAAAACTGTCTAAAAAAGAGCAAAGAATATAATAGATTAAGTAATGGCGCTCCCAAATACTAATTCTTAAGAACTCCAGTTTTATTTAAGTATGATAGTTCTTTCTTGATTATTAAAAAATGTTTTTTTTAAATTTTAATTAAAGTTTTCACCTTTTTAGAAGATGACTTTAAGAAAATCTCTTATTAAAGGGTGCTTACATAATAAAAGGAAGTTAATCAGTCAAAATACAAAATACGAAATAATTTGCAAAAACTATTTTTGTAAACTTTACGGCGCTGTAACTTGTTAACTAGTGATCGTATAGAATAATTCGTATGACAAAAATTATAGAAAATTTATTATTCTACTTGAATATCTCCAAGCAATTAATTTTAAAATTAATAGTTAACAAAATAATTTGCAAAAGCTACTATTAAAATTAAAAAATTATTTAACACCATTTTTCTACCCATTAGGAGTTGAATTTCGGAAAATCCTTTTTTAGGGGGTGTATACATTATAAAAGGAAGACACCCCTAATATTTCATGAATCTAGACTCCGAAGTTTGGGATATGTGTTGATGAGTCAGTCAAAATTGTCTAATTTATTATAAACAATTACTCTAAATTAGAACGACCGTGAACTGGAAATACCTGACATGTAGACAATGTGTAAACAACGTGTGCAGATTAAATTTGATATATCACGTCACAATATTGACTTAAATTGCTAGACAAAATTGTATTTTTTATAATATTTTACTTACGATTTAAAATGTCATAAAAGTGTCTTGAAGATAATTTGGGTAAATATTTTACGTTGTTTAGAACAAATTTTAAAATTATATTGCTATGGATCTTAACTTCTGGGTGTAAGCCTTGTCAATTTGGTCGTGTTATCGACCGACGTTTCGTCGCAAATTGTAGTGGACATCTTTAAGGTTCTTCGAAATGTGCTAAATTTGTTAAAATTATATTGTTTGTTGCGAATAATTTAATTTGAAGGTTTTTTCTCTCTAGGGAAAACAATCTTGACCCCGATATATGTACATAGTTGTACAATTATAGTAATATAATAAACTAAAATAACTTCGTGCGACCTTGTGTCCTCTAAGTGATTTTGATCTTGCAATTTTGTATACTTGATTTATAGGTATTATTCATAGAAATATTATACATTTGAACAGGTCCGTAACTAGTAGATAATTTTTACTTTCTTATATATGTATATCTTTTACTTTTCTTATACCCATGTATCAAATACGTATAAGTATGGTACTGGCACCAGTCTTGGTCTCTTTAAGAGAAAGATATACTGTTTTTGGGATTGATGGGCTTATTTTTAGGGTTCCAAAGAAACCCTATTAATCTCACTTTGTCGTCCGTCCGTCCTTTTCAGTCAAATCAAAATATCTTGTAAACTATCTAAACTTGACATTTTTACTGAACATGTTAAATGATGCCCTCTAGTAAAAGATGTACACATTTTTTGAAAAATAATTATTCAAAAGTGGCGCTAAGGAGCTAAAGCTAGGCAAAAAAAAATTATATCAAGGCATGTGGCACGTCAAAATTTATAACCAAACCAGTGGAATTTGACCCTCTTTCTTATTTTTTTCTAAATCAAAAATGACGCCTGCAGGGGGCTTTAAAGTAAATTATAAAACAAAAACAAAAAACAAAACAAAAAACAAAACGAAAAATAGTATATCAAGGCGGTGGGAGTGTTTGACCCTATTTTTTATTAACTTTTTCTAACTGAAAAGCGGCGCCAGTAGGGGTCTCCTAACTGTATTTTATTTTGTAATTCTCATGAATTCATGTTACTATAAAACAAGCACCTCTTTACTAAATCAATTTAATTACCAAAGTCCGCAAATATAGTTTTTTTTTATTGTAACCTTTTGTTTTGTTATTATGTTTTTTCTCCAGTAATGGACACTCAGTGAAAAGTTATAAAATAAATAATCGTAAAATTAGAAGCAATGTGAAGCAGATGCTATGATTATATAATAATTAATTAATAAATTACACTAATAATTAGTTTAAATGTCCACCATTTTGACATCTATTGGCTGATTGTCATCAAATTAAGCTGTTTTACGGTTAAGTGTCTATAGTTTATGATTCAGTAATGGTAGTATGTAATCAAATATCAACAAATATTTCTAATTTAGTACATTTAATTAAACAAGTGTCAAACACTAGGTTATTATCCAAGATTGGTGACAGTATACTTTATAATATTTTTTCGATGTTGCATTTTATAAATTAATAATTACTGTATACAAAAGCGTTCGTGATAATTGTTATACCTATAACTTGTTGCTTCTATCATGTGCATACGTGCACATAATATGTAGCGTGGAATAAACAAGTCTATTTGTAGTTTGAGTTACTCGCGACGGACACAATATTTTGATTACTGATTCGCTATTACGTACATCATCACCTACGTATATATGTACTATTACGTTTTGCTAAACTCGATTTTTCGTGGAAGAAATTTGTTGCTGTTCATGGCCATCTAGAATCTAGATGGTATTGATAAAAAATATAATGATCATAATATTTTTTTCATGTATTTATTTATTTAACCTAATTTTCTAGATTATAGTCATTTTGTCTGTATGTAATTAACATATTTTGTCTATATGACGTAAAAAAAACTATAAGGGTACCTTGGGACTTTCTTATACATAATTCAGTGAATGTGTATATATTTACATATATATAATCAATATATCTAGCTAACTCATAAAAGATATAAAAAAATGAATGAGATATAAATTATAGATTTTAAAATTCTCTATAACTTTTATCTAAAATATTTTGTTCTAACTTATACCGTTTCAAAAAAATACCTTTTTTACGTAATACAGTTAATGTATATCTATATAAAAACAATATTTATAGCTAACTGATAAAATATATAAAAAATGAATGGAATATAAATTATAGATATTAAAATTATCTACAACTTTTATCTGAAATTTTTTTTCTAACTCACACCGTTTCAAAAATATAACTTTTTCCTTCCCATTGATTCTGAAAATAAAATTTTACCTTTTTGTAATTTTTGATTTACAGCGTTCACAGACAGACAGATATTGCGAAAATAGTCAGAATTGATTCAGGAAATATTAAAATTGATACTTTTATATCTCTTGCTTTTATAGGATACCCTGTATATTACTAGCATGTGGATGAGCGGTATTAATTACAAAGAAAAGTGGAACAATAAGTACGAGTACATATAGCTTGTGCAATTACTTACTAGTGCTATAATTGTAGTGGTAATGTAATTACTATATAGGGTAATGGGGGATGTATGACGTTCCTGTAGTTTTCCGATAGTTATTTTATTGATTTTTTATACGATTGTATTCAATTACATAATTAAATATATTTATCATTTGTTTTGAAAGATGTTGAAACATTCCTATATAAATAATTCATTGTATAAAATAAAATACCTATATAAGGCATTTCTTTGTATAATAATATATTTTTTCTTCCTCGGAATAACGAAGGTACGAGATGCTTTGTGATCGTTTTAAAATGAGACAAAAAATTGTTCTCCGATTTTAATATTTTAAAATGATCTTTCCGTTTCAGATCTGTCTGTGTGTCTGCCTGTCTATCTGTTCCCTGAATCCTTGTCACACGCATAACTCATGAACCATTGAACCTATGTTAATTAAACTTGGTTGGATCGTTGGGTCTGTCTTTCAAAATCATCAAAATCGTGTGTAAGGGGGAGGGGTGACATCCCAAACTATTTATTTTTTCAAAATACCTGAAGAACGACATATGTTACGTGAAAATTGTATAGAATTTTTTTTGTAGAGAATTTAATTTCTTATAATATGCATTTATTTGGCAGATGTTTTTTATATGAGTTAAATTAGTAGCTTTGGCTTTTTAATCATATGTGGCTCGTTTTTAATTTTAATTTTGAAAAAGATGGGCAGACGAAATCTAAAGTCTCTCGCCACGTGTGTCTGTCTGTGCACGTTTTTCTCACTAAAAACTGAACGGATTTTATTGCGGTTTTCACTAATGCATAGAGTGTTTTACTAGGAAGATTCAGGTGTATAATTTATGAATATTTGGGAGAGGTATCGCGTGCACTGTGTAAATAGTTAGTGATAAGTGAAAACAATGTTTAATAGGTTTATTACAGATTAAATTTATATCCCCGGGTAATATTGGACCCGTTAGTAAAATTTAAAGTAATAAATATAATAATTGGAATGTGTTTAATTCTTTTATTTCTCTATAAGTTTCAAGGTTTTTAATTTATTTGTTACCTGTCTGTTTACTTTATCAAATTTTTAATACATGAATAAGTTATTTATAAATAGTGTGATAAAATATTTAGAATGACGTCCGTGCGCAACTTTAATTTAACTGTGTAACAGAAATAGTACTTTTTATTGGTAAACAATCTTATATAATAAATATGTTAATTAGGTTTATTTTTAAACGTATATATTCGCCAAAATTTACCAAACAAATAATTGTGCAATGTTTAAACTGTTATAACTTGGGTAAAAATATTCGTAATTTAAATTTAAAAAAGTTAATTAAAGATAGAACCCTCTACTTTAACATCCTTTCAATTTTTTTAATTTTTATTGAAACTGTAAAAAGTTACAGGCTAATAAAGGGTGTACAGATTTTTTTTATACAACTTTGGCAGTGTGTGTTGATGTTAAATTTGAAACATGCCATTTGAAAACATAAACCTTTACAAAATGTTTTTTGATTTTTTTTACCGAATTATTGCAGTTTTTTTACATAGATAAAATTGTCGTTTTAATTTTAAGGTTTTTTTTTTAATTGGTCTGTAACTTTTAAGGATATTAATAAAAATGAATTTTTTTACGGATATATATACGTCCATTTCATTAATTAATTTTATACCAAGTTTAAAATATTTAAATACTAAAATTCGGAATATCAAATATTTATTGCCACAAAATTTACCTATACAATTTTCAGTAGATTACATAATAATTTAATCGCACAAATATACATACATATATAGTACCTATTATAAATGAAGAATACTTCTTTATCTAGCAAATGAGTTTCAAAATATCTGAGTCTGTTTGGTACATGGAACAATGATTTAAATATTATAATAATCAAATGGGAGGGGCCTCCTATGTTTGTGATAAGCGAATTTCAATAAAAACTGTTCGACCACTTTTGCATTTCACTGTACCTATTCAATCTAAATGAAGTTTTATTCGTGTAACATATGGCCGGCATAATTTACCCGTCATCACTTGACGTTTCAGACCATGAATAAATCTAACTTGACCTTGGCAGTGTCAGAATAATGTATAGTGTAGAATAATGCATTCTACGTTTAATTTACTTACTGTTACATAATACATAAATTACAGTTATTTGTATATTTCATTAGAATTGCGATTACTGTTGGCATGCATTGATATCGATTTGAAACAATGGAAGAAATGTTATATGTTATGGAATGCATTCAGTCAGAAAATTACTTATTATTATTATTAAAAAATCGATAAAAAACCTAACTATGTAGTATATTATTGACTATTAAAATTAGCAAATTGATAAAATAATTTGCTCTAGAGCAAAAGCTAAGCTAAAGCTATTATATAAGAATTTACATGTGATTTCATAGTTGTAAAAATATATAATGATGTAATGCTATGAATTTTATGTTGTAAACTTATCACCACTGCTTTTAGTTCATTCATGTAAATCATACAATTGATTAGAACTCTCAGTGGGATGTAATTTATATTTAATACCCTACAGATAGCGTTAGATTAGCTTTTGCTCGAATAAAAGGGTATTAAATGAGGAGCCGCGGAACAAATCTGGATATTTCCACTTTGAAACGAAATATTTTTTTATACCAAAGATCACGGATCAAATATTGCTAAAACCTATTTAAAAATGATTTTAAAAACGTGTCGCGGAACAAAAGCTAACAAATCCACTATAAAAAGACAGAAATACTTAGTTTTAATTTGCAAAAATGGATTTATTCGGTTTTGTTCTGCAGCTTCTCAAATATAAATGACATCCCACAGTTATGCTTTATATCAGTGGTCTTCAAACTTTGTTAGAACTATAAGGTTTTTTTGGAGAACCCTTTCTTATCCTTAGAAAAATATATCTTAAAATAATATACAAAGTAAGTTATAATATCGGTATGGAGAACCATACATGACTTCCATGTTCTTTCTATCTTTTTAAATAATTTTTATATATACATTTTTTTAAATATTTTATTTATATAACCTACTACTATGAATATACATATCGTAATACATTAAAAAACATAAATACTTACAACGGTTACAACTCTTTTTGCCATTTGTGTATAAATATTAGTTTTCTAATGTCAAAAACATAATAAAACACATTCGTAGAAAAACTAATTTGACAATTTGAATTTAGTTGCATTTGTTTCCAAGGTAACATGAATTAATGACATATTAGTATTTAAAATTCAAATTTTAAGTGTGTTTTTCACCCCTTTAATGGCTGTTTAGGCACGTACAAATAATAAATGTCCCTTAGATTCAATTGAACTGCAAATGTACCAAATCTTATCAAAATTAGTGAGATAATACTCGCAATATTCACATTTTAGACGAAAAAAGTTACAAAATTTCGAATATTTCCAAAACCCCTAATCCGATTAGCACCAAAATCAATAGGTCTGGAGTACTCACTGAGACAAACATTTTCCCCAAAAATAATTCAGATCGGTGCATTTTTACGGTAGTTATCGTGAACGAAAAAAAATCTACATCCTGACAGACAGACACACAGACACACAGACACACAGACACACGCACAGCCGCCATGCGGAAATTAACTTTTCTTTATGTTTTGAAGTTAGTACAATCAGAATTTGTCATTTTCTCGGACACGATTTTTCGATGGTATTACAATACTTCCATTTCCTTCGGAACATGGAAGTAAAAACAGAAAAACTCACACATAGCTATTCTACGCACACTAGTAACTTTTTGGAATGCATTAATTTTCAAATATAACTAAATTATCATTTATATTTTTTACTTAATAAACACTAGTCAACTAGAGTGAGTGCCTTATAATTTTTTTTTCGAAATTTTATTTGACTTGCAGAACCCAACACATTCAAGATCACTAAAAGCAGTGATGATAGGTGTACATCATAAAATGCATATAATTTACTTTATATTTACATTTATTACAACTATAGCAAATTATTTTTTTGCAAGTCCGTGACATAGCCATGCATTTTTTTGTTTACAGGATATGTAGTTCAATTACTAGCAACTAGATTGGACGTTTAAGAATCACTAAAGGCTAATATAATTAATTCAAATTTCAGTGCATCAGTTGATATTATTTGGATTTTGATTATTTAATTTCAGGTTCAGTAGAAACACGAATTTATGTGTCGTTTTATAGGTAATAGAAAGAAAACTTAGATTACTAGAAAACTTAAGACCCTAGAATTTATTTAGGCTCTGTGATAATTATTTTATGCCAAGGGGAAAAATTTTTTTCTTAGAAAAAATTAATTATTTTTTCAATTAATTATTTAATTGAAAAAATTCCCAATTAAATGCTCTTTGAAAGTAGATTTACCAATATTACCAACGTAATTTTAATGTTATCCTTAATATAATAAGGTATCTATATATAAAGCTCAACGCCTGTCTGTCTTTTTTTGCCCTTTACAGCATCCAATTTAGTCGTATAGTTTAGGAAATTACTTTAAATAAGTGCCGCGTCGTAGCGGGGCAGAGGGAACGATTTGCATGCGCTCGGTCGGCATTTAAACAGAACTAAAATTATTTGTACTTTTTGTTCAGATTCGTATTTGTTGGTAATTTAGGTGATGATTAGTTATTATTACAATAATAACTAATCGTGTTTGTACTTTAATTCAATTATATTTTTCAAAAATCCTAAACAATAATTCCGTAATCCACGCGAGCGAAACCGCGGGCACAGCTAGTATGATATGTATATATTTAGTTAAATGTGAGGCTGTAATAGTTAAGGTAGGGCGTTAGTATAATATAAAAAAATAGCAAAGTATTTTTGAAATTTCTCTGAATTTTCAAAATTGCATCTACAATATAATTTTGTATTATTGTTTAAAAATATTTCTAAAATTACGTTTTGATATTTTAATTTTGTAGAGAGGTAGAATGAATGAATCAGGTAGAGATGTATTATTTTAAACTGCGACCTATATTTTAGCTAGAATAGGCCGAACGCCAATAAAGTTGCATGAATATGTGCGCCTGCCTGACAGAGTTTCAGAATATATATTATGCTTGTTTATATTTGGAATACTTGAACGTAATGCTCTTATCAAATAATGCTCTAATAATTTATTATATTGTTGCAACACGTATATACTTCGAGTGAAATAAATTGTATATTAGATTATAATATCGGTTGTTCAGAAATTCAGAACCCAAAAAGATTATCTTTCGGAAAGATTGTAAAGGCGCATTTAAAAATAAGGGAAAGTGGGGGAAAGTATATTATTAACTTCCCAACTGGAAGTTATTGTAATCGGTCCGAAAATCAAAATCAAAAATTTCAACATAAATGTATGTTTTAAGGTCACTATAGTATATTTACACTATTTTTAGAATGATGTCTGTGTGTGTGTGTATGTACGTACGTTCGTATGTTCGTGTCATTTTTTTAACTTCGTTGGGGTGCCAATCAAAGTGTCTTGACGTGATTAAGGGGGTAAAAAGGGGTGTAAAGTTTTTTTTGGTTGGATTTACTTGAAAGAGCATAAATATTCTACAATACAAATAATGAAAAATGTATTTCAGTATTTTTTTTGTTATACGTGTCTAAACAGCCATAGAAGGGATGAAAGGCGAAAACTACCCTCAAAATTTGAATTTTAAATACTAATAAATAAGTCTATAAATCATGACATTAGGATATTAGAAAACTAATATTCATAATACAAAGGTGAGTTTTATTTCTGACCAATTCCATTAAAAATTTTTATATACCTACATATTAAAAAAATGTTCACATAAACTATACGGAAATAATAAATAATCAGTACTCAAGTATTTATAATCACACCATGTTGGGAAGTTGATTGTGTGGACCTAAAGGGTCTCACTCGACCCCAAGCTTGTTACTTCCATGTTCCGAAGGAAATGGAAGTATTGTAATACCATCGAAAAATCGTGTCCGAGAAAATGACAAATTCTGATTGTACTAACTTCAAAACGTAAAGAAAAGTTAATTTCCGCATGGCGGCTGTGCGTGTGTCTGTGTGTCTGTGTGTCCGTGTGTCTGTGTGTCTGTGTGTCTGTGCGGATGTAGAATTTTCTTTCGTTCACGATAACTACTGTAAAAATGCACCGATCTGAATTATTTTTGGGGAAAATATTTGTCTCAGTGAGTACTCCAGACCTATTGATTTTGGTGCTAATCGGATTAGGGGTCTTAGAAATATTCGAAATTTTGTAACTTTTTTCGTCTAAAAAGTGAATATTGCGAGTATTATCTCACTAATTTTGATAAGATTTGGTACATTTGCAGTTCAATTGAATATAAGGGACATTTATTATTTGTACGTGCCTAAACAGCCATTAAAGGGGTGAAATACACACTTAAAATTTGAATTTTAAATACTAATATGTCATTAATTCATGTTGCCTAGGAAACAAATGCAACTAAATTCAAATTGTCAAATTAGTTTTTCTACGAATGTGAATTTTGTTTTTGACATTAGAAAACTAATATTTATATACAAATGGCAAAAAGAGCTGTAACCGTTGTAAGTATATATGTTTTTTTAATGTATTACGATATGTATATTCATAGTAGTAGGTTATATAAATAAAATATTTATTTAATTATATTTAAAAATTATTTAAAAAGATAGAAAGAACATGGAAGTCATGTATGGTTCTCCATACCGATATTTTTTTTATGTAATCGAAGTAGTTTGCTATCTTTTGGAATTTTTAAGTACAGTCTTGAAAAAATATAGGCGTGACTGTGTCGGGATGCACAGTCGAGGGATTGACATGGGGGGTTAAATAAAACTCAGATTCATGGATTGATACATCTTTATTTTATTTTTTGTTGCACAGAAACGTTTGAATTTTTGTAAAATAGACACAGAATGTTTCTGTTAACTTAGTATAAATAAATAAATAAATATATAACTAGTATTGTATAATATAACATAAAAACAATTAATTAATTAATATTTACAAGCGAAATATAAAAATTTACTTCTTATTTTTACTTTCTTATACCATGTATACGAAATATACATATAGTATAAGTAAGTATAGTGAAGCCGATTTTTTTCGAACTCCGGATGGAATTATGTATTTTGACCTTCCCTGAATCCATTCTGACTATTTTCGCCATGATGTCTGTGTGTCTGTCTGTCGGTCTGTAAGCGCTGTAACTCAAATACGACAAATCGTAGAAGGATGAAATTTTATATTTAAGATTAATTTTTGTCTGGGAAGAAAACGTCCTATATTTGAAAACGATCTTTCAACCGGATACGGATGTTTACCTACGTCGATTTTTGAATTTTTCGAATTACTCTGAAACAGTGCGAAATAGAGAAACATGGTCAAGTTAAAAAATGTAGGTAATATCTATATTTATAATTTATGTTCTATTCATTTTTTCGTAAAAACAAATTTTTGAAGAAAAAATGTTTTTATTATAATTCAAATAGTTCATAACAGAGGAGAAATATCTGCCATGAGTGTCATGGGACTTTCTTATACGTATTACAGAGATTGAACAGTGTGTGTGTTTGCCGTAGGTACCATGGAACTTTCTTATACGTAATATTGAGAGTGAACAGTGTAGGTGAATCTAAATAATTACATAAAAAAATTATTTGTGGCTAAATCATAAATGTTGGAAAAAATGTATGGGGAATAAATTATAGATAATAATATACTCGACATTTTTTATCTAAAACATTTTTTTCTTATTTAAAAAATAATTCAAAAATCCAAAAATTTACAAGAGTAAACATCCGTTTTCAGTAATTCCGTTAAAAAAAATCACTTGTTATATAATGGAGAGAATAATACCTATTACCTATATTATTCATTTTATTCTATCTTGTTAGTTTGTTAGAAATGTTTTAATAAACAAAGAATCACGTATACAATTCACTGTTAGGATTACGTATAAGAAAGTACCGTGGTTCCCAAGGCAGATATTTTTATTCAATTTAAAAAAAAAACTTTAATAAAAAAAAATTAAAAACGTTACGTCGTAGAGAATACATGCTAATATAGTGTTATTTTTTTCAATTCAAGCGCAATCGTGGACATACAATATTTAATTTTTTTTTGTTGTTTTTTTATAATATTAAATTTATCACTCATTAAAACTGGTTACATGTTCACCTCGTTGATCTAATTGAGATCTATAATTTGAGACCAAAACCCGCGTGGTAGCTGCTCTGAGTTTCGAGATATACTAATTTACGCTAGCGCGTAAGACTGATCTCTGCGCGTTACATCAAGTTTCCGAAATGTCCACTCAGTATCTGGCCTGAAACTCTTGTCGTTATTCACGTCAAAAAATAAGAGACATTTTCAACTTTCTAATGATATCAAGTCGATTATTTTGCGATCATTATTTCACGATTTATAGGAATTTAAAGTTAAAAGTGTTAATTTTACTTGACTGACAGTGAATAACGGGGATGAAAAAAATGTATTTTTTTACAACCCATATACGCTTTCAAAGTTTAGAAAAAATTGAGGGATAATTTTTAGAACTCTTTTAACCCTTGGCACATTGCGTCAGGGGATGATATAAATGTTTGAACTTTTGACTCAAATACTAGAAATGGTCAGCTTTCGAATGAGCTGTGGATCATGTAAATCTAATCAGTTTTCAATGTTTGATTTTGATTTTTTTACTTTAAAAAAAAAACTGTCTTTTAATTTTTTTAAATTAATATCAAAGCCAAAATCAGTAATTTTATTTCTTTACTACCCCTTAAATATAATTCTCTAGTACAATTACATTGCCATGGGGTAATGACTTTCTGGTTAAAATATTTAGAAACTAAAATTTAAAAATACATGTATAGTTGTACAGTATTGTACACCTATTAAAATAGTAATAAAAGTTAAATAAAAATTAGCATAAATGTATTTACATTTACCCCACTTTACTCCAACTATCCTCACAGAAAAAAATACTTCGATTCTTCGAATGACACCTAAAGTCTTTATTATTAATTTTTTTTCTTTACAATTACTTAAATTTGACGACTAAAAATCACATTGACGAAAAAAAATAGTAAAAAATGTCTGTGACAAAACTTCCCTTTTTTTCTCTTAAATAAACATGTAGAGAAATAACTGGCAGTGCGGTTGCAGTATTGATCCATCTTTTGATGTATTAAATATATCATATTTAAATGTTACTTGACCTATTTAGAATCTTTTGTTTGTAATCTGAAAGATAGAAGTTGGTAGGAGTAAAAAAATGCTTAAAATGCAAGCATTTTTAAATTATGTTAATTATATAATTGGGTTGTATTTTTATAATTTTTATAATTAATGAATATGAAAGTATCTTTATAATGGACTGCCTGTATGCGTAACAAAATTGGTACAGGATTTTCGGCGGGCCCCTCCCGCTAAATAATATAAGACATTTTTTTTGGTGATGTAAAATTATTTTTACTGTGCAGAAAACAAATAATTTTCATATCAATAAGGAAAAATTAATTAAATCATATTTTTATGAAATCACGTCTCACGACTAAAGGTCGAATGTGCTCCTCGAAAAAACACGTATTACACACACGTATACATTCACGTACACACATACACCCGCACGGTCTGTAACGTTTCTGTTGCCAGGTCGAGCCCCTTGCGTTACGGCCAATCGGCGATAGTTTCGTGAGTCACATGACGTGCTGTGCCCCCGCCGCCGTCTCGTGATGACGTCACGCGCTGTCACGGCACGTCATGTTCGCTGCTGTTGTCTCGCTCGTACAGTCTAGTATCGTTGCCGGTATTTCTTGTGCTGGGTTAGGTCTGACTGGATCGATTACTTGGAGCGATGTGTTTTTTGGGGTGGGTGTTGTATTAAACGCAGGGGTGGCGCGTAGTACGGGCTCCGGGCTGAAATTTAGGGGTTTATAAAAAATTATATTTTAAATAGTATCGGAATTTACAAAGGATAGAGAAAGAAATTCAAATACATTCTTTTTTCAATTTAAACATATAAATAACTAGCAAGAGAACCTTTTCAAGTAGCATATTTGGATCGAGTTTAAATTTTGTACATAATTAGATGGGGTCAGGATAAGTAAGAAAAAATTATCTTAGCTGCGGTAAAACGGTTTAAGAGGGTGAAACACCTTTATGAAAATGTGCAAAATAATCATATATTTCAAATAACTCTGAAACTAATGAAGATTTAAAAAAATCTATAATACAACATTTTCATGATTTTTTATACTCTTTCGAATGGCGACAGTCGAAATTAGAAAAAGTTGAAACCGTTAAAGCCCCACCTCCCACCCACCCCATTATTTATTTTTCATTTTTTCGAATTTCTACTGTTGTCATTTGAAAGAGCACAAAAAATCATAAAAGTTTTGTATTAAAGATTTTTTAAAATCTTCATTAGTTTCAGAGTTATTTGAAATATATGACTATTTTGCACATTTTCATAGGGGTGTTTCACCCCCTTAAACCGTTTTACCGCAGCTAAGGTAATTTTTTTCTTACTTACACTGACCCCCTCTAACTATATACAAAATTTAAACTTGATCCGAATATGCCACTTGAAAAGGTTCCCTTGTAGGTCAAGACATACACGGGTTGTATGTTCGGAGCCACTTACAGGTGCATTTTTGAGTTAGAAAATAATATTAAAATAGGGTCATATTCTACTAATTGAGATCTACATTTTGACACGATATTGTTGACTTTTGTATTAGTCGTTGGTAGTCCCGCCAAAGCCTCGTTACCAATTTTTTTTCAGATTTTTTGAACCAGTAGTTACCGAGTTAGAGGGTAGGGAAGACAACATAAATTACTGCTTGGAGCCCCCTACAGGTGCCATTTTTGTGTAAAAAAATAATAAAAAATAGGGTCATATATTTCTACTAATAGCGATTTACATTTCGACACCTCACATGCCAAGATATAAAAATAAAAAAATAAAAATTCTATGACACCCCCTATTATTCCAAAATTTAAAATGATATTGTTGACTTCAGTATCTGTTGTTTGTAGTCCTACCAAAGCCTCGTTACAAAATTTTTTTTTGGTTTTTTGAGCCAGTAGTTACCGAGTTAGAGGGGGGAGACAAAATAAAGAACAGATGACAACGTGAGATTAATAGGGTTTCTTTGGAACCGTAAAAGGTTTTACAGATTTTTTTCTGGGTATAAGCCACGTCACATTGGTCGTTCTATCGGCGATTGTTTCATCGCACGTTGCAATGAATATTTTCATGCATGTATTTTGTTTTACAAGATTTACAAATAAAGTTTTTTTTTTTCGTTTTTTCGGCGAGATATATAAATAAAGTTGAAACTGTTTCGTTCTGATCGCGTTAAAATTTGAAACGTTCTCGTAAACGAGATTATTAAAGGCCATAATTTTATACTTTCATTTGGATATAAAATAATTTCGAACACAGTTTAAGATGATAGATTTTAAGTAAATATTACTTATTTTCAGTCATGTACGCGTGAATTAAAAAACTGGGTAGTTTTTGAAGGACAGATGTATTTTTACATCGACGAAAAGCGTTCATGCAATTTTTAATGAATTCATATACAGGCTGTTCCTTTATGTCAGTATTTCTATTATTAATTTTTTATATTTTTTATTATGTTATTATTTTATGGAACTACTATAGATATTATATGAATTCTAAGATAAATTACTTAAATTTTATATAAGTATATATTTATAAAAATAATACCTAAATTAATAATATTTTTCGATGGGTTACGAAATTTTTTTGTTATTTAAAAAATGATATGAAAAGAATAACTAAAAAAATGTATACTTACACTATCAAATAAATATGTCAAAGATCTTTGACAAAGATTTGATCATATTTCTTTGATAAAATATGAGATTTTGTTTTACATACACTACATAAAATATTTGATAATATTTTCTCAATATTATCTAGGGATATTTTCTTCTTTTTTGGTGCATTTTGATTATCAGTGCGTGAATGTTCGTCAATTGACGCGATCGAGGTTTGAATTTACAACCGTGTCTTATAATCAATAAGAAGATTATTATATAATAACTAAATTTTGTTGATATTCATATATTAATAATTATGTAACTGTAACTGTCAGTGTTAACTTTGTAGTCGCCATTTTGTTTTTGACGTCAAAAAACTTTGATCAAATATAAGAGACTGTCATTAACTATGATCATAGAAATATTATGAAGGTAAATATTATAAAAGTTGACTTATTACACTGTCATATTTCTTTGATCAAAGAAATTTTATCATATTTCTTTGATAGTGTAATAGCCGCCTAAGGAAATGTATATTTTAATGATACTGGTATTGAATTTGACTAAAAGAATACTTGTAAGTAGGTGAAATACGCATATTATTATTACTACTAGAAATAACTTTAATTCTACGTCAATGCGGATTTTCTTGAAAATATTCATGCGATCTTTATTTTATGTTTTAACTTTTCCTTACCACGAGAAGTAGCTATATAAGGTACTAGTACCAGTCTTGGACGCTTTGAGAGCTAGGTACGAGTATATTGTTTTTTTTATTTGGGATTGATGTTTTTTTTTTTTTTGTAATTATCATGAACTCATGTTAGTCACTAAAAAACAACTACATCTTTATTAAATCAATTTAATTACCAAAGTCCGCAAATATAGTTTGGTTTTTAAATTATAATTTTTTTTTTGTTTTTTTTTTTTTTTTTTTTCTCCAGTAATCGATAAAGTAAAATCAGTAATGCTAATGATTACAAAATGATAAGTACTATTATACAAAAGTTATAAAATAAAGAATCGCAAAATTGTAAAAAATGTAAAGCAATTGCTATGATAATATAATAATTAATAAATTTTACACTAATAATTAGTTTAAATGTCCACCATTTTTACATCCATTGATTATTTTTATTATTCAGTAATGGCAGTAATCAAATATCAACAAATATTTCTATTTTAGTTCATTTAATTAAACAAGTTTCCAACACTAGGGTATTGTCCAAGACTGGTGCCAGTACTTTATAATAGGCATTACAAAAATTAAGAATATGCAATAGAGTAGATTCGACAATACAAAAAAAATAGTATTATATATTACAAAACATAATAATTCTTAAATATTGATAGACCGGTGGGGGGTGTTATTCAGTATAGAAATTAAAGACAGTGATATTTACTTATATTGACCTTGCTTGAAATATTTTCCAATAATATTTAAATGGATTAAAAAAAAACAATAGATAGTTTTTGTGTGAAAAAATAATATTGTTAAAAAGAATGGATGTTTCTGAAGGTACAAACAAATTAACAAAAAAACATGCTTAAGATAATATTTAAACAACAAAATAGATATTGGAACATCATGGCCGTCTAGACTTTTGTCTTTTGGCCTAATTAGTTAAGTGTTTTTTTTTGTTTTTATTACGAAATTAACAACAATAGTAATTCATTTCACGTACTTCCTATTTCAATTTGGATTATTTTAAATATATATATGATTTATTTTCCTACTTTTTTTTGATAAATAATGTTATGTAAAAAAAAAGTTTATTGTTTTATTATAAATATTGTAACATAATGATTATTTCTGAAGTTGTTTTTAATATAATATAAAAGGGGAAAATAGTAAATTTAAAAAAAAGTCCTAAACATATGGAAAAATGTTTTTTTTTAAATATTTTTGTTAGAGATATCTACCATATACAGGAAGTAATAAATTATTGCAAAAAAAATTTCTTACTTTTTTTCGTTAATAAGTATATCAAGTTACATATCGTTGTAGAGTAAAAAAACACGTTCAAATTTGTTATAGTCAACTTAGTGACCCAAAAATAAGTTAGGGCTTGTAACTCTAAAGAGTGTAAAGTAACTAAAAGAGTGGTATAAAAAATCTAAATACATCAATGAATTCTACATAAAAACTGCTTTAAGAAACCGTTAACAAAATGTTCCTATTTACGTTGACAAAAAAGTTATAGCCATTTAAAGAATTTCCGAAATTTCAGATTTTTGGGTATACCGCCTAAACCACATAGAATTATTAATTATTTTTTGTATTAATACTCACTCCTTCCTTACAAATAATTCATCTCATTTAACCGAATCTGTATTTCTTACCGTTTAGGAAATCTCTGTGTATTTTACGCTTATCTTGCATGGCCACCCTGTATAGCTGGTTCACTAACACTAGAAGATTTACAGTGCTGATACCTGTATAAACTTATATAAAAAGCAAGCTTTTATAAAAAAAAAATATTAATTATATTTGTCTTTTGACACCCTGGGGGTATCTTTTTGAATCAAAAATTAAGTGTATTTAATGGATAAATCACTAAATATTAATTTACTACAACACATTCTATCGCAGGCTAGGGTTTTGGGCAAAGGGTTTTGCAACATACGAAAATTGTACCTTAAAAAGCACATACGTAAAAAACTCAAATTAAAGTAGAAACATTATTGTAAACAAGTCAATTATTTTCAAATTAAAAATAAAGATCCGTTTTGTATGTATGTAATTTGTTTCTTTGCAGTAACGCATTCTTTGATCTTTAATTGCAGTTGTACAAGAAGCAATAACAGGGATGGAGTAGTATAATTTGTATAATTTGAGTTTAAATACATGCGACTGCGTTATAATCATGCTAATGGTTTTTTAAACAGCGCTGCTTTTATTATTTACCTTCTAGTTTGCTATTTTTACTTCCATGAATAAAAAAAGGAAAGTACTGTAATACCGTCGAAAAACGTGTCCGAGATAAGAGCAGATTCTGATTGTACTACCTTCAAAACGTAAAGAAACGTCAATTTCCACATCGCGGCTGTTCGTGTGTCTGGGTGTAGAATTTTCTTTCCTTCACGATACTACTGTAAAAATGCACCGATTTGAATTATTTTTGGGGATAAAGTTTGTCTCAGTGAGTACTCCAGCGAGTATTATCTCACTAATTTTGATAAGACTTGGTATATTTGCAGTTTAATTGAACCTAAGGGACATTTATTTTTTGTTCGTGCCTAAACTGCTATTGAAGTATTGAAAACCAACCTCAAAATTAGAATTTTAAATACTATCATGATGGGTTTTGAAAAAAAATAATTATTTTCATCTATAACAAAATGGCGTCTCACGGCTGCCATTTTGATTTTCTACCAAAAAATTATGGCTTGTGACATGCGGTTAATAAAGATGAATCCAATGATACTTGATTTGTTGAAATTGATCAAGTATCTTTGGTTCTACGGGGAGGGAAAAGATTAATAGGGGAAACGTGCAGAATGTTGAGGGGCTTGCCCTAGTTTGCTAGGCGCCATGGAATTATACTCATTACTATTAAATAGCCGCGTTGTCTGTCTGCTCAGAGTTTCTCGGATTGTATTATTGATTTGTCTTTATGTTTGTTACATAGTTTTATTTTTTGAATCAGATTTTTTATTATTATATGATGTTAATGTTCAAATATATTTATAACAAAATAATAGTAGGTACACCACTGGAATAACATGATAAAAAACTTTATCAACTGTGTTATTGTATCAAGAAAATTAGCATTGAAATGACTGCTCGAAAAAAAATGTAAGAAAATTGAAATCGATATGTTTCAAAACTATATAGAGCAGTGGTCGCCAACCTGTGATCCGCAGAAAAATCTGGACAAGCATTTTTAATGTTTTATTAGTTATAACTTAACATCATTGGAGCTAAATATTAATAAACTTATTTCAAATAATTATTTTTTTAATAATTAAACTAACTTTAACAAATTTGTTTGTGATGTGAAGTTCAAATGTTGACGACCCGCTGGTATAGAGATATATTCAGAGTAATTTTTTTTAAGAATGACGATTTTAAATAATGAATAAAAGTCAAGTGTATCAAAACAATTGAATTTAAGGAGTTTTTGTAAAGGGATATATATCTCCGTAAGGGAACATTTAATTACAAAAGTTGTAATGACCTTTCTTATAGAAAATTTAACTCTCTACAAAAAAGATTCCATACAATTTCCACGTAAAATGTGTCGTTCT
Source organism: Sialis fuliginosa (assembly GCA_961205875.1). Lineage (NCBI taxonomy): Eukaryota > Metazoa > Arthropoda > Insecta > Megaloptera > Sialidae > Sialis > Sialis fuliginosa. The sequence goes on along the minus strand of OY540809.1, from coordinate 19,848,348 downwards.
TGAAATATTTAAAAAAAAACAGGCAGGAAAAAACTAAAATTTTGAATTTATCATAACATTAATTTTTAATTTTGTAAAGGAGCTTATATCTTCGTAAAGGAATATTTGATTTAAAAAGTTGTAATAACCTTTTTTGTAGAAAATGTAATTCTCTACAAAAAAGATTGCATATATTTTTCACGTAATATGTGTCACTCTTGAGATATTTTGAAAAAAAATTTTTTTTTTTTTAAATATAGTTATTTTTCGTTTGCAGATGATGAAGCTAGCCAAGAAAGTTCTTGGCGAACGGCTCTTCACTCTGATGATGAGGTACACGTTTTACGGGCACTTCGTAGCTGGCGAGGATCAGTACAAGATCCGGCCGACACTAGAGAGACTCCGGTCGTTTGGTGTCAAGCCGATCTTGGACTATTCGGTCGAGGAGGATCTCACGCAGGAGGAAGCTGAAAAACGAGAAGTTGCGTAAGTCCCTACAATATTCCAAATAGCCAATCATTTTAAACTGTTCGTTTAACCTTTTCGTTTTCTAGTTCATCAGTTTCGGAAGCAGGAGATGATAAAGACAAAGAGGGTGCAATCAAGCAGTATCATGTAGATAAGACATTCGCAGACCGGCGGTACAAAGTGAAATCGGCGCGTACTTATTTCTATCTCAATGAAGCCACTTGTGAGAGAAATATGGAAACATTTATACAGTGCTTGGAAGCGGTTTCTGGTGAGTTAAAAATTATTTTTAGATGTTTGGTTAGTTCTGGGTTCGATCGTTTATTTGGGTTCTTTTGATATCAAAGCAAGAGCCAAAGATAGCTTACTTTTTGATGTAGAACTACGTCTTCCCCGGGAGGTAACATCGGGAGCACGAATGCAATGAAAATATGCCACACTTTAAGGCTTATATCTCCGGGAGTACTAATTTTAGAGCAACAAATAAATAGTCAATTTTACCTCCGCTCCCTCCCGTTTCACCATAGCAAAACTCTGAACTGACCTTTGGACGTAGAACTACGTTTTCTCCGGCGGTTTCCTCTAAAATATGCCACACTTTTAAAGTTTATATCTCCAGAAGTAATAATATTAGAGCAATAAAGAAATTGTCAATTCCCAATTGTCATCAACCCTTAGCTGACCTTTATACTTACGCCTTCTCGGGGAGACTGAAAAGATTATATCTCCGGAAGTAATAATCGTAGAGCATTCATCAAATTTTACCCCCCCCCCCCATCATTCCTCAACTCTTAAATGCAGTGGCGTTAAGAACAGGCGAGGAAATTTGGTGGGAGGGGTTATGGTCTGTGGAATGGAGAAAAACAGTTACTTTAATAGTATATTTAATAAACATTTTTCTAATTAATTTCCTTTAATTTTTGAGGTTTGTGTGTGGGGGGGGGGGGTATGGACTGTGCTTGGACTAAAGAAATACAACAGATGTAGTTCTACGTTATTTGTTGCGGCATAGTTACTACTATGTACTTTTTTCTTAATCTTCCAATTCCAAATAGGTGTAGCGAATGTTTTTTTATTAGAAATAAAATTTTTGCAAAAAATGTAAGTTATTTGCAATTATTTTTGGATGATTTTTGGCTTCGGAATATAAGTCGTCTCTCTAACGTTTCGTCGCATTTATGAGACGATGTATATATCTATTCAGAAGCCAAATGTCAGTCATATTAGACTTGTAGAATTTATCAAAACGATTTCATTCTATATGTTCTCGATAAATGTTACCACATTGTTATGCAAATTAATTCGTTTATATTGTATGGATAATATATTGTAAATTGTATTTGGTGGTAAAAATCAATGTGGTAACATTTTTGATCCTTGATTTTACCCTTTTCCTTAATTTATCCCGTTTTCCTTTTTATACGAATCCTGAACCTTATTATTACTGTTTCAAGAGGATGACCAGAGTGGAAATTTTGAAATAGACACTGGTAAGATTATTTAATTAATATTCTCTTATCCTATTACCTTAAATCATCAAACTGTCATACCTCATACCTCATCTACCCTAACATCTATTCTATAGAATGTATTACATGGGCTGAAAAGTATTTGGCCTAACAATGAATAAACGATTTTTTTAATGAAAAAACTCTTATTCTTCGACATAATCTCTATCTAAAATCTAGAGTAATGTTCTTATTCAAACGCCCCTCTAACATTTCGATACCGGTCTTATAGTGGTTCGCAATTCCCTCAAAATAGTCGTTTGTTTACAACTCGATCTCTTCATTATAGTAAAATATTTTGCCAGAGAGCCATATTTTCAATTTTGGAAAAAGGTAGGTCGCTTGGGCCAGGTCAGGAGTGTTGTCTTGGTAAAACAGCATTTTTGGTACCCATCGCGCGCAAAGCTTTTTCATATGTAAACATTCATGAAGGATATGACCAACATGTTCCTTTGAGATGCTTATAGTGTTAGCTAGCTCACTAACTTTCACTTTTGGAGTAACTACCTCATTTGACCTTCCCTGAACGTCATATGCGCTCGTACGGTCCGACGAAACTCAGCAAACCAATATTTTACGATTGAATTATCTGGGGAAGATGTGCCGTAACACTTATCAAGCCATTCCTTTGCTTGGGCAGTATTTTTCTCTATCAAAAACCAATGTTTAATTCAAATTTGAAAATCATTTTTTCCATGATTAAAAAAATATCAAAAGTAGCATCACTTAGAAGGCTGTAACTTGAACAAGAGTACGTGAAATGTCATGAAATTTTGACAGTATTCTAGTTAAGGTTGGTACTCTATGGGAAGTATAAGGATATTTTGTTTACGTCGGCATCTGTATGTCAGGCCAAAGACTTTTCAGCCCATAAGTAGTTATTAGTGCCTATGTACCCATCAGGTGTATTTAAAAGAAAATGCAAGGCCTGAGACAACTGATGTTCGGAATAATCGTTTTTCATTCTTTACAAAACAGAGTTGAAAATGGATGCCCCTAAAAAGGCCCATCACAGATGCCTCTTATTCCCCCCTTCCCCCTACAACATTTAATAGGGTATTTATTTACATATCCTCGATTTAAAAATTCTGTCTTGCAATGCATCGATGATTTTTTAAATTTTAACATTTTTTTTTAATTTTAGGCGCAACGTTTGGTACGGGGATAACGGCTATTAAATTGACAGCTTTAGGAAGACCACAACTTTTGGTGAGTATACAAAATAGTAATAAATTAAAATATATGTTTTTTATGAGCAAAATAAAATCTGTAAGTATTATGGATTTAAATGATTCTAGTTGCAATTATCTGAGGTGATCATGCGAACACGTAAGTATTTCACAGATGTCGTGGGAGGCTCTGGTAACGTCTTAGCGCATCATATAAAACCCCAGGAGCTAGAGAAGAAGTTCGAACAGGCTCATGTCTTAGATCAGGACCCGGTCAAACAGTTCCTTAAAAAAGTTACCTCCGATCAAGAAGGGTATGCAAACATTAATTAAAATAATAGAATGGAAAAATTAATGTTGATGTTTTTTTTTTCAGTATCCTTCATTTATTTCCTTGGTCTGGAGTCCTTGATGATAATCAACAGTTGAGCGAAACTTTCCGCGTGCCTGATCTTAAGACAGGAAAAATGGTACGACTTATTACACAGCTGACGAAAAAGGAGGAAGAAATGTTTAAGAATATGATTAGAAGATTAAATACGATATCTCAGGTTGGTACCAACAAATGGTTAGAAGTCTATGCTCCGCTATTTATTTTCTATGCACCTCTATTTGAAGAAATATTTTACCAAGTTATGATTAATTTGGAAAATTATTTTAGTTGTAATTAATTAAAATGTAAAATTTGAAAATATTTTTTTCTAATTAAGGGGTAACACCACTCTAGGATTTTGAATCTTAAAAACAATATGCACTTGGTTTTATAATAAAAAAAATTACAGTGCAGAAGGTGCTTAAGGTTACTCAAAAGGTCACCAGGGTACGCTACGTAAAACTTTACTGCTCGTAAAACTTTAAACGCGTTTTTCTCGAAACCACTTTTTTCAATCTTAGCGAACATATTACTTTAATACGGTTGCATGGATCAGTTTGAAATTTTGACAGTAGCTTCACAATTAGATCCTTAACAAAAATATATTTTTAATATTATTTATTTCTGAAGATCATTTTAATTTTAATTTCTGAAGATAAATATACTTTATATAATTAATAAAAAAAAAACCGCAACCCAGTATTATAAATACAACAATGTGACTTTAATTAATAATAATGTATAAATAATTAATCAATAATTATTATTGACGTAAATATATAATATCAGTTTTGGCAACGACATAAACACTTTCAAGTTAGTCCAACAATAATAGAATAATCATAATATGCTATTATTTATGCATATTTAATTGTACTATGTATTAAACTGATCTCTAATTTTCTTTAAAAAACATAAAATAAGATATAACCTAATTATACAAATGATAATTGATTTGCAAAAATTACATTGTTGCCAAATATACGCAAGAAAATTCACGGAGCGGGAAATATATATATTTTTGTATTATAATTAATTTCTCGGAAACGGTTCAGTGAATACTAATGATATTTTGCATAGATGTTTAACTAATCAAATACTATACTCCCCCAAAAAATTAAAAAATCGGTATTTTTTTATCAATGTGTTTTACCTAAAAAAATTTCGAAAAATATCAGTTTTCCATAAGAACGCATATAAATTAAAATCACTGTATTTCTTAAACGGCTCGGTAAATGAATTTAATATTTTGTTTACTGTATTATGCCGTGTTCAGACCGAAAAAACAAAACAGCAACATCGTGTCTTTTTGACAAAAGTGCAATAAAGCCTATGCATTTTTAAATACGACGTGTTTTCAAACACCGTGTTGCTGTTTTGTTTTCTTTGGTGTGAACACCGCATTAGAATGCAAATGAAAACATTCTCACCAATTCTCATGCATTTGACACCGTTTTGAGATACCTTCCATACATCCTTAAGCTAAATGACAGGACATTTAGTTAAACTAGAAAATCGTGTTAATATTATGGTTTCTGTTACAGGCAGCTAAAGATATGGATGTCCGGATAATGATTGATGCCGAACAAACGTATTTTCAACCGGCAATATCCCGGATTACCCTTGAGATGATGCGCAAGTATAACAAAGAAAAAACGATTGTTTTCAACACGTATCAATGCTACTTAAAGAATGCTTATGACGAAGTGACCACGGATTTGGAGCAGGCGCAGAGACAAAACTTCTATTTCGGAGCTAAACTTGTTAGGGGAGCTTATATGGAACAAGTAAGTCGTGCAAAATCTGATGTCACACAGTGGGCACTATTCCTAGCTAGAACTATTTCGGTTATTAGATTTTTTTATTAAAAATTATATATTTGCACAGGACTTATAGCATTTATCAGAGCCGGCCTTAGCAAGTCTGGCGCCCTGGGCGAGAATTATTTTTCCACCCCCTCTCCCTCTAAAAAATGTTAAAAAATCACCAAATAGTTAATATCTCAGAATGGCGCGATCCTACAAACCCTAACTTTTTAAAAAATATAGCTTACATCATTATCTTTAAGACTACCAAATGCCCTAAGACCGTCGAGACCCACTTATTAACAAATAAAATTAATAAATTAACAAATAAATTGAATAGTTGATATTTCAGCTTGGTGCGATCCTACAGACCTCAACTTTTTTTAAAATATAGCTTCTATCATTAACTTTAAGAATATCAAATGCCCTAAGAGACCTCCTTTCTCTATTATTAACAAATTAAAATTGATAAATGAACAAATAAGTTGATTAGTTAATATCTCAGCTAATGCCTTATTAAAGGTTTTCTGGGTTGCTGAATAAGGATTTGTTAGTTAGCAGCTATCAAATAATCGATTTTTCTTTGATTTTTTTTAAAATTAACATTGTTTATATTTAGCTATATTTTTTGCTTAATCGGGCTTCACAGATCGACAAAAAAAAGTTTACTCAAAAATTACAGCCTGTACACTGATTTGAATCAAAAAAGTGACTTATGCTTCATTGTGCGCCGCCCCACCTGGTCTGGTGCCCCGGGCGGTCGCCCTGGTTCGTCCCCCCCCCCCCCCCTTAAAGCCGGTGCTGGCATTTATGATCATTTCATTATGGTTTCAGCACTTTTTAATGAGAAGAATTATAATGAAAACTTATTGCAGTATTTACAAATTAAGGTGAAAACAATATTTTTTATTAATTGAGATATTATTACTAATAATAATAATAAATAGTATATTATGTAAGCGTGAAATTTCGCCTTAAGTCCAAAACAAAGGAACAAATTTACGTTATACATACTATCCACATACTATTTTCTATTATATCTTCTACACAAAGTTCAAGTTTATGCTGTATTTTATGGAAAAAATAGCATGTTGCTAATCAATCAAAAAACAAATGAATCTCTCGCCTTTACAAATGCATTGGTCGAGTTTTTAAAACTATCACAAAGGTTCTCGTATCTTTGATATTGCGAGGAAGCAATTATTACATGCCAATTTTGTAACATTGTTTATTTTAGGAGAGAGCGCGTGCCGCAGCTCTAGGATACCCGGATCCGATTTGCCCTAATTACGAAGCAACGTCAGACATGTACCACCGGACTTTCACCGAGTGTCTGAGGCGCATCAAGGAAATTAAGAACCGCGGCGAGGACGCTAAGAAGATAGGGATAATGGTCGCGTCGCACAACGAGACAACGGTCCGTTTCGCCATCGAGAAGATGAAGGAAATCGGTATCTCGCCCGAGGATAAGGTCATTTGTTTCGGTCAGCTATTGGGGATGTGTGATAATATTACTTTCCCGTTAGGTGAGGCTTCTTACCGAATATCTCGTAGATTTAGGCCAGGTATTTTGCAGTAGAAGAAATTCCCTTATTTAAAAATTCAGTTTTTCGCCGATTTATCGGCGTTTTTTAACTTTATGACAAAAATAGTTATAGATAATTAAAGATAATAAAATTCTCTACAAAAAAGGTCCCATAAATATTTTGGTCAAATTAGTAATTCACAGATTAATGACTGTTTCAATTTGAGCTAAATTGTGCAATATCCAAAAATGTTGGAGGTTGTGCAACATAGCTTATATTGAGACAGTCGATAAGTACGAATCTGACAAAAAAATGTATAGAATATTTTCTGTAGAGAATTTAATTAGCTTTTATTTTATATGTCATTTTTTGCCGTAAAATTGAAATAAAATTGATTTTTTGACTTTTTTTCTATCTCGGTGGTAGTCTGAAGTCTGAATTTCTTCGGCTCCAAAATACTCTAGTGGAAACTATTTTCATTGTAAATATTTTTGCACAGGTCAGTCAGGTTTCTCAGCTTATAAATATATACCTTATGGTCCAGTCAATGAGGTTTTGCCATATTTATCTCGGAGAGCTCAGGAAAATAGGGGCATCCTAAAGAAAATACAAAAGGAGAAGAAAATGCTTAGTTCAGAGATTATGAGACGCCTTTTGCGAGGGCAGTTATTCTATAAACCAAAAGGAAACTATGTACCTGTTTAAAAAAGTGTAGTAAGTATTATATTATTATATTACATCAAGGACGCATTAGGAAAGACAAAAATTGGAAAAATTAATTAATTAATTTTTTTTTCGTTTTTTGTTAATTGTCATTCAGTTTTTCCAAAAATTGATTTAATTAAAATTGGCAAAAGGCATTAAAAATAATAGGTTATAAGCTTCAAAATGTTTTTTGAATTATCGTCTTGTGGCTATTTTAAACAAAGATATAAAAATTTGAATTTTGATAATTTTTTTATTAAAAAGCAAAAAATCATGACATTTTTTATGGGTATATTTCAGTAATTTTTTTTGTTTCAGTATTTCAGGTAAACAAATCCAGTCAGAAAAGTGATATCAGCGTCTTAGAAGGAATATTTTTAAAATTGTAGTGCCGTTTAAATCTCTAAATGACAATTGTGAAACTCTGGTATTTTTAAAAGTATTTAATTTTTAATTTATAATCGATTACATTCGTAATACCTAGTTGTTTATTGTTAGTATTATTTGTTTAACTATTATTATTATTGTTATAAAAAAACAATACCAGATGTTTCACATGTAATACATTCGCTGCCCATGTTTACAAATGTCAATTTTAAATAATGTTTTTGATATTGACATTAAGAATATACTAGGTGTCATAATTTGAAATTATTATTATATAAATAAAGGAATGGTATAATATTTTTTAATGTCCAATGAAATAATTTTTAAGAATTATAAGAAAATATGATATCTAGTCTGTCAATGTATAATATTATAAAGCCAAGTTTTTTTTTGATATGTGGTATCACAGTCGAACGAGAGTGATACCACAGTGGTACGAGAGTGGTACCACAGTGGTACGAGAGTGGCACCACAGTCGGACGAGAATGGTACCACAGTGGTACTATTAATTTGTGATTAAGTGCGAATTATTTTTATTTTTTTGATAATTCGATGAATATTAAAAAACTTGGCTTTCATGTTTATTTTTTAATTTTTGTGAATGTGGTTTTTATATCAGTATTATTTAATTTATTTAATGTTTAAAAAAATACTGTTTGATATTTTTTGGTAAACAATGTAAAATTTAATTCAGGTGCGTGGGGGGGATGGGAAAATTTTGTAAATAATTATTTATGGGTAAACAAAATTTATGTAAGGTTTTAAGAAAATGCGCCCCTGAATCAAATTAAATTAAACAAGGATTTTGAAAAAGATGAAAATTAAATTATTTGTTTTTGTTCACAAAAATGATTTTATGGAATTTTTTATTTTGAAATAAAAAAAAATATTTTTATATATGTAGTTGTACAGATGTTTATAAATATTTTGTTAATAAATTGTATTACTGAATTTTAATTTAATATTACGGTGTTTAAATAATTTTTTGTTATGATTCTATCGACTATTTTGAAAAAAATAACGTTGGTATGAAATTTTTATAGTGTTTGATTCTATCATTTTTTTTTTTAAATAAAAAACAACTTATGAAGCGTACAATAAAAAAGAAAAAGGCTTGTGTGTAATGACTGCAAATTAAAAAAAATAAATCAATAAATTTTATATTTTTAAAATTATTTTTAAAATACCCAAAAGACATTCTTTTTTCTGAAGATTTTAATTAAATATATTTGAAAAAATATATTTATGAGATGGTAGTTTCATGTTGCATGAAACTATTATCTTTGATGTGCAGACAACTTAGTAAATAAATGTTCAAATAACTAAAATGGTGTTCAAAAGAAACACTACTAATTTTTTTGTATAAAACGAAATAAAAATTCGTTTTGGTTATTTTGAACATAAAAAATAAAAAAATAAAAATGTAGGTAGAGTAAAAAATTATTGTGAATATAGAAAAAGGGTGTGTTTGCTTGTGTGTGTGGGTGCGTGCGAGTGTGCATGTGTTTTATTATTTAGTTTTTAATTAATTATATTATTATCAGTAATCTCATGAATAATATCAAAAAAATTATATAAACGGAGAAAGGGGACATTTTTTAAATCGAAAAAAAAGTTGGTATAACAATTATCGTCAAGAAATGTACTTAATCTATGTTTATTTCTATCTATTGATTATTTTATTACATAATATATATTTTTTAAATTTTTATTTGATTTTCAGTGGTTTTTGAAATGTTAGTATTAATTTCAATGATCAGAATAAATGAAGTCGATTTTCCAATAGCGTTATTTAAAATATTATTTTAATTTTAAGTTAATATTTATTAGTTTATAAAATTATGTGATATAATTATGTATGAATGATGATGAAAAATATAATATTATAAACAAATATGTATCTGTAATTATATATTTTAAAGAAATCTATATATACATATATGTTATATATATGTCCTTGGGTTGCATCCATACTTACTGCTTGTACAAGCAGTATTTACTGCAAGTTAGGAGTCAAACCAATCAAATCAAACCTAGTAAGTAGATTTGATTTGTTGAATTTCTAATTGCAGTAAATACTGCTCGTACGAGCGGTACGTGTGCATGCAGCTTAAAGCTGTTATTAAATAGAATCAGGGGCGTCCGCAGAAAACAAATCTTTAAGACAAATAATTACATCAAAAAATTACTCAATTCTAAGGGGCGGGGGAGGGGTCAAGTGCCCCGTTTGCCCCCATCTGCAGACGTCCATAAATAAAATGTGTTCCTGTGAAAATAATGGGTCATAATATTGGGAGTAAAGAACCCTAGCTATGCTATTGCGTGAAGCCCTATTGAATAAAGAAAAAAATTACATTATTTTTTTTACTTACGTATATTTTGAAAATTTTCTTCAGCTTAAAATAATAAAGGAAAATAAAAACTTTATTGGAGAATAAATTTTTATCATATCATAAAAACTTTTTCTTTCTCTTCACCAAACAGGGGTGCCAATACGTATTTTTCAAGGGGAGATCAAAATATAAAAGAAAGTATAAACAAATAAATAAGTTAATAAAGTAAAATCCAGTGGAAGGGGTACGTTAGGCGCCCCTTTAAAAAAATGATCACAGGAACTCAGGGAATATATTTATAAAATAATTAGCTATATTAATTGACATGGTAAATGACAATAATTAGTCGATAATAGATAAATAAATGTAGAAAGTGCATTGTATATTATTGGCTGTATTAAAAAAAAAAAAAACAAAAAAAAAAAATTTTTGTTTTCATCTGTGATTAGTTCTCAAACAGATTCTCACTGATTAAATGTTAAAAATTTAATTCAAAGAACGAATTCGGCAATAGCCGAATGTAAATTCAATTTATGTTGATTTTTAAAATCATCCTTTACGTATGAATTTTGTTATAATACCGTTGATTTTAAATTCAGTGTGGATCTGTCTTTTGATTTAAACATTATATCAATAGTTTATTATTTTATTCATGCTTGATGTTATCAATAAAATATACTAGAATTCTGTAAATATTTTATTTCCGAGTGCTTACAGTGATTCCAACATTTATGTGTTGTAAATACATTTACAAGTTATTGTAACTCCATTTTACACTATATCTTTACATGTAAATATAACAACAGATCAACTACATTTATAAACCGGTGAGTATATTACTATTTTTAACTTTTTTAGCAAAACAAATATATATTAAATACTAAATAATGTATAACTAGATCAAAATAAATATTTTTCATTATTATATTACCGTTTTAAGGACCTTAATAAAAAAATCGGGCAACGTAATTTTTATACTGATAGACTAAAGCAAGGTTAGTAAAGTACAAGGTTGCCTCATAACTCTGTGCAGGGAGTGGCATGAGACGGGAGATTGCGTCATCGTGAGGAACTCTTTGACATTATAAATGGCTGTCAAACTATATTTACTGTTTATTTTAGTTAAGCTGATTTATTGTAATTTTTTATTATTTTATTATTATAAATTATAGTTTTAAACAAGTGTTTTTATGTGTAACCAACAAATGTATTTTCTTTAAGCATTGATTTGTGACATCATTTTTAAATTTTTATGAAGAAATATTATATGTAATAATTTGTGCTTCTGTAATAAACAATAATATTTACTTTTTTTAAATACAAATATCCAAAAATTCTAAATAATTTGAAAACAACTTAATATATGAAACAATGTTTGAAAGGTTCCTCAGGGTGGCGTCATCCCACATATACTAACCTTGAGACTAAAGTATATCTATTCCAAAGAAAGATGTTAGAATATTAATTCCAATTTTTTACGTGGATACGCAAAATAAACTGTTAGTTTCTCAATTTTAACTCACCATGTATAATTTTTAATCTAGAAAATACGTTGTTACATTAACATTATAATTTCTTTACAGTTATTTTTAATAACAATCATCCTATGAGCAAACAATTTGATTGGTAGCTAAACTGATGGCGATTTCGATATAAAAGTTACATTTTTTATGTTACATTATCATTTATGATTGTTCTTTGCATATGCTATGTAGATAACAATTATTTGCAAATATACAGTTCATTCAAAAGTAATTTTTTTAATTTTCATATAAAACTTTTAAATCGAATTTATAAAATTTAACTTTAATTATTTATTACGATTTCCATTTTTTTCATTCCCAATTTACTTTTTGGTTACGCCAAAAAGTGAAAGAAAATTTTGGGACTAATGGAAGTTATAATATTTTTTATTATAATAAGTAATATTTCTTTTTTATTATACGTCTGATATAGTTAGTTTTTTAAACAATTATTTAATTATTTATTTAAGTCGTATATATTTTCAGGGAAACATTGGTTTAGTTTAGATAATTAATACACTTTTCGATTAAATAGAGACCATACAATATTTACTTTACTGGGATTTTTATTACATATTTCTTAATAAAGTTAATATTTTTCATTATTACTGATCTCTCTATAATGTTTTTTTTTAAGTATTTAAATACTTTTAACTATTTTAATACTTCTATTCTGTCCTAGAGATCTGAAAGTTTTTGACGTGCTGAAACCGAATCTGCTGTCCAAATTTATTTACCAAATCAGTTTTTTGAGATATATTAAATTAAAAAAATTACGATTTTGGTCATATTTATTAATATGTATCCAAAAAAGTAATTTTTTCTCAAGTTTCCGTTCATGGTAGCACATAGTACTATTTTTTATCCTTAAAATAATGTTTTACATTTCACTGTACGATTTTTCTTTTTCGAGATATTCCAGTTTAAATATTGGGTGACGTAAAAATCCGATATCTTTAACTGATGTATCTCGAAGAAAAACAAAATCGTACAATAGAAGATAAAAATTCATTTTAAAAGGCAAAGATAGTACTGATGATACTGGTTAGCTTGAAGAAAAACTTCAGAAAAAATTGCCTCTTTGGTAAAATAGTAATAAATATGATCAAAATTGTATTTTTTTTTGGATTTAGGGTATCTCGAAAACCTAACGCGATGAAATAATTTGGATGCCGGATTTGGTTTCAGCAAACCCAAAACTTTAAAAATCATCTATTTAGATTCCTCGGCAAAAATGTTGTTTCATGTAATTAATAAAAAATTACTAGAGAAGAAAATCTTATAGCGAATAAAGATGGGATATACAATATTATGATTTTGGTTTTCTAATATGAAAAATACAATCTCATGATTTTAATCATTCTGAACTAATTTAATAAACTACAAAATGTCGTACTTTCAAAAAGGATCAGACATTTTTTTCGGAAAAAACTATTTTTTCGTAATTTTTTATCCTGCTTTTAATACTAAATAAAACTAATCAAGCATCTGACTTAAAATGTTTCCGAAACAGCTGATTCGATTTTTATCTGGTTTTCACTGTCGTATAGATCCGTCTTTTTTTTAGTTAATAGAGAAGTTTAATTTCTTAACAATGAATAGTTCCGAACTGTGATTTTTTTTGTGAGACACTACAAAATTTTAATAAAAAAACGTTTAAAATAATCCATATTTCTGAAACGGTTGCTCCAATTTTTATTTGGTTTTCACTGCCGTGTAGAACCGTTTTGTTCGGAGATAATAGCCAAGTTTTATTTATTAATATCAATCAGTTTACGAGCAATGTTTTTTTGTGAGACACTACGAATTTTTCTGTAAAAAACGTCGATAATTAATTATTTTCTTTGAACACAAATGTCATTTTTACCGTGTACAGAAAATTAATTTAGTTTTAAAAATATACATATGACAAAAACCATGAAAAACGGCATTTGAAGTTATCGAAAAAAATATTTCGTTAAAAATCCAAAATCAAATATATTGTCCCTCTTTTTTTTGATATGTTGTTTTTTATCTACTTTCTATTTACAGATCAATTCCATTTTTTAACTAGGAGATTTTGTTTGTAGCACCTAGGTTTCGAAAATTGACGAGAGTTAATAAATTTTTTAGAGATAAATTTTGAAAATCTTTCCGTCCATTTTCTATATATATTTAAAAACATTATTCATATTCTTTCTACCATTTTTTTAGACACCAATACTATTATTCTATTTATATTTTAAACTAATAACCATTTTTACGTAAAAAATTGAACATTGCATATATTTTTAAAAATTTTTATATAGAAAAATATTCGCAGTTTTAATAATAAATAAATAAATATATTTCTTTTGATGCTAAACTATAGACTTCTAAGTACATATCGCGTAATTCATTTTTTTATTTTATTTTTAATATTTATTTACATATTTTTTAGAGTCGGTATTTTCCGACTATTTTATTTATTTTATATCTACACATAAATCTTCAATAGTTGTAAAGTATAATTTTAAATATTTAACGTTCAACTATCATTAATACTATTGCGGATTTATTTATACACCCATACCCCGAATTACGGCTTTTTATCGCATTTGCGAACATTTTCCGAAAGTAACGCAATTGCGGGATATAATTGTACGTATTTTGACATACCCTTAATTACGGATTTTCTAGCTTCCAGCTTTTAATAGCGGACATTTCCCGAAGGTAACGTAATTGCGGGGTATAATTGTACGTATTTTTTTAACATACGATTATTTCTACGTACGCATTTCTAAAAACATTTAGTATTATCACGGTATATTTAATAAGAACAGCAATTTTTTCGAAAATTTTGCCCAATTTTAAAGCAGGTCAAATATGATCGTTTTAATAAAAAAATTAATGAGCCTGGTACTTTAAAGTGCCAGGCACATTCATTACACGATCTTTATAAAAACCATCCGTTAAAAAAAGTATAATTAAAATTTTTAGATAGGTACTATACAATACACAAGAACTTCCCTATTTGACTTATTTATTTTTAATATTAATAATAAAATAATATCTTCCCCCACTTCCCTCGCCCCTTCCGACGTAAGTTTTTTTGTTAATAGAATTAAATTAAAAAGTAATTTCAGATACTGCGGGGCTGGAGGAGATTTTTAAAAATATTTTGAAGGGGGTTTATAAAATAAAGTAATTTAATATGTACTCTTTTTCGAGGAAGAATTCCGCCAAATCTTATTTCTGAAAACATCCATATTACATTTTTAATGTAAGTATTTATAATTATAATAACAGACATTCAAAAATACTGTATGGTTATTGAGTAACAGTGGCGTAACCAATAGGGGGTGGTGGGGGAACAAGGGGCCTGCCCTTCCCCGTAAAGTTTAACCAACGAAGTCCCATATAATATATATGTATCAATAGCCCCATAAAAAATACCCCCCCCCCCCCCTCTAAAAAAACCTAGTTACGCCACCGGTGAGTAATAATTTGGTTCCATCACCAATTGTTAATTTTTCGTCATAATCTACTTATGTTCTTCAGTTTTCGCGTGTTGCCGAACTTGATTTCCAAGAAGGTGTAAGGGATGACAGCTAGAACCATGCACACGGCAAGCGCGTAAAGTTTGATCCAGTTGCATAGCAGGCCGTGGACGCCGAACGACAGCGCCAAACCGACGAAGCGGAAGAATGTCGAGTTAGCGAACGCCGGTTCCCAGTTTTCGGCGTAGCGCCCGGTCAACAATGCTGAAATAAGAATTACTTTTATTACACAGACTAGGTTTACACAGCGCTGTTGTTTTGGTTTCACTGTGACCGATGTAGTTAAACCGTTTTAAGCGGTGCTGTTTACACATACGAGAATAAGTATTAAGAATTAGTGTTTTATAAGATTGTTATTTGACATTTTAGTGTACAATTATTAGTTTATGAAATAGTTTAGTTTTTACAAACTTTGCAAAATTTTTGGCTGGACTAATGTCTACGACATCATTCAAAATATCTCGTATACCTACTATTGTATATAAGCTAGAAACTATAAATTTTAAAATAAACTCTATTTTATTCTGACTCAAAAATTCCCCCCCCCCCTCTTCATACCTCAGTAAATAAAGACTTAAAATTATCCAATTTAAAAGAAAATTAAAAAAAATTACAAGAAAAACCACATTTATTAAATTACTGTAATAAGTACAAGAATTTGTATGCATCTTAAATAATATTGATTTTTCTATGTACCGTAGTTTTAATTAAATTAACATTAGATTTCTTAGTAAGTTATGTTACAATTTACAAAATTTCTTTATAGGAATTCTTAGAAGTTCGTCAAAAATTTAAAAGATTTTTCGTGTTTGGAAAAGTTAAATTTTTCAATAATCGTATTTGAGCTGTGAAACTTTTAAAGTTCGGAACACTGAACTTATTTTATCAAATAAAACTTATAAGTACATATCTTAAATTGTTTGCGAAGTAAAATTTAGACTTTCTCACTCGATAAAATGAAAACTTGTTTTAAAATATGCTTATTCTTTATTTTCACTTTTTACTTACTAATAACTAAGAAGGTACTGACACCAGTCTTGGACTCTTAAAGAGCAAGGTATACTGTTTTTGTCCATGACTGGTGCCAGTTCCTTATTTGTATTTAGTTAAAAATTACTCTGAATAAAATAAATACAAAAAATTGAACATATTTTTGTTAATTTTGATATTTTTTTATATTGAGTAGATAAATAAAAACGATTTATATTAAGCGACATGGAACTTCGTAAGTATAAATCACACAAAATTCAGATTAGTCTTAAAATGGTCGTTATATAATCTAGTTTTTCGTGTAAAAATGTCAAATTATTCAGACCGTTGGTTTTTAATTACAGCCAGTTTAGTACAATTAATTAAAAAAAGATGTTAAAATGTATCTTTAAAAAAAATCTATTCTGATATATTAGCACATCGTAACAAATCGCCGTAAGAATGCACTGTTAATAATATTTATTTTACGAAAGTCTAATAAAAAAAGCTTCCTACAGCAATCCATAGATTCCTGTTATTTTCAGAGAATTCGTACAACTTAATATCCCCCAGGAGTTCTAGGAAAATTTATTGAATTTCAGCTATAAAAGAATGTTCTCTGATATGGATCAGTCCGGATCAGGCTCGTATTAAGGCGAGGGTTAGATCCGATTATGCGCCTTTTAAAAAAACAATTTAATATTATATAGAAAAAGGAAGGGACAAAATTGGTTAAGAAGGGAAAAGTATTTTTTTTTCTAATTTAGTTTTGCAGAAAAATATATCGATTTTATGTTTTGTTTTATAACTTCGCGAAAAATGAATAAAATTTCAATTAGTGAAAAGCATTGAAAAGTAGAGATTTCAAGCTTTGAAATACTTTTTTATATATTTCTGTACCATTATTTCTACCATAATAACAGTACTTTAAAAATTTCCCATTTTTCTATGAATATTTAGTCATTTTTTAAAATTTAGTTCCGCAAAAAGTATACATTTTTGTTTTGTTTTATAACAGCGAAAAATGAATAAAATTTGTAAAAAGTATTAAAAAGTAGATATTTGAAGCTTTTAAATGTTTTTTTTGTTTTATTTCTGTATCGTTATTTTTACAATAATTACAGTGATTTGAAAATTGTTCTTTTTTTACATAAATATTTTTTTTACTTAATTTTTACTTTTCACGTTTCACAGATTGAAAAACAGTAAATGGAAGGAACATTGTAAGAAATCACTGCTTAGTGAGATAAGATCTTCAAACAATATGTATTAATAATACCTTCATAAAAAATTCTTAGAATTTTTTATTGAAAAGAAAAGTATAAAGCGAGCGAATTTTTTAATAAAATGAAAAGCGATGTCAATTCTATAAACATTTCCTTTTGAATGTATATTTTTAATTTATGAAAATGTCAACAAGTACAATGTACATACATAACAAATAAAATCTTTTAAATTTATTTTTAGTTGTAATTTTAAGAAAACATTTGTTCTGATATGAATCGATTTAATATATATAATTTCAACAAAATCGATTATTTCCTCAAATATTTTTCAAAGAAAAAAATTAATAGAACATAAATTAAAGATAATAGAATTATTTACAACTTTTACTCTAATTTTTTTCTAATATGCGTCATTTCAAAAATATTTGACAAATTGGAATACAATTAAAAAAATCAATTAAATCCATAAAAAAAATTTTCTGGAAAAAATTGAATAGAACATTAATTATAAATGTTAATTCAGATTCTCTACAACTTTTACTCAAAACATTTTTTGAACAATTTTAAATACTATAAAAAAATCGATTAATTCCATAAATTTTTTTTTTGTAAAAAAAAATTAAAAGAACATAAATTATAGATGTTAATATTCTCTACAAATTTTACTCAAAATATTTTTTTCTATTACGCACAAAAAATAAAGGAATTTCTGAAAATAAAATTTCAATTGCGTAATATTTTAGTTATAGCATCAATAATGATAAAAAAAGTCAAAATGGGTAAAAGGTAAGTGAAAATGGTTATTTCTACCTATATTTTTTATAATTATAATATAATAACACGAAAATACATAAAACTGAATATTTTACCCGAAATACCTCCATCTAATATAAATTTTCGATACATCTTCGAAATAATCTTGTCATAAATTTATTTTTCACTTACGGCACTATGTAAATTCCTCTAGGTACATTCACAGTGAAATATATCAAAGTATGTACACCGTATATCACTTTAAATAGAAGGCATACTTGGTTATATATATACAGTGTGTCCCAGGATAGATGTAACAAGAGGTGTAATGAAAAAAAAATCTGCTAAGTAAATGCACAGTGCTTTCTCGTGCCAAATTCACCAAAGGTTGTTAATTATTGAACAATTTAAATAAAAACCGATAAAATGCTCAGATAAATATCTTAACATTGATTAACCATTTAATTTTTATACAATTTTACTAAATTATTATTATTATTTTCTTAAGACGCGCTGATTATTTTTTCGTATAACTATTTTTAATTTTTTGACAATTTCAATCTAAATCTAAATTTATGCAAACGTCAAAGTAAATATCAATTTAAAAAACAAATGACGATTTTTTAAAGCAAATTGAGATAAATTTTTGTAAGGGAATATTTTACAACAAACGTTGTAGATCTATATTATAGAAAATTGAATGCTCTACAAAAAAGATCCTATAAAATTTTCACGTAACATGTGTCGTTCTTTAAATATCTTGAAAAAATAAATATTTTGAGATATCATCCCTCCCCTTTACACACGATTTTGAAATGGGACCGTCCAAAGCTAGACCCAATCAGTTTCATTAATATCGGTTTAGCGGTTCGTGAGTTATGCTTGAGACAAGGATTCAGGTGACAGATACACAGGCAGACAGACACTGATCGAAAAGTGTTTGTCTTGACCTGAAACGGAAAAATCAATTTAAAATTTTTAATTTGGAAAACAATTTTTTTGTCTCATTTCAAAACGATCACAAAGCTTCTCATATCTTCGATATTACGAGGAAGCAATATACATAGTTAGTTTCCTCTTGGTTATTTTTACAACTTTGCTTATAAAACACCCTATAGAGGACTGAATGGATCGATTTTTGGTATACGTAAGTTTTACATCAAGCAGGACTCGATCCCCAAGTGTCATTCCGAAATTCGATATTTTTTTGTTCATTACACCTCTTATTACATTTATCCTGGGACACACTGTATATTTTATGTTTTTTTTATAATTGATATTACGAAACTTTACTTGTTTTATAGGTTGGGAGAAACTATGCTAGAGATATTTTAATGCCAGTTAAAATGTGGTTTGGTTAATGTTGCTCGTATTATTAATATGCAGTAACTAGGGGTTTTGCTTTTGATGTATTTAGCACTAAAATTTCGATATATTTAAAAAAAAATCACGTTGTACCAAAAAAATGGTTGGAATAAAATTTTTAGATAAATGAATTATCTATAACTTTGAAATATGTTTCCCTATTGTCAACTGTTTAAAAAATAATTAAAAATCAATGAATTAAAAAAAAATTGTATACTTCTTTATACGAATATCTTGAAGATTCTTCGTTGTAACGAAAAAATTATTAGGACATAAATTTTAGATAATAATATTATCTACAACTTTTAATAAATATATTTGTCTGTATTGCCAACCGTTTTTTAAAAATAATTTAAAATCAATGATTATTTATTGAAAAAATGTTTTATTTTTCGTTATACGGAATATTTTGTAAAAGATTCATTATAACGAAAAATTGGTTAGAATATAAATAGATAAACTCATTCTCTACAATTTTTAATGCATTTTTCTATATATAACCAACCGTTTAAAAAATAATTTAAAATATATATCAGAAAAATCATATTTCAAAAGTAATAATTAGAGTGATGTTTTTCAAAAATAGGAGATACACATCTACATTACACAAAAATTGATTTTGTAACGTAATTTATTGGATCCTAGGAAACCATTTTTCAAAACAACATGTGTTTTATAAATTCGTACGATATAGAGAATAAGGGCCTTATTAGTTTCATTAGCCGGGTACTATTCTAACAACGTCGGAACTAATGAGACAAAACCCAAATATGCGAACGGGGAATTGTGGGCGTATTTCAGGACGAGAGCTGTAACAAAGTTAATTTCAGTCGGAAAATGGAAATAATATACACTGACATTGTAAATTAAATAAGGGTTTTTTCGGAGGTGGAGGGGGGTTCAGACTCATGGATGCTCCTATGCTCACTTCACATTCAAGGGACCATTCCAATATGACGGGCATGAAAATTGATGGTTTTCATTTCTTTTTTTTTGTGTAATAGTCGAAATAATCAGTCCGATTTTTTTTTCGTTTATCACATGACATGTTGACCACAAAAATATTTTTTAATGTTTTACTTTTATTTTTTATCAATTTTTTTTGGCCACTGCAAAATAATGTTCAAAAAAAGCGCCTGACGGCGGAGAGTCCTACTCCTACAAAAATTGCCAAAAAAAAAAAAAAGATTATTGATCAGTATGAAAAACTGTAGCGTCTTACAGATGATTTTTTATCTGATGAAAATTAACAAAATGGCGATCATTTTAAAATTAAGTGGGTATTTTTTTGACAGTTTTTCGTTAAAAAAAAGTGAAATTTTCAAATAAATAAAAAAGCTTCCGTACGACGTTAATGAATGGCGTAAAGAACAAAATTTGAGACGGATATCTGAAAATTCTTCGTTTAAAATTTTCCGCCGTTTTGAAAAACGAAGTTTCTAGAAAAACGCATTTAAATTTGGCATGTGAGATGCATGCAACTGGTCGATTCCCTTTTTTTAAGAAAGGCTGTAGCGACTGGAATAATTGAATGTTGCGATAAAAAATTAACAGCATGTTTATAAAAGTCCATATTTTTCGATAATACAACAAAAAATGATTTAAATAATGCATAAATATAATAATGTTTTAAAACGAATTTTGACATTAAAAAATACAGTATAAAAAATAAATGTCATTTTTAAAAGCACTTTCACATGGTCAGTATTATCAACTCTATCGGAACACCATAAAAGATTTAAAAATGCATAGTAGCTTTATTTTCTTATTGTTTTGTTTGCTATTACTTGTACTATGTAGAAATGCAGTTTAGAAGAAATAATATGAATATAAAATATACACATAATTTCAAAATTTAATTTACAACAATTACATTAAATTATGATGAGAGCGTGACCCGCCGTTCGTGATTGGGTGTGAGTAATAAAATAGGATTCGTGAACATGCGTGATCGTGAATACTTTTTTTGTAACCGTGAGTGAGCGGGCGTGACTAAAAAAAATTCTCTCGTGAGCGTGCGTGATCGTGAGCAAAAATTACTCACGCTCCCAGCTCTAGGTCCCTTAAGCGTGTTGTTAAAACGACAGAGTAATATTATACATAGAACAATGGCTTACTGAAATTGAGCATTTCCCAGATGGAATTGCAGACGCCCCAGGCGGCGGAAATGACGTAGAACAGGGCCGGATCGTCTCCAGAAGGTTTCCACAGGATGAGTACCATGATGAGGCAAGCGTGAAATGCGAAACCTACAGCTGGAACACATAAATATGCTAATATCATCAATTTATAAACATGCGTGCACAAGATTTAATTGGCTGGTCGTTTTTTAGCGGAATTGCGATAAAATGTCAATAGAGTGGATGTAGATTGTGAAAACAGGGTTAATAAAAATCAAATAAACTAATTAGGTCATCATATTACAGTAATCCCTCTAGATTCACTTTTAACGGTGTAAGACAATGTGACCGGTCAAAAAATTGTCAATGTTTGGGAATTTCTTTCACAGGTATAACCATAGACATAGAGAATGGACCACGCATCTGACTCGAACACAGAGCCGTGTTAAAAGAAAGAGATAGACACAGGTTTGGAATATACTTGTCCTTTTTTTAAACATGAGTGTAACTATTTCATTCTTGGTCAGAACATTAAAAATATTCATAGATATACTATATGTATATAAAGAGGTTAAAATAATTAACGTTATAAAAAAATTTTATTTAAAAAAGAAACAATTATTGATTTCTAAATAATATAAGTTTCGAATTTTTTTAACCAATTTTAATATCTTGTTCTAATATCAAAAAAAATATTTAAAATTTTGTTAAGTAAATCTTGTATGTGCTGTTTGTAAGTGCAATCCACCTCATCATTTTGTAGCAACCACATGGGAATTGATTTAAAACTATTTTTTATTAATATATATTTAATATTTTTGGTAGCAAAAATGTTCTTATATACTAATTTTTATTGAAAAATATTAAAAAATTACAAAGTTATGAGCCTCGATGTGACGACCAAAAAAAGTATTTTTCTCTATTGTCCCATCGAACTTTCGGGTAGGGTTATCGGAAAAAAATTAACAATATTTTATTAATATCTATATGACTGTAGCTATGGTTGTGCGTAGCCGTTTTTTCCACAAAATGGCGTCGGTTCGATTTTTTTTTCATTTTTAACACCTTTTTTTTAAATACAATCGGAAAAAAATAGTAATTATCAAAATTTCAAAAATCGGCTACGCACAGACTTAGCCGGTTACGAAAATTTAGAAAAAATTTGTTTTAATCGGTTCATCCCTTTTTGAAGAATCGCTGGGTCAAGGTTGAAAAAAAGTCGTTTCGAGAAAAACGCGTTTAAAGTTTTTTGAGGGTCATAATCGGCCGCGCTATCTGCTCTCACTAAATTGACTGTAACATTTTTCGAAATTTTAACTTAATTTTTTTGTAGATATTTTTGAATTTGAAACTTTTGTAAAGTTTGGGAAAAAGATCTAAAGAATTACGTATAATGGAGCAATTTCTATTCTTCTTTTAACGCGGTTTTGTTTTACGCGCTGTTTTCATGGAACCAATTAACTGTGTAAATTGAGGGATAACTGTTTTTTTATATTATACATTAAGCGAGAAAGAAACTAATATACCGAAAAAATTGTAAGGACAGAAATTATAGACTTTAATATTCTCTATAATATAACTTTTATTTCGAATATTTTTTTTTATTATAGACCGTTAAAATTAAAATATATTTTATGCTAAAATGGTGTATGTATAAAAATTAATATTATGTTTTACGTAATTTAAAATATTAAATTTGATATAACACAATTCAGGCATTTTTAAAAAATTAAAATGTTTATGTCCTTGGACCCGAATGGTTCCTTTAGATAGCCATATTTAGGCATTTTAATGTATACTTTAATTATAAATATATATTGTAAGAAAAATCTATTTCTGGCACAAGAAAATGAAAATCCAAGAAAATCCCGAACGTAAAGATTATAGAAATAGATTTGTTAGATGTCAAAAGATTACCTGACAAGTATATTTCCAGTTAAAAAACTGTAGTTATTTTTATCTGGACCTTTCCAAATCAAATCTAATTTTAGAAATAACGAAAAAATATTTACGAAACATCAGGTTGATTCAATTTTTCTATTTAAGGCCGTTAAAAAGCTAAAATGATAAAGTAATAGCAAATTCACACGTTTACTTTGATTTATTTCTTCATTGCTCAGCTGTTTTGTGTGATAGCGTCATGTTCTATACTTATAATACATCAACGAACACGTTGGTGCAGATTTAATCAAAATCGGTCCAGTAGTTTTCCAGATTATCTCCAACAAACCAACTGTCTATAATATTAGTTTTAATTTACCGCTCAGCCGTTTTGAGTGATAGCGTGATAACATTTACTCTTAAATACTTCTGAGACTTCAAGGAGCACATTGGTGTAAGTTACATCAAAATTGGTTCAGTAATTTTTGTGATTAAATCCAACTAACCAACTATTTTTTAATAATATGAGTTTTAATTTATTGCTCAGCTATGTTGAGTGATAGTGTGATGATTTATACCCTAAAGTATTTCTGATACTTCAAGGAACAAGTTGGTGTAGATTTAATAAAAATCAGTTCAGTAATTTTCGAGATTATCTTCAACAAACCGTCTCTTTATAATATTCGTTTAATTCAGCGCTCAGCTGTTTTGAGTGGTAGCGTGATAATATATACCCTATCGTACTTCTAAAACTGTAAGGAAACGTTGATGCAAATCTCATAAAAATCGGTTCAGTAGTTTTCGAGATTATCTCCAATTAACAAACTGTCTCTTTATAATTAATAATAGTATAGCAGCTATACCTCGACTTCTAGTGCTCGCATTGACCAAAAATAAAAAGACTAGAAGACGTATCTTATGTTCAGAAGTAGTGAAACAGGTTTTTTATAACCCTATTCTGAAACAATCTGGTAGAAATCCGATAAAGTGTAGACGCGAATTCAATTGAGATTCTAAATAAATAATTGGAATCAGGTGCTTTACGTGAACAAAATTAACTTGACTTTATTTTGTAGTGGCAGAAGAATGCACATGTTGAAGCTTTTCGCTGCACAGAGTGAAGTTATTGGATAATTCATGAAATTACACCAGCGCATACAATGGCGTAACTAACAAGGGGAGCATTAATGGTTATACCATAGAATATATTTGTAAAATATATATATTGTATGTCGATGGCCCCTATGGAAAAAATTCCCCCTCCCCCACCCCGGAAAAATCTTGATTACGCCACTGACTGAGTACATATTTGAATCGCAAAATGAGAAAATCGAGTTTGTATGGAAACCATGGCCCCCATAAGGGGGGGGGGGGGGGGGGGGTCTGATAGGGTTCTAGCTTAGGAATCGGACGTGACGAGTAAACAAACTTCTTTTTTGGTCGTCTCCCCAAAAATGACGAAAATTTACAGAAATGAGGAACAAAAAAAGTAATTCAAAATAACATATTTTTTTTTTAAATTACAAGAGCAAAAAAAGCTTCATTGAAAACAATTAGTATTGTTTTTGTATATTCTTCAGGCCGGAGAGGACCCACTGAAATACTTGGCATGGGAGCCCGCGACAATATCTAAAATTTAAATATGTTCTTACTTAAAAGTAAAAAAAGTACATCCAATATGAATTATGTATTAGGATAAAACTCCATACTTAATATTATAAATGCGAAATTAGCTTTGTCTGTCTGTCTGTTACCTTTTTACGGCTAAACTGCTGAACTGATCTTGATAAAATTTGGCATGGAGATAGTTTACATCCTGAGAAAGGGTATAAGTTACTTTGTATCCCGAAAATTGATTAGATAAAAAAAACCATACTAATATTATAAAAGCGAAAATAACTCTCTCTGTCTGTCGTTTTGTTATCTTTTCATGGTAAAACTGCTGAACCGATCTTGATGAAATTTGACAGGGAGATAGCTTGCATCCTGCGGAAGGACATAGGCTACTATGTAACTATGTATCCCGAAAAATTGAACGAAATCGTGAGTAACAGCTAGTTATTTATAAAAGATTCTATAAAATTGACTTACCGATAACGATCCAACGTTGAATTGTTCTGAGTAACATGCTAAGTGTGAACGCTGATATGGACTGCAATAAACCCATACTTAGGAACACCAGGTTCACTTTGTACACGCCAAGCGCGCAGACAACGTAAGACTGCACAAAAAATTAACTGTAAATTTTTACATAGGTACCATTTATGATTAAATATTTATTTATTTGTTTCAATATAAAATATAAACTAATGAAATTAGACACAATTTATAATTATTTATTTTTAAATGACGTCTGTGCATCTGTCGGTCAGTTTGTATGTTAATGTTTTTGTTATGTTTGTAAATGCATTAATTTTTTAACCGAATTTAAAAAAAGGAAGAGGTTCTCAATTTGACTGTATATATTTTTATATTTTTAATATATATTTATGTTAGAATAAAAAGACCTTTTTTTGGTTTATATTGTTAATAAATAAATGGGATATTATATAAATTATATATGTGGACTTCAAAAAAGGAGGGGGTTTTCCATTCGGCTATATATATTTTTGTTTGTCAAATGTTTGTAAAAAGGTCAAAAATGAACGTTTTTTAAAACTTTTTTTTAATAATAAAGGAGATTTATTCTTCATTATTGTTCCTCAACATTTTTTAACTTTTTCATGTAATTTAAAAAATTTAGAAAAAAAACGTTTGAAAATAGTTGTCCACTTAATTAATGTGCGATGTTTTTATACATAATTCCCTCCATTTACGCGGATCATTTCTACGCGGTTAAAAAAGTTTGAAAAAAAGGTGGAAAGACTTAAAAAACACAACGTAATTTTTTTATGCGCTGTTTTCATTGAACCAATTAACCGCGCAAATGGAGGGAGTACTGTAATAAAAAATTGGTTAAAACTAGAATTAATCTTACAAATAAGCCTCAGCTTTTTAAATTCTATCAAAATTATGATCGTACAATTACCCACGAAGTTAATTATCATAAAAGTTATGACTGTTTATATGATCTATCTGATAAAACGTAGTAATTCTCCCAAAGTTTGTTTTCCCGAAGAAGATAATCTAAATAAATCAGTTTCTCGCGGCTGAAATTTGAATATATATGTACATAGATAAAGATAATCCGTTGAAGGGTTTAGTTAAGGCACTTTAACGACCCTCTTAAAGTAACTTTAAACAATGATTTAAAGTCTCGATTATGTAGAATTATCTTTATATTTTAAAAGTCTTTATGTTTTACAACTTGTACATTTTTATCACAGTTTTTTCTTTTTTCAATATCTCAACTAATTTTCATATCAAATCAATGAAATTGAGATGTCCCGAAGATACAAATTAATTACAGCTGAAATAAGATAGATTGAAGTCAAAAATCAACCCTTATAAAGGATAAAGACCCTATAAAATAAAATAAATTATTTTTGCCTTTTCTGGCTCGGTCATTTTCTTATTACAAGGTGATTTACCCCACTTTTAAAGGGCGATATGGGTTTAGTTAATGAATAAATGATAGATCTGCATTTTGAGACAAAATCATATTTTTTCACTGGTTTTTGATCTGTGGGGACCTGCAGAGATCTACAACGATCTACAAAAATATCTGAAGATCGTGATAGTGATTGAAACGTTGTAGATCGTTGTAGATCTTTGCAGGTCTCCACAAATCAAAAACCAGCGAAAAAAATATGATTTTTCTCAAAACACAGATTTATCAAGATCTGATTTCATCACTTTAGATCTAAAAAATTTTCTCGGGCATTAAATTTGATTTTTAATTTTTAATTTCGTTTGACATGGTTTTTCCCATTTATAAGGGTGATTTTCACCTCCTAAGGGTTTGATTTTTGAGATTTCAGACTGTCTTATTTTAACTGTAATTAATTTGTAAAAAAAAATTTAGTCCCATTAAATCTTATTTCGATGCAATCTTAGGGGTGTGGTGTAACCTGAGACTAAAACTACACCACACCTAATTTTCCAGAAAACAGCAACTGAAAGAAATTTACTTCCGGTTGTAATTGATTTGTAAAAAATGTCGAAAAAGGTTTTATTATATTGGGCTACAGATGTTACTGTAACTTTAGGGACATGAAATTCGGATAATTATTTGAAAAGTGAAACTAGAATTACTTATTTCATTGTTTTGTTAAAAATAACTATGTACTAAATAAACTAATGACAAGTCTTGAGGCTTCCACGGTGATCTTGATATGGATCTTGGCTTCTGAGTGTAAGCCACGTCGGTTTGGTCGTGTTATCGGTCAATGTTTCATCATACATTGCAGTGGACACCCAAAAGCCAATATCCAAACTAATGACACATGATAGTCCAAAAATGACAACTTATAGCGAAAATTTTTTTTATCTGTAAAATATACCTAATTCTTCATCGACTAGATTTTTTTTGTTTTTATTTTTTTTCTTATATTTCTCGGAGCCTCAGCATTGCATTTTTGATATTTTATTAAAAGCATCATTTGCCATCGATTGGCACTAATTTAATCGAGGCGATTTGTAACGTATAGTACATTTCTGAATTTATTAACAAAGTAGTGATTATTTTCAATCACTTTAGTATCTGAAAGTTACTTTACCGCGCTAGTTACGACAGTAATTTATTTAAAAGCATAGCGAGTTTGTGTGTGCTGAGAAATTTAATTTTTATTACTAGCTGTTTAAAGTATCCTCTATGGGAATGTAAATCTACTATTAAAATTTTAATGTGAAATATGATTTTTCGCATAAAACTTATAGAGGGTAATCATGTATATACTTCTGTAAATTTGTTAAAATATTTATGAGTGCTTACTTCTAACAAGGAACACGCTTTTAAAGTTTCTTTAAATAATTAAAACTTAAAGTATACAGGCGAAAATGTTTCGAACAAAAGTTGAACGTCTACTAAAAATAATTCCGATAGCGTCTCCTAACTTCCTTTTTTAAACCCTTCAGCTTTTACCCGAAACATTTTTCCCTATGACATATTAAATCCTAAAACACAAAAATATTTACCTTACTAAAATCCGAGTAAATGAATCCCTGTTCAAGTCCAATAAAAACTGCAAGAGGCGCTGCCAGCTGCAACTTAACATCTTTAAACGTATCTTTGACAGCTCTCATCGTCGATAACCCAATCGGCCTTTCCATCGGATCCTGGTACATGTACATCCGTATCCTATCTAGCAAAATAGCCGCCAGTACAAATGCTGTCAAAGAACATACTATATAAACACTCGTCAAAAATGCCGAAGTCCTATGAGGGAATATATAGATGAAGTTCTCTACCAACTCCCTATCGGAAATGTTTAAATTGAAATAGATTCTTAAAGGACAAGCATTCGACCCGCAAATTCTATCTCCGTTATCATCTATATCAAATAGGTCATCGTATGAAGCAAAGTACGATTCTTGGATAGATTTCTCCTCTATCGGTTGCGACTGTTTTGATATCAACACTTTTGTGCATTCGCTTGTATCGTTGCAAATTTCACCAACACTCGAATTCTGGGTGTCGAAGTTTGTTAAATTCATCGACGTATTATTATTTAAATGCATCTTTAACATTTCCCCATGCTTGCTTATTGTGTAAGATATCAGGATAGCAGAAACGACTGAACCTACAATCAGTCCAATATCTTGAGCTCCACGTAAAGCCCTTGCTATCCTTCTGACTAAACATGTTCTCCTGGTTTCGTTTCTGTTATGTTCTTCTATTTCTTCATCGTCATGCACAAGATAACTTAACTTCGACGCTAAGGTCATAATCAATGTCACTTTCCCTAAAGCTAACGGCCCTAACATTAATCCGAGTAAGATGTAAACCGGAAACAGTACGTAAACAATGGGAAATAGATGTGCCCCAAAGAATAAAGTAAATGTAATGTACCCTACGATGAAAACAACATTTGTGCCAAACTTTTGAACGAATAGCGGCGATATGAGACTCGATAATGACGCGAATGTGTATAATATCGATAAAAGAACTGACCCGAGATCTAAATTAGCTATGAAGGAATGTTTCAACGGCCAATGCCAAGCTGATACCGAACTTTGTAATGCTAAAAGTGGCAAGAAGGCTGCACTTATTAGCATTTGTGTCGTACACAGTACGAATAGGTTTTTAACTAGCACGTGACGGCTGTATACCGGCCCTGAGCGGCCGTGGGTGTTGCGAACGACCGCGATTAGACGGCGGACGCTTGTAGCACCGATACTGCTACTCATTGACTCCCTGCGTCGACCGGCTAGAAGATTCGGTTGTACCAGATTGTGTGAAAGAGTTCGAGTCGATCGGCTCGATACCGGAGAATATGGTGACAGTTGCTGAAAAATAAAAACGTTTTGTTAATTGCTATTTTACTTGGGAAACTTTTCTTGTAGTTACTATGGAGGGGGATGTGGGGGAGGGGGGTACTTAACTACACGTGTTTATTAACTGATACCTTTGCTAATGAAAATTTTCATCAGTTAAATAGAGTTACGTGTAAATAAATGTATTAGCTAACAACCTCTTTCAAATGAGGTATCAAACCTGTATGACAGTTCTCTTGAAATTTCTCGCACGCGCGGTAAGTATACACCAATGGTGTTAAAACAGTGGTGATATAAATAAATATGTGAAAATTATATTGTATAGTCAGTTACCAATTATTTTATAGCAATTCGAAGTTTCATTGTTCTTAATTCCAAGATAAATCCATAGATATTATCACAAAATTAATACTCTATTGATGCCCAGCATTATAAGGAATTTGTTTGAGTTCAAAAGTAAATTAGCTTCCAGATAACGCTATCTGCTAGATATTAAATATAAATTAAATAAACACACATATATGTAGTGAATGAAATCGTGCATATGATAAAATTTGTTTAGAATGCAATTTTGTCTTTTTTTGAAAAATATAGGTAGTTTCTTCTTGGTTATTTTTACAACTTTGCTTATAAAACAGCCTGTAGAAGACCAAAATGAACTAAAATGCAACAAAAAATATTTAGGACCTTCGTTATCAGAGCGTACCCTCCCCTCTCTATTTTCTAAACTATCGATGTAAAAAATCTGAAACAATTCCAGAATGCAGCTTTTAACTAGTACTTTCACTGAAAATTATAACGAATACTCAAACATTTTTTGGATCCCCTTCCCATAGACTGAAAAGTGTATTCACATTTTTTTTTCACTTATCCCATTGAGTGGGGGATCCTTAGATAGGTCTCCTAAAATGCAACAAAAATGTCAAATGATCTTTTGATTTTAACACTTCACTCATGATATATTTGCTTTTTAATGTCGTTACCAGAGCGTCCCTCCCTCTAATTTCTAAACTATCAATTAAAACGAAAAACTTATAACGAGCACCAAAATATCTGAGAAAAATTTCAGAATGTAGTTTTTATTATTTATTTTATATTTTTTATTATTATTTAAAGTACTTTCTATGAAAATTATAATGAAAATTATAGCAAAAATAGTTTATGAAACATTTTGGAATAACTCTTATTTATAAATCGTAATGAGAATGACTACGAAACCTTATTATAGGCGTGCCCAACACGCACTTGGCTGTTTTATTTTTGTTTCCTAATATTATGCGCAGTATAAACTAAAATCATCAACTGGCCGGCTAATATCTCGGGTGCATCTGACCCCCAACCCCCCTATTTACCCCCGCACACCCTGAGGCCATTGTTGACACAAGGTTCGTATGGGTTGAATAATAATCAGACCCGGTTGTCGTGCGTGCCCAATCCTAACATATGTCAGCAGTTTTTCTGTCTAATGTTTTCACTTATTCCCAAGTGAATAATACACCGGCTATTGGTTTATATTTATTCTACTTGTGAATTTGTTTCTGCGTAATTAAGGTAGTGCTACTTTTTTTTGTAGAAGGAAAACAATGTTTTCCAAGTAAATGCACAGTGCTTCCTCGTGCTAAATTCACCAAAGGTAGTTAATTATTGAATAATTTTAATAAATACCAATAAAGTATTTAATTTAGATTAATTTTTATTAATTAATATCTAACTATATATTTAATTTTTATATAATTTTATTAGAAAATATAAATTCGAAATATTTCTTAATAAGTGCCTGATAATTAAAAAATGGGTGTGACTGTGTTGGAATGCACAGTCGAGGGATTGACGTGAATACGTAGCAGTGGTGTTAAATATAGGTCTTAGTACTATTGTATAATAATAATAATGCTAAAGGGGTTTTATAGGTCGCTGAATCCGTAACTGAAGTCAAAATTTTAAAATTCAAAATGGCGTTTGAAAATATAATGATATGGGTACTGGTTATATATGGTTAATGATTATTAATAATTCTACTATACGAATTTGTAGGATTAAGTACTTTAAAATATTAAAAAATAAAGGATGTTCCATTAAAAATAAATTTTGTGTGACTGATTTTTTTGGCAATTGTTTAACGGACTTCCTGTACAAAATAATTAAATTCTACATTAATTATACATAATGCATAGTTTAAGCTACTATCGCAACAAAACGCAAAAATTAAGCCCAAAATGAATTTTCAAAAAACGTAAATTTCCCAAAAAAAAATTATCTCACTAACCCCTCAATGCTTTTCAATAATATTATAGAAATAAAAAATATTTCTTGAAAAAATTTACGTTTTTATATTATTATTTTTATTTATTATAAAATCAATATTTCAATTAAACAATGTCACTAGACAAGTGTTTTGACTTCACAAGAAGTCCTCATCAGGAGCCTAGTTTCTTATTTGACTTGAATTCCTTTGATATAAGACCACCATTCACGAATATTTTACTAAATCCGGTTCTAAGGATCACATATATATATCTTATTGGAAATTTCTGAAGATATAGTACCTACGTTGAAGTAAGTTTATGTTTGTATTGCGATTAGCTATATTGATACAAGCGAGCGAGGCAGAAAGCTTCCAGAGAATTGTTTCTGGAACAAACTTATATGTAACAAGGAACAGTCAATAACGATATATATAAATAGATACAACTAATGTTATATAGAGTATATATGTAAAGAATTTGTGTTTTGAGAAAAGAACTTAAATAACTAGGGTATTGAAAATGAAATGTTAACGTTCGTTATTACCAAGTTTAACTAAATCAGGGCAGGTTAACCTGCGGCCCACCACGCTCTTATGTGCGGCTCGCGGTCACATACGAAAAACTTATGTTTTATAATGATTATTGTAAATTATTATTATTATTGTATATTATATTATATTATCCCCTTCGGAGTAAATTAAGAATATTTCGAAAAATCAACAACACATACTTTTGCAACTTGCAACTGTTGTTTTTTAGTTCTAGGTATAAAAACGAACTGGTTAAAAACAAAAAGAATTACGAACAAATGATTTAATTATTTAATAGAGCATTTTTTTTATTATTAATTAACATTTATTTTTTATAAAAAACTCAGAGCCCTAGGCTTCGACAAATCATATTATTTATATTGATAAATGAACATATTATAACAATTGCTGAAATGAACTAATTATAAAAGATACTATTTTTGCAATTTTGAAATTTATTTATTTAAAAAATCAGTGGTCTCCAAACTCAGAACCTACTTTGATCGATTTGTTGTATCCAAAACTTATTACATGTTGCTGTCAGCGACGAATAAATCGTACACCCATTCTGCCCCCACTTCCAAAACTATCAACAGAACTAACAAGGGGAAGCAACAGCACGGTCCATGAGAATTTCAATGAGCTTGTGGTATGTCAAACTAGAGCAAAAATAAAAAGACACGTGTCCAACAATTTGATCTCATAGGCCTTAATTACAAAGATAATTAACTTTGAAAATTTGTGTATTCAATATAACCGTGTATTACGTTTGCTCGAAATATAAGTGTGTTGGCCCTACGGTCAACGCGCTGGCGTCTCGCCTGGTTTTAAGATTTTGATTTTAATTTTTATTTACAATTATTTTTTATTTTTTTGTACACATTACCTCTCCCACTTGCGTAAAAATCGATAAATTAGACATAAATAAAACATATATTATTATTGACAATGAAAATATTGATATATACGCCAGTACATAATTATTAATTTGTTTTAAAGTAAATTTAATTTATTATTGACACAACTCATTAGTTTTTAATTAATAAATTGAAAAGTTTTAATAAAAAACAAACTTGAAAGAAACCACAAACATCTATTGTCAATAATAATATATGTTTTATTTATGTCTAATTTATCGATTTTTACGCAAGTGGGAGAGTTAATGTGTACAAAAAAATAAAAAATAATTGTAAATAAAAATTAAAATCAAAATCTTAAAACCAGGCGAGACGCCAGCGCGTTGACCGTAGGGCCAACACACTTATATTTCGAGCAAACGTAATACACGGTTATATTGAATACACAAATTTTCAAAGTTAATTATCTTTGTAATTAAGGCCTATGAGATCAAATTGTTGGACACGTGTCTTTTTATTTTTGCTCTAGTTTGACATACCACAAGCTCATTGAAATTCTCATGGACCGTGCTGTTGCTTCCCCTTGTAAGTATAATACATATAATTCAAAAAGATTTTAAATTTTCTACACTATGTTTTTACAACACATTTTGCTTATAACTATAAAAGGTACTCTTTTTAAAATTAATTGTACTGAATTATAATATAATTAATAATATTTATATATAATAATTTATTTTTTAATTATTATATTTATCATTTTGTAAACATTAACAAGTGTCCTTTACTGCGTGCTCATTACTGGTATTACTTTATCTATTACTGGAGAAAAAACATATAAAATAAAAGGTTGTAATTTAAAAAATAAACTATATTTGCTAACTTTGGTAATTAAATTGATTAAATAAAGAGTTACTTGTTTTATTAGTAACATGGGTTCATGAGAATTACAAAAAATAAGTTAGTCAATCACAAAAACAGTAAACCATACTCTTATAGCGGCCATAACTTGTGCCAGTACCTTATATCATATGACATTTAAATCACGTTGGTAATACTGAATATACCAAATCTGCATTAAACGAGAATCTAGCGCTTAATGAGCATTAAATAGGTTGATAATACTGGGCATAAGAATTTTTATTTCGAAGTAAAACTTTTAACATTTCAGCTATGTACATAAATTTTATGTGTAACAAAAATTTATGTGTCAACGTAATGGTTTACCGGAACACATCCCTATCGGAAAGCGAGGGTGTGACTGAAGTAGGTACGTATATTACTGTAGATATTATTCAGAGTAATATACTATGCAATACATGCCGAAACGTCGTAGAATCAGACAGAGAATAAGAACGTGAGTAGCATTTTCCGTTTAAATATTTAAACGGCTTTTCGGGAAGATTGAGTCACGTTGAAAATCCACGGTGGTTTCGCCTTAAACATTCTGTACCTACAAGTAATGGTATATAGTATATAGATGTGCCTGCGACTTCGCTCACGTGGACTACGGAATTATTGGGAGCGTTCACGGAACAACAAGCTTTGATTGGTTGATTCATGGAATTTCTGGTGGAATGTACCAGAAATTAAAAGAATGTTATTTTTTAAGCGTGTAAGGAAGTGAGAAAGAAGTAACTAGAAAGAGATAGAAACTAGTGATCAGGCTAACCAAAGAACTTTTTATGTTCACTTCATGTTGAGCGTTTCTGCCAGATAACTTTCTATCTCTTTCTGGTTACTTCTTTCTCACTTCCTTACACGCTTAAAAAATGAAATTATTTAAATTTCTGGTACATTCCACCAGAAATTCCATGAATCAACCAATCAAAGCTCGTTGCTCACTGATTTTGATCAGTCGTGAACGTGACCATTGTTTAGGATTTTTGAATATAGTTGAAATAATTAATTACAAACACGATTAGTTATTATTGTAACAATAACTAATCAACACCTGAATTACCTAACAAAAACGAATCAGAACAAAAAGTACAAATAATTTTTGTTTTGTTTAAATTTAAAATTAAAATAAACAATTCACCATCAAAAGATAACGACAGAGCCGAGGTAGTTCGAATGGCGGCCGAGATGCTCCGACGCGGCATTTGTTCTTCATTTCACGTGTCAATAATAATATTTTACCTTATATAACTTATTTAAAGTTATTTCCTAAATTATACGACCAAATTGGATGCTGTAAACGGCAAATTATATCTGCATTAAGAACTTATGACGATGAAATCATTTATTTCGATAAGGATTAATGTTTTACAGGTCATAAGTTCACGTAAACAGAACCCAAACATTTTTAATTTTCTTTGTAACATAAAAGCAGTCATTGTGGCTTATTGTTAGATATAAAAGATACATATATGGTATCGCGAACTTTATATTATATTTGTTATATTATATTGTTCAATATTTAACAGTTTGGGCAGCGTATTGCAAAAGAGCGCGCTGGCGGCAAAGTTTTTATGACTTGATTTACTGTTATCGTCACTGCTTATTTCTTATGTTACCTAACATATAAAATATAGCCTATAACCTAGCTAGAGAACAAATATATGAATTTAAAAAAAAACACGTAAATTGGATAAGTGGTTCTCGAGTTAAGTTAAGCGCACTAACGGATAGACAGACAGACATTTTCCACATTAAAAAAAAATATTTGGAGCTAATTTGTGGGACGGCCCAGTCAATATTCATCCCAAGCCCATCTAAGGACCACCCTAGTATATATAATATAAAATATATGTTGGAAAAAAAATAGAAAATTCATATCAATTTTGACAGTCTCCACGGGGCGTGAAAATTTTTTTGGACCAAATCTAATGAATGTATTTTATAGATCAGATTTTTATCTTCAATTTACTTTTTTTTGTATAGCTGTACGACAATTTTGACCGAGTTATGAAGAAAAGATTTTCAGTTTTCAAAATCAGCTTTTGGAATTTTTTTTTACGATTAAAGCTAAAGGTGTGATTTTTTTCTATCGCAGATAACTCGCTCAAAAATGGTCGCACAGCGATACAAAAAAGTAAATTGAAGAGAAAAATCTAATCTACAAAACTTATTTCTTAGATTTGTTAAAAAAATTATCACGGCCTCTCAAATAATTTATATATTATTTTTTATTTTTTGACAATTTCTGTATCAACGACTTTTTTATTGCTAATGCGCAAAAATACGTATTAAAAAACATGCGATATAAGTGTTCATACAAAGGATTAAACCAGTGACGTAACCAGAAGGGAGTCCAGAAGGACCTGCCCACCCCCCGAAATATTGTTTCCAAAAATGTAACAAATTGTTATAAAGTAAAATGTATGTTATACCTCAAAAATATCCCCCCTTCTAAAAAAACCTGATTACGCCTCTGGATTATACTGTTACAGTGTAAGTTATTTTGTTTTTTGTTTTTTCCAACACAGTTTTACGTCTTCATTAGTTATTTGGCTGTGCCATTCGGCTGGATAGATATTCGAGCTAGACTCTAGAGCATCCTTCTTGTTTAAATAATGTGTTTTACGCCCTCAATGTTTTACTGCTGTCAGTGTGGGATAACGCACTACGTTTATTATATAACATTCAGTTGTAAAAAAACGCACGTACTATGTTGACTGAAAGAATGATGGAAACAGGAACAAAGTGTCAATAAGATGGAGTATGTTAACCTTCACGTCGGTTTATACTTTCGCTTATAAGGTAAAGGCACCAGTTATGGCCGCTATAAGAGCAAGTTTTCGGTTTTTTGGATTAATGGGCTTGTTTTTTGTAATTCTCATGAACTCATGTTACTAATAAAACAAGTAACACTTTATTTAATCAATTTAATTACCAAAGTCCGCAAATATAGTTTATTTTTTGTAATTATAGCCTTTTATATTGTTCATATTTTTTCTCCAGCAATGGGAAAGTTAAACCAGTAATGAGAACGCAGTAATGGACACTTGCTAATGATTACAAAATGATAAGTACTACGACACAATAAAAATAAAAGAAATAATCGTCAAACTTGAAACAATGTAAAGCAGTTGCGTGATAATATAATAATTAATAAATAAATTATACTATTAATTAGTTTAAATTTCCACCATATTGACACCTATTGGTCGATTGTCATCAAATCACGCTGTAAGGCAGTTAAATGTATTTAATGTATTGTATATAGATTAATATTCAGAAATGGTAGTAATCAAATATCAACACATATTTCTAATTCAGTATATTTAATTAAAAATTTGCCATTACTAGGGTCCTTGCCAAGACTGATGCCACTACCTTACATATATATGAAACTAGATGTACCCGCGGCTTCTCTCGCGTGGAATCGGAATTATTGCTTAGGATTTTAGAAAAGTATAGTTGAATTAAATACAAACACGATTAGTTGTTATTGTAATAATAACTAATCAACACAATTTTTCACTCGCAGTTTTTTTTTATAAAACCGTAAGTACTGTAGAGAAAATGGCACTCTTCAATTTGAGCATCAATTATTGGACACGACGGGAGATGGTTACATTCTAAAAGCTTTTATCTTGAAGTAACTGTTATAATTTCATTTGTAGATAGCCAACAAAGTTTTATATTTACTCGCATTGGTGTATTTCTTGTTGTATTTCAAATTAGGTTTTAGTACGTGTTTCTGCGTCTTACCAAATTGTGTTACTTATTGTTAGAGAAAAAAAATCGCAAGCTTTTCTTTATTTAGATTAACTTTTATAGTATACTAGCAACCTGCTATTATCCTTAATTAATATATATATATATATATATATATATATTATATATATAAAGCTCAACGTATCTCTCTGTCTGTCTGTCAGTCCGTTAGTGCGCTTATAACTCGAGAACCATTTATCCGATTTACGTGATTTTTTTAATTCATATAGATATGCTCTCTGGTCAGGTTATAGGATATATTTTGTTACCTTAGGTAATAAGGAATAAGCGGTGATGATAATAGTAAATCAAGTTAGAAAAAAGTTCGCTCTTTTGCAAAACGTTGCCTAAACCGTTAAATATTGAACAAAACAATGTAGTAAAGAATTGTGTCTGTCTATGTGTCTATCCCCTGAATCCTTGTCACACACATAATTCATGAAATATTGAATATTATGAAATAAATGATATTAATGAAACTTGGTTTGATGGTTGGGTCTGGCTTGAAGACGGTCCCATTTCAAAATCATCTAAATAGGTTTATAATAATTGTTATAAAGTATTCCCTTAGAAAGATTTATCTCAATTTGCTTTAAAAAATCGATATTTTGACGTTTTAAATGTTATTTTGACGTTTGCATAAATTAAGATTTAGATTGAAATTGTCAAAAAATTAAAAATATATGAAAAAATAATCAGGTGCCTCTTAAGAAAAATTTCGAACTAATATTTTAGTAAAATTATATAAAAATTAAATGGTTAACTAATTCCAGGTAATTTATCTGAAAACTGTATTGTTTTCTATAACTACCTTTGGTGAATTTAGCACGAGGAATTACTGTGCATTTACTTGGCAGATGTTTTTTCTTTAGAAATATGTTGATCCCTTAATTATTTCAACGTCTGAGACAACAAAGATAGCTATTATATTCATAATTTAATTTATGAAGTCACTTAATCTTTCTCTTTTTCTACTGCAATATTTCGCACGTAGGTAATATTATTATTTCTGACATTACGTATTTAAGTTAGATTTTATCACCAAACATTGTTTCGAAGCGAAATGTAATTCATATTTTCTTTTCAGGACTACAAACATTTTAAAGAAATATTTTGTTATATAAATTCCTGTTTTTGTTAGAAATTCTTGAATAAATTATTCTTTAAAAATAAATATTTGTAGAAAGTTTTAGCGAGTATCCCATACCATAATATATACAGGATGTTCGATAAGTCAGGAACAATATTTTTATTAAATTATTACAGCGGTGGATTTTTTAAAAACTATTTTATAATTATATCACATAAGTCCTGATTTTCGGGACACTCTGTATTAGCATGGAATCGTAAAGGAAGTAATAATTAACTATAAATTACGTTATTATTTCCTTGCCATATCAAAAAAGATAGAAGTTTTTTGAAAGTGAATATTATTTTTTCTACTGTGTAAATATATTTTTGAAAAAATATATGTGCCATTTTTTTCAGATTTTTCTAACTATTACTTTCAAAGATATGGGCAGGCGATAAAATATTTTTACGATTTTTTTGAAAATTGCTGAACAAAAATTTTATTTGATACCCCACTTGCCAGGATTGAATAAAAAAATTGGTGACCCATTTGCACATTTAAAAAAAAACATTTTTACTACATTTATGCCAAATTTCAGTTTTCTAGGTCAAACGGTACAGTAGTTAAAAGGCTGTGACAGACAGCCAGCCAGACAGATAGACATTCTGTTCTTTTTTTCTGATTTTGTTACATAAATCATAAAACATACAATAAAATAAATACTTTAATGAGAAAATTCATCAAAAATAAATTGATATCTGCATATAATGGTAATTTAATAATTTTTTCAGTATTTTTTACGGTGTTATACGGGGATATAAATTTAATCTGTAATAAAACTATTAAACATTGTTTTCAACAACTAACTAAAGATACCTCTCCGACTATTATTTTTTTCTGACACAAATTATACACCTAAACCTTCCTCGTGAAACACTCTATTCAATAATGAAAACCGGTATAAAATCTGTTCAGTAATTACTGAGAAAATCGTGCATTGACAGACAGACAGATAGGCATTAAAAATATTAAACAAAATGTGCATTTATCTACTAAATGAAATAAAAATGATGTCATCATTCTTCAACAAAGAAAAAACATGTTAAAAAATCGAGTAATTAAGAAACATGACCGTATTAAACCCCTACCCAAAACACCCCTCATGAATAAATAACATTACAATATGGAAAACAACAACCCCCTCTCCCCCCAATCCTAATATTTAACTCTCAAAATTCAACATTTTTCCAACACACCATAAACAAAAACGTCTACATTTTCTCTCATTGTCAGTATAACCAACATTATAAAAGTACAGCAAATCGAGAAAATTGCTAGCTGAGTTTATGGGCATTGAAATAAACAGTGGTTCTGGGTTATCCGGTGTGGTTAAAACAGTAAAAACCCATATCAACCGCGGTGAGTTTATCATGTTAAAATATAACAACAAAAAACGTAATAAAAGGTTTTTACTTTTTTACCCTAAAATATGTTACGTTTGATGTGCAAGGGTTTTAATTAAATACATTTATGAGTCTGAATTTTTCAGGTGACTAATTAAATAAGTTTGCCTTTTAAAAAATTATGGAAAAGGGTAACTGAATGCTTGTTGTATATTTTTTCCGTTTTAAGTTTTTAAAATAATTAATTATATTATTTTCAGGATATGTTAATAATAATTTTACTATGGATGTTTGTTTCTGGGTGTAAGTCGCGTCAATTTGGTCGTGTTATCGGCCAATGATTCGTCACACATTGCAGTGGACATCTTCAGGGTTCTTCTCTCTCTTTTAGAAGAGCCCTGAAGATGTCCACTGTAATGTGTAACGAAACGTAGGCCGATAACACGACCAAATCGACGCGGCTTACACTCAAAATCCAAGATCCATATCAAGATCACCGTGGAGGCCTTAAGACTTGTAATAATTTAATTATTTTATTAAAAAAAATGTATGTCCGTGTTAACATGAAAAATAAAAAAAATCTACTTTTTCGGTTTAATTAAGGGGGAAAGCTACTGTGACGGAAAAAGAAATATTTTTTTTTTGCATTTTTTTAAAAGTATAACATATTCAAAAATATGTAAAAAAAAATAAGTTAAAATTCCGAAAATTGCCTGAGTTACAGTCAATTTTGTGAGAGCAGGTAGCGGGTCAGTTATGACTCTCAGAAAACTTACAACGCGTTTTTTTCGAAACGACGTTTTTTGACCTGGTTCCAACGATTCCACAAAGACAAATGAACTGATTAACATTTTTTTTTAAATTTTCGTAACAGTAGTGGCTAAGTCTGTGCGTAGCCGATTTTTGAAATTTTGATAATTACATTACATAACAATAATTTTTATTTTATTTAATATTTGCAAATAAAAAAATTGGCTTGGAAATTTTACACCCGTTGGATGAATGAGTTCGAAATTAATTACCCAATTGATATTTATTTTGAGTTACGTTGGTTTTCGGAGCATAATCGTAACAATAATTTTAAGTATCGATTTTATTTTTGCAAATAAAAAATAGGCTTGGAAATTTTACGCCGATTGGTATCCTTTAATGGGTTCGAAATTAATTACCCAATTGATATTTATTTTGAGTTACGTTGGTTTTCGGAGCATAATCGTAACAATAATATAAAGTATCGATTTTATTTTTGCAAATAAAAAAATAGGCTGGGAAATTTTACAACCGTCGGTATCCTTGAATAAGTTTACAACTAATTACCTTCATAACTTCGTGCTTGACATAATACTGAAGCGTAATACGATATAGGTATCTATGTATGTACTTGTTGAATTATTCGCTAGAATTACCTTAAATAGTGTAATCAAATAATACTGTGTGCAGCCGCATTATCGATTATCAATAATAGAGACATGGATAAACACAAGTTGAGGCGAAATATAGATGTGGCTCTACAACGTAGGATGTAGAATTACGAAATAAGGTACTGGCATCAGGTCTACGACAAAAAACAGACTCCTGAAAGGCCGACATGGACAAAAGGCCGACAAAGACAAAAGGCAGACTCCCAAAAGGCAGACATGGACAAAAGGCAGACATGGAGAAAAGGCAGACATGAACAAAAGGCAGACACCCAAAAGGCAGACATGGACAAAAGGTAGACACCCAAAAGGCAGACATGGACAAAAGGTAGACACCCAAAAGGCAGACATGGACAAAAGGCAGACATGGACAAAAGGCCGACATGGACAAAAGGTAGACACCCAAAAGGCAAACATGGACAAAAGGCAGACAGACAAAAGGCAGACAGACAAAAGGCAGACAGACAAAAGGCAGATAGACAAAAGGTAGACTTGGACAAAAGGCAGACAACCAAAATTTATTAAATAATAAAATAGTACATAACTATATACTGACACGAAAATGTTTTAATTTTATATAATAAAAAATAACCCATATTTTTTAAACTATAGTTTATAAGCCCCACATTTAAGAAATCCATACTAAATATTCAAGCATCTGAAAAAATACATACCGGGTGTTTTTTTTTAACCTGAAACTTTCAAATATCTCGAAAAAAAAGCACTCTACGGAAAACATGTCAATAATCAAAATTTAATCGTTCCACGGGGGAAATGCATTAATGCAAAAAAAATACTCCCTCACCCCACTCTTTGTAGGTTGGGGAGGGGGTATCTTTGAATCTTAAATAGGAACCTCAATTTTGTATTGCAGATACGGATTCTACAACTAAAAGTACGTACGATTTAACTGAAATATTTTGTTCGATTCATCATAGATGACGCTGTAATCGACAAAATTCAATTTTTTTCGATTTCTTCTAACAAGGAGCAACCAGATATCAGATGCACTAATTTGTTTTTAAAAAAATAGGGTTGTAGTAGTGACATAGATAAACCTACACACCAAGCCGGTTGACCGGAAACTCTTAAACAACCGAGAAAAAAATTTATTAAATTCCTCTGTAAATTCGCATAACTTATGTACCAATTCAGTTGAAAACTAGCCCATCACGTACTGTAGACGGTAGTTTGCGGTATGGACCGACAACTGTGAATGGCCTGGTTGGATCCTCGGTGCGATCGTTTTTTTTTTTTTTAATTTTCCCGTTTTTTTTGTTTTATTATAAATTTTGTTTCGTCGATTACAGCGCCATCTATTATTAATCGAAGAAAATAGTTCAATCAAATCGTACGTATCTTTAGCCGTAGAATCCGCATCTGCCATAAAAAATTGAGGTTCCTATTTAAGATTCAAAGATACCCCCTCCCCAACCTACAAAGAGGGGGGTGGAGGACTATTTTTTTTGCACTAATGTATTTCCCCCACGGAATGATTAAATTTTTATTATTGAAATTTTTTCCGTAGAGTGCTTATTTTTCGAGATATTTGAAAGTTTCAGTTAAAAAAAAACACCCGGTATATAGGTAAATTACTTATAATGTTACTTATAATGGGAGTCTGCCTTTTGCCTGTCTGCCTTTTGTCTGTCTGCCTTTTGTTCATGTCTGCCTTTTAGGAGTCTGCCTATTGTCCCTGTTGGCCTTTTGGGAATCTGCCTTTTGTCCATGTCTGTCTTTTGTCTGTCTGCTATTTGTTCATGTCTGCCTTTTGTCCTTGTTGGCCTTTTGGGAATCTGCCTTTTGTCCATGTCTGTCTTTTGTCTGTCTGCTATTTGTTCATGTCTGCCTTTTGTCCTTGTTGGCCTTTTGGGAATCTGCCTTTTGTCCATGTCTGTCTTTTGTCTGTCTGCTATTTGTTCATGTCTGCCTTTTAGGAGTCTGCCTTTTGTCCCTGTTGGCCTTTTGGGAATCTGCCTTTTGTCCATGTCTGTCTTTTGTCTGTCTGCTATTTGTTCATGTCTGCCTTT
The DNA here is from genome assembly GCA_961205875.1 of Sialis fuliginosa. NCBI lineage: Eukaryota > Metazoa > Arthropoda > Insecta > Megaloptera > Sialidae > Sialis > Sialis fuliginosa. The sequence continues at coordinate 19,804,144 of OY540809.1, read as the reverse complement.
TGACCTTGTTGGCCTTTTGGGAAACTGCCTTTTGTCCATGTCTGTCTTTTGTCTGTCTGCTATTTGTTCATGTCTGCCTTTTGTCCTTGTTGGCCTTTTGGGAATCTGCCTTTTGTCCATGTCGGCCTTTTATCCTTGTCTGCCTTTTGTCGCGCTCCCACTGGCATCAGTCTTTGCCGCTTTAAGAGCAAGGTATACTGTTTTTTTGGGATTGATGGGCTCCTATTTTGAAATTTTCATGAACTCATGTTACTAATAAAACAAGTCCCTCTTTATTAAATCAATTTAATTACCAAAGTCCGCAAATATAGTTTTATTTTTTTATTTTGTTTATGTTTTTCTTCCTCGCAATATCGAAGATACGAGAAGCTTTGAGATTGTTTTAAAATGAGACAGCAAAAATTGTTCTTCGTTTTTATTTTGTTTATTTTTTCTTCCTCGCAAAATCGAAGATACGAGAAGTTTTGTGATCGTTTTAAAATGAGTCAACAAAAATTGTTCTCTGATAACAAAATTTTAAATTGATCTTCCCGTTTCAGGTCAAGACTAACACTTTTCGTTCCGTGTTTGTCTGTCGGTCTGTTTGTGTCTGTCCCCTGAATCCTTGTCACACGTATAACTCTGAATCACTGAACTGATAGTAATGAAACGTGGTTGGGTGGTTGGGTTTGGCTTGAGGACGGTACCAATTCAAAATCATCTAAATCGTGTGTAAGGGGGTGGGGTGACATCCCAAAAAATTTAGTTTTTTAAGATATATCAAGAACGATACATGTTACCTGAAAATTGTATAGAATTTTTTTTGTAGATTGTAGAGCATTCAATTTCCTATAATATAGGTCTAAAACGTTTATGTTGTAAAATATTCCCATACTAAATGTCATTTTGACGTTTCTATAAATTTAGATTTATATTGAAATTGTCAAAAAATTAAAAATATAAGTAAAAATAATCAGATGCATCTTAAGAAAAATTTCGAACTAATATTTTTTAGTTAAATTGTATAAAAATTAAATGGTTAACCAATGTCAGAATGCCAAGCAATTTATCTGAACACTTTAACGGTTTTTATTTAAATTGTTCAATAATAATTAACTACTTTTCGTGAATTTAGCACGAGAAAGCACTGTGCATTTACTTGGCAGATATTTTTTTTTAGGCATTGTACAAAAAAATTTTTAGAAGTGCACATTAAAGGGTTGATTTTAAAGTATTCGACTTACCTCAAGAAATAAATCATCATAGAGATGATTATGATTTCCATTACTTCTCGTCCTGCAGATCCTTTGGGGTCCTTGATGATGGTGGGTGAACTTCCCATTGTACCCCGCTAGAGACGGCAATGCTCGGACTCCCATAGGTACGGCCCCCCCGGGCCCCGCTATGGGCACAGTGTGCCTCAATGTTTGAATGGATTCAGAATCGCTCTCTCGTGATAATTCGTGTAGGTTAGGTAAACTGCCCATTGTTTTTATTATCTATTATGATTTTTTCATTATGTGTGAATTGAGTCAAGTTTTTAATGATTTTTGTGAAGTTGACTTCGAGATAGACTTTTTGGGGGTCAGGAATTTGAGTTTATTTAGTCTCATTTTTGTACTGAGTGTTATTGATAATCTGAAATATAAAAGAAAATAATATTTTAATATAATTATTAAACTAGAAAAAAGTGGGTGTATGTAGAGTCGCATGCAGAAGTGGTCGACCAGTTTTATCACAAATTTAGAAAGCTCCTCCCAAACAGAGATAGATATTTTAAAAATCATTTGCTAGATAAAGAATTACTTTTCGTTTATAAAGGTACTCATATATTTGTGCGATTACATTATTATGTAATCTATTGAAAATTGAATAAGGACATTTTGTGGCAATTTGATATTCCAAATTTTAGTATTTAAATATGTTAAACTTGAATTAAAATTAAGTAATGAAATGGACGTATATTTGTGTTTTTATTTAAAATGATGTAATTACTATACCGGGTGTTCCAGACCACTATGTTTTACGCCTAAACTATTGAAGATAGAGTTTTTATTATACCTACTATATTTATGATAAAAAATTTACTATATATAAATATCGACCCTAAAGAATTTTAGAAAAATATTTTCAACTCCCTAAAACTCCCCTTTGGGAGGTAGTTTGAGGGGTTCATGCCCGCTTCTCAGTAAAATCAAATGGAACGGTATATCCAAAAGCAGATAATTTTAAAGATCATAAAAAAGAAAGAAACTTTTGTAAAAAAAAAATTTTTCATACATTCAATTGTTTAGAAAATATTGCGACTTGTTCCCAAATTTTAGGGTTTTACTAAAAGTACTCTAGTTTCGTTAAATGTTAATGAAATGTTATTTTAAAATTTTTATTTGAAAGTATAAATAACGAACTTTTTAATGATGTATACTTATTTGAGATTTAGATAATTTAAAGTATCATACGCGACATATTAAAAATGCAAAACTTCAATTGGGGATAGTTCAAAAATTTTAAATGGAATGATATATCAATTGGTACTTTATCTTAAAAAATATATTTAAATTAACAACTTTTAATAAGAAAATTTTTAATTTTTATTAAAAAAAATAATTATAATTTTAACTCTTCAGTCACGATATATTTGCGTTCAAAGTCGTTATTAGAGCGTCTCAAAAAATCTGAAAAAATTATAACGAACACTGTCAAAAAAATTTTGTACCCCCTTCCCATAGACTGAAACGTGTACTCACTTTTTTTCACTTAACTCATTTAATGGAGTGTCTTTAGATAGGTCTCCTAAAATGCAACAAAAAATGTTAAATGACCTTCTGATTTTAACTCTTAAATCACGTATTATTTGTTTTTAAATGTCATTATCAGAGCATTCCCCCTTCTAATTTCTAAACTATCGTTGCAAGAAATCTTAAAAAAATTCAGAGTGTAGCTTTTAATTCGTACTTTCAATGAAAATTATAACGAACTTAAAAATTTAAAAAAAAATTTGAAATAACTATTTTTTATAAATTGTAGTGAGAATTACTACGGAACCCTATCATGTGCGTGCCCAGAACGCACTTGGCCATTTTATTGAATTATAGTTCTAACACCGCATATTTCAAAAGTTGGCGAAATATTGGTATCGTTGAATAGATAATTGTTTGACGTTTGACCTATCAGAAATTTTTATTAGAGCCAAGGGCAAAATTTTATATCATAAAGATCAACACCGCATAAATTTCTACTTTAATTATAGTCGACAATATTTAAAAGAGTGCTTCAAGTCTCATAGAATCTCAAAAAGCAATAAACCGAAATGCAGACGAAATAAATCTTTTTCTTTATTTGTAATAAATAGCAATTTATTTTATCCATATTAAAACGGTACCTATTAAATACAAAATATAAACAATTTAAAATGAAATTCGTTTCTCTTTCGTCGTCAAAGTTAATAGGCAATATTAACAACAGATCTGTGATTTGTATGGAAAACTGACGAGCAAAATTCATATTAAATCTTATAATATGTATCTACAGGCTGTATAATTATTATAGGACCAGGCATTTATTTCTGTAACTATTGATAATATCAAAAATGTTTAAATAAAAAATATCTCTGGTTTTTTAATTTGAAGAGGAATGTGGCATCCAAATTTATATATCTTCGCGCGCTTAGTTTTGTTTAATAGAATGGTGTATTTTTTATTTCATAGAACTATTAAACATGTTAATTTGGATAACTTTTGTATAAAATATTTTTTTCTTAGAGCCACAATTTAGACGTCATATAGTAATAATTTTTTTTTATGAATTTATAGTTTTTTATGTGCGAGTTATTAAATTAATATAATAATAACTATATAGTTATTGTTGAAATGTACTTATTATAAAAAAATAGAACTATATGTAATTTCAATTACTTTTTTTATTTACACAAATTCAAAATTAATTTAGTTTCAAAAAGTAAATATTAAATTACTTAATTGTATTTTTTATAATAAATAAATGCATTTCAACAATAACTGGTTATTATTATTTTAGTTTACTTGATATCTCGCAAATAAAATCAACTATGAATTCATAAATTCAATCTTTTTGATATTAAATGACGTCTAAATTATTGCTCTAAGAAAAAATGTTTTTCACAAAAGTTATCCAGAACAACATGTTTTATAGTTCTATAAAATAAAAAAATACACCATTCCATTAAATAAATAAAAGTTGCCTACCGAGCGCACGAAGCGAGCGAAGGTATATTTTGGATGCCATATTCCTCTTATCACATTAAAAACCCAGAGATATTTCTTATTTAGCCTTTTTTGATATTATCAATAGTTACAAAAATAAATACACGGTCCGATAATAATCATACACCCTGTATTATATTTATAAAACAATGTTATTAACATTTAAGTATTTAGCAGTCGTATAGACGGGGAGAGAGCAATATTTCATCGAAATTGTCGACCTTCCAGGGATTGGATAAAACTAACCAAGTAGGTAGACATTTGTTCAGAATGATTTTACAATACATCTCAAATTTTCTTAATTTAACCGATAACCATTTTCTATAACAAAAAACTTATTAAGAAAAAAATAAAACCGACTCAAAAAAAAACACTGAAAAGTATACATATAATAATTAAATTTAACAGTTTTTGAAGACGATTTTATTTTTTTCTTGAAAAGTCTTTTGTTAACCCTTAACTAATATTGTGGGGGCCGATCGGCCCCCACATGTTATGTTTTGATGTTTATCTAAAAATCTAAGCATCGTGCGCACCTTAATTTAATTTTAAGTAATCTCAATACGTCGCGACTCACAGCGAGCGCCGGACGTTTGGCACTATAACACCTTCAGGTACGTGCGTGTTAAGGGCCGGTCGACCCCCACGATACCAGTTGATTTTTTAAAATTATTAATTAGAGGTATTTTGCTTAATTAATTCATATTAGAGAAGAATGAAAATATATATTTTTTTATAAACTTTCCTAAAGTTAATTTTTTCACAGTTTTTGTATAATTTACAAGAATTTACGGTTTCAATATTTAATTTAATTTATGTAACTATATGATCACGTCTCTTTCAAATATTTTGTCGAACAATTGTATAATTTTTGACAAATCTTAACAATAAAATATATTTTGAAATATATTGATTGAAAATTAAAATATAAAGAAAGGTAAAATATTGAAATTGATTATGATTGTTGCTACCTTATTTTATTTTTAATACAAATTCTAACTACTGAACGGATTTTATTCCGGTTTTGACTAATGGATAGGTTAGGTTTAGGTGTATAATTTTTGAATATTCTGTGTAAATTTCATGAAATCGGAAAAAAACAATTCGCAGTGAACCGTGAATTGTGGGCATGTTGGATGGGTGTGTTGAGTGGGCATGTTGAATATTTAAGGTCACTATGATTTTGTAGGTATTAACCAAGGTATATAAAGACAAGGTAGTCTCAACAATTCCTTGACCAATCAGCGTTGGCGCGGGAATTGACGTCACCTGGGGGATCTATTCAAATGTCATAAATTTTTAATAGAATATTAGTTACAAAAAGTTCCTTTATTTATTGTTCTTTTCGTATTTTTTGATATTTTAACAACACATACAATCAAAGAAGTACAAATTCGACATAGCAAAATCATTAAGAGTAGGGGTGTACCGGAACTGAAATTTTGAGTTCCGGCCGGAACCGGAATTACCGGAATTCACGAAAAAAATCCGGAATTTTTTCAAAAAAATTCTGTATGAAATATTAACAAATAAAGAATATAAATAAAAATATTTTATACATAAGTTACGTTTTATATCAATACAATTAATTATTTTAAATAGTATAGGAATGAGGTACATTACAGTCTACAAAATTGTTGTTTCTAATAAAATGTTTCTTTTCGATTATAAATTATAAAAGGATAAAATCGAAGGTGGTAAATCAGATATTTAGAAATAATTAAATGTATCTAAAACGTTACCCATAAATGGGGAACAACTATTATTTTTCCAAAAAGATCAATAATTAAATATCATTTTTATTACATATCTTGTATTACTAAAAATTTATTTTATGATGGTTAATTAATGTAATCATTTTAATTAAATATATCTAAAATATAAAGTAAAAAAATTGTTTTTGTGTTATGAAGTTTTTATTTCCATTAAAAATAAAATATAAAATTATATTAATGTTTTTTTTTTTACAACAATACTGTTATTTGAGAATCTCTTATACCCAGTCTCACTACTCAAACTTATTTCTGTTCCTTATCTAATATAAGTGTTCCTTAGTCTTATGTTGAACCTAAATTTTACGTCAATCTTACAGGTCTATCATCAAGGTAATTAAACCTTGGTTTATGTCAATATAATTAATTTTGGATATAAATTGTACATTTGATCATCCAAAAAATATTCAGTAATACACAGAAATGTCACAAGCGATAAAAGAGAGGAGCAAGTTATACGCAAAAAGAGCAATTATTAAATATATGAAATTTCAAAGTATTATAATTTTTGTACTTTTTTATTTTAGTTTAAAAAAATACTACTAACATGTCATATAAATATTCAAGTCTATTTTTCAAACGAGTTATAAAATTATACACTGGAGGCTTTGTTAAACGAAATAGTTTTAAAAAGGTTAACTTTGATTTGAAAATGGTTATATCTATAATAAACTTGGCTTAAAATGCCATAAACTATTATACCTATGATATCTGCATCATTGCCATCAATAATTTTATCAAAAATGTTTACAATATTCATTTTTGTGTACAGTTTTCAGGTTTAGTGGAACTAAAGTATCACTTTGACTAGGACTTAAATTTAGGTAATACTTAACGACTTAAGGAACACAATAGTATAATGTAGAAATAAAATTAAAAATTCCGGCGGGGTCCGGCCGGAATTTTCTAGTTCCGGCCGGAACCGGAACCGGAATAAAATCGTAAATTCCGGTACACCCCTAATAAAGAGCTCTCAGAATCACATAACGTATTGCCAACTTAAGAATAGTAAAAATGATGCTTCTGGAATAGACCAAATTGTCTGTGACAGTTTTTTTATGATTTTGCAATGTTGAATTTGTACTTATTTGATTGTATGTGTTATTAAAATATCAAAAAATACGAAAACAACAATAAATAAAGGAATTTTTTGTAATTAATATTCTATTAAAAATTTATGACATTTGAATAGATCCCCCAGGTAACCTCAATTGTCTTTATATACCTTGGGTATTAACCAGGATAACACCGGGTCCAATGCATTAGTTATATAAATAAAAGCTAGTTGATTACATAAAAAGAGTGTATTGTTTACCATTTATAAACTGTATTCCGGTATCATTATTGAAACTAGATAACATTCAGTGGGGGCCGCAAATACCCCACGATTCGTTTGTAAAATTTACGATACCAGTTAAGGGTTAACTTTGAATTATAACTCCAGTAAAACTCTATCTATAAATAAACTGGATTCTCGTTCGAAGAAGACAACTTAAATAACTGTAGTAGAATTACGCAGTTAGTGTTTATTTAAACAGTTTTAGAACATCCTCATCAGAATTTTGACGTAACAACAGCCCAGCTCGGCGACGTATGCTTAAAATTAAAGCTTTTACAAAGTCAGCGGCAAGTGGCAGTTTCAATGACGCACTCGCTCTCTAGACAAGCTTTGTTCGCTTTCTACTGACTCGACAAATTATACAACAATATCTTACAATACTACTTATTAACATAAAAAAAAACCACTTGAATTTATTGTAATACTAGCTGTGCCCGCAGCATTGATAGCGTGGACTACGGAATTATTGTTTAGGATTTTTGAAAAATATTGTTGAATTAAGTACAAACATTAGTTATTATTACAATAATAACTAATCAACACCTAAATTACCTAACAAAAACGAATCAGAACAAAAAGTACAATTAATTTTTGTTCTGATTAAATTTAATACATCTGCCAAGTAAATGCACAGTGCTTCATCGTGTTAAATTCACTAAAACCGATAGTGTTCAGATAAGTTGCCTGGCATTGGTTAACCATTTAATTTTTATACAAATTTTACTAAAAAATCTTAGTTCAAAATTTTTCATAAAACGCACCTGAATATTTTTTCATATATTTTTAATTTTTTGACAATTTCAATCTAAATCTAAATTTATGCAAATGTCAAAATGACATTTAAAACGTCAAAGTGACATTTAAAACGTCAAAGTAACATTTAATATCTCCAATCAAATATCAATTTAGAAAAACAAAACACGAATTTTTAAAATAAATTGAGATAAATCTTTGTAAGGGAATATTTTAAAACAAACGTAGTAGACCCATATTATAGGAAATTTAATGCTCTACAAAAAATATTCTATAAAATTTTCTCGTAACATGTGTCGTTCTTGAGATATCTTGAAAAAAGGAATATTTTGGAGTGTCACCCCTCCCCCTTACACACGATTTTGATGATTTTGAAATGGGACCGTCCTCAAACCAAACCCAACCATCCGACCAAGTTTCAATAATATCGGTTCAGTGGTTCATGAGTTATGCGTGTGACAAGGATTCAAGGGACAGACGGACGGACGGACACGGAACAAAAAGTGTTTGTCTTGACGTGAAACGGATAAATCAATTTAAAATTTTGAAATTGGAGAACTTTTTTTTTGTCTCAATCTGAAACGATCACATAGTTTCTCGTACCTTCGATATTGCGAGGAAGCAAAAGTTAATTATTGAAAACAAAATAAACAATTGACGATAAAAAAAACACAACGACCGAGCTAAGGGAGTCCAAATGGCGGTCGAAATGCTCCGACCGTATATAGAATATTTAAAACGTATTTTTCTATATAAAAAACATACTTTTAATCAAATCTAAAACACAAACATTTTTTTGGAAAAGATACATAAAATTTAGATTTTTGACTCAATAAACAAATTAATTAAACTATCATACATACCATTATATAGATTTTAACACGCTTATTTCAAATCCGTCAACTAAAATCAAATCCAACCACTTGTTCAAAAGTTACGACCATTTTCTTTATGATACTCAACATAAAAAATAAAACCTTAATAGAACATCTGGCTATACCTAACATAATTCTTTTGGCTTTCAATTAAATATATTGTATTGCAAATAATTTGCTTAATACATGCATAACATAAAAATCAAAATTTTGGAATAAATAAACGATTCTTTTTAATGAAGTCTAATACGCACATTAAATAAATTATTTCGTGAAATTGATTTTAGAAAACAATTTATATGTTAAATCCCAAACTGTATATGTTTATATTCAATTTATATTTCAATCTACAAACCAAGTTTTACATAACACATCAAATGGAGGAGGGGTGTTACTAATTAGTTTACTGTTGTTATGTACAAATATATTACATATAGTAGTTTGTTTTATAGTTGTTTATTAATAATACAATTAATTCGAGTACAAAATCGCAAGTAATTTTAATTACGAGTAGAGAAATAACAAATAGGTATTAAAATATATGGATCCAGGCTTCTGGGTATATGTCGTGTTGATTTGGTCGTTTTATCGGCCAACGTTTCGTCGCATATTGCAATGGACATTTTCAGGGCTTTATTGCAAGTGTATTAAAATTAATTTTTATTTTAGGAATGGCTTAAATTAGACACTGTCTGTCTGTCTAGCTACTGAACCGTTTGATTTGGCATAAATGAGTTATAAAAATACATTTTTAAGTTTTTGGTGCTTTTTGAAAAAAAAGTAGGGTATAAAATGAAATTATTAAAAACTTCGCTTAAGAAATTTAAAATCGAAAAATTAAATAAATTCATAATCTACAGAAAAAATCTTATTCAATCTAATAATAAGGTCTTATACTATGTTCAGATTAATTAAGAGAGTAAATCTCTATTATTATATATTGATCGACCTGTACAAATTATTACAACGTAATTTACCGTGTACAAAATCAAGTGTGCAGTTTTTTTCACGACGCAGTGAACCATCGAGTAAGCCTTGATATTGGCTTTGTTATGAGCGAGTTGGCCGTGACAGAATCTTTGTAGACACGGGTTATACAATAGTTTAGATATTGTATAGTTTGTATATGTATAGATGTACCTTTTTTTACTTTAAACAGTTTATGGTATAATTAAAATAAGAGTTAATTTCTCAATTAGAATTTTTTTAATATAATTATAAGCAAACGAATATCTCGAGAACGGATCGTTTTTTAGGTTTCCGTAGAAAACTAGGAAACCTTATAGTTTCGCCATGTCCGTCCGTCCGTCCTCAAAATTTTTAAGCCGATTAAGATGAAATTTGGTATACAGACGAAGACTGATAACCCAAAAACAGAAATGATAATATTTTTGAAAAAAAATTTTTGGACCCCCTTTCTATAGACTGAAAAGTATTTTCAAAAAAAAAAATTCACTTAATCCATTAAGTGGGGAGTCTTTAGATAGGTCTCCTAAAATGCAATAAAAAATGCAATATGACATTTTGATTTTAACCCTTCAGTCACGATATATTTGCGTTCAAAGTCGTGATAAAAGCGTCCCCCCCACCTTAATTTCTAAACTATCAATTTAAAAAATCTGAAAAAATTCATGAATGTAGCCTTTAATTAGTACTTCCACTAAAAATTATAACGAACACTGTCAAAATTATTTTGGACCCCCCTCCCATAGACTGAAAAATGAACTCACAATTTTTTTTTCACATATCCCATTGATTGTGATGTCATTGGATAGGTCTCCCAAAATGCAATAAAAATTGTTAAATGATCTTTTGATTTTAACCCTTCAGTCACGATATATTTGCATTTAAATGTCGTTATCAGAGCGTCCCCCCCCCTTAATTTCTAAACTATCTTTTCAAAAAATCTGAAAAAAATTTAGAATGTAGCTTTGAATTAGTACTTACACTAAAAATTATAACGAACACTGTCAAAATTATTTTGGACCCCCCTCCCATAGACTGAAAAATGAACTCACATTATTTTTTTCACTTAACCCATTGAGTGGGATGTCATTAGATAGGTCTCCCAAAATGCAACAAAAAATGTTAAATGATCTTTTGATTTTAACCCTTCAGTCACGATATATTTGCTTTTAAATGTTGTTATCAGAGCGTCCCCCCTACCCTAATTTCTAAACTCAATTTTAAAAAATCTGAAAAAAATTCAGAATGTAGCTTTGAATTAGTACTTTCACTGAAAATTATAACGAACACTGTCAAAATTATTTTGGACCCCCTCCCACAGATTGAAAATTGTTCTCAATTTTTTTTTCACTTACCCCATTGAGTGGGGTATCTTTAGATAGGTCTCCTAAAATTCAACAAAAAATGTTATATGACCTTTTGATTTTAACCCTTCAGTCACGATATATTTGCTTTTAAATGTCGTTATCAGAGCCTCCGTTGAAATAATTCTTGTTTATAAATCGTAATGACTACGGAAACCTATCATGTGCGTGCCCAACACGCACTTGGCCGTTTTTTTTTTTTTTTTAAATGGTTAGAACATACATTTAATTAAGACCGTTCTCTACAAGTTTTATTCAGAAATTTTTTTTGTGTTATGCACCATTACAAAAATAATTCGAAGTAAAATGATGTTTTTTGGGGCAACACCCTTAAACTATAATACATTAAAAAATGGAGTGAAAATAACTCGTTTATAAATACCTAATACAAAATAATAATTAATTCAGAAATCATAAAAAAATTTCCACATCAACATTTTGACGTTAAAACATGCTTACTACGTCACAAATATAACCGTCGAAAGCTAAAAGTTCTCAGACTCCGGCGATAATCCGGAGTGAAGGAGGCGGTGGTTAACCCCCCCTCCATTCCTCTTCACCCTCTTCCCTTACCCAACAGCAACCGTGTTTGTACTGAACTCAAGGTAAGATTGAACTTGCTAGAGATTACCAGCAGTGATGAAAGTAAAAATTTCAGGGGGAGGGGGTTGTTTAGATACGCGATTTTACTTTCCTGTAGAGCAGGTGTGTTTTTAAGGGATGATCATAAAGTGTGTATTAAATAAGACAGATTTTAATAAATTTGATAAATAAGTCGATTAATTAAGGGTGTTTTTTTTAATTCGCGACTCCCCTCGTTTTTCTATTATTTTACTTGAAGATTTATTAATTTTTTTTAGTGTATTTTGACATTGAAGAAATTTCCTCACCATTTTAAAGGTTTATAAAATTTTGGCTATCACTCCCCTCTTTCAATTCGTAAAGTTTTCTATATTTTTGTTAAAGATATAAGCTATTGTGAGTGCTATTATAGAACGTATATTGAATACACTGGTAGAAACGTTGACTTGGATCAAGAAATCCTTGCTTTATATATGACAAAAACAATATTATCTTTATTTAACTGTATTATTTTTTTCATCTTACAATATTACTTATTAAGAGAAAAAATAATAAATTTAGATTAAGAGTATATTTCTTATATTAAGAAAATAGTATTTCAGTTATATGTACCTATATTAAAAAGGGTTTCTTGCCCAAGTAAATTTTTACCTATGTAGTTAAATAAGTAAAATATCGGGGTTTTCAACTTATTTAAAGTTTTACAGTGAAAATCCTTATATACAAAATTAAGCTAATAATTCTCTATAAAAATGGTTCCATACTATTTGTCATCAAATTCGTAGGGTAAGATGGGTGAATGGCGGTACTTAAGCGGGAATCAAAATAACCCCTTAAATAAGAGACTTATTGCAAAAGTAAGTTAACTTTCACATAACTTATTAAGTTCACTTTATAACTATGTGGTATAAAGTCCCATGATTTTTGCCATTTGGCATATTTTTATACATTTTTAAAAACATGCCTTTGACTGCCATTGCCCGCATGTGAGGGCAATGGCAGTCACCAATGAGAGTAATACACCGGTATTACTCTCGAAAATAATACGCTGTGCTTCCAAAATAAATTGATTAACAAAATAAAATCATGTTTTTGAACTACATACCGCCCATTATATGCACTAACACATTTGTAATAATTGGTAATTTGAATGATATGTATGTATTAGTATAAAGTATTATTTGCTTAACTTTGAATATTCCAGTTTATTACAACAAAATATGGCTCAACACATGTACAAATGTCAATCGCACTCTGTTGGTGGAATATGGCGTCACTTCATTAATTAGTTCAATCAGCCGTATACTAAATGGCAGTACTCGAATTTTTTATTTAAGTATTCTCGAAATTATACATATATTTGACAGTGACCGGTATTGCCCGCTGACCGTCATTCCCCCATCTTACTCTACTCCACCGATTAATGATAAAAATCATAATTAGAACGTGTGAATAATCCTTTATACAAGAATATTTTATATACATAAAGGTGATTACAATTTGCTTCACTCCCCCATAGGTATCGACTTAAGCACGTTATAATTTAAAATTAAATACGTAAATGTATAATATATAATGTATTCGTATCTACATACACAAATTTGACACTTTATTGACGCACAGTGGAATTGTAAGGTATTGGTTAAAATAAATAAATAAATCAAACCAAATTTCTGTTTTTTCAATATTTGCATCCATTTGAAAATGACAGCTAATTAGTTTCAACACCTCCCCGTGGGACATCCTGTAATATTTTGAAATTCACTGTCACGTTTATCAGCGCGTTTGATGTGATATTTATAGAATTTATTTAATCCTTTTTGTATACCTTATCGTATTTTTGATATACATACAGGATGACTTACAACAAATGTAAAAAATAAGGATTTTATTTTAAGCAAAAAACTTCGGTATATACGGAGAGTCTGGGGGTCCCCTGTCAAAAATTCACAAGAAAATCACGTGTTGGTGTGTTAGAATAGAGTAGATTATGCTGTATCTATGTTAATATACTATTTAGTGCATAGATGTAGGTTTTTTTTGACACAATGCTTTAATTAATGAAGAAGAGAAATTATCCGAGATATATCAATGTAATAATAATAAATATATTATATTATTGTATTAATGTATTGTAAATAAATTAGAAATAAAAGTTTGAAGTAAATATATTTAATGTGTCAAACCGCCCGATTGAAAAATTTTGTGTTGCAGTATTTCGATGTGTTAACAGAAATTCATAAACCTAACTTAACCTAACTGAAACTAACCAACCTCACCTGGACTACTCTAATTTAAACCAACTTAAACTTAATTCTTATAAGTAACACAGCTAAACGTGGCCAGTCGCTTTATAAAATGCGTATGATTTATAAAAGTTGGTAACTCTGATTTAGTTACGCATGCGCGTCAACTTTTCTGAATAACTATATACGTGATTTTTCACAAATCTGGCAGGGGACCCCCATACTCTCCGTATTTACCAAAACTTCATATGAATATATGAATTACAGACCCCAAAAGATTTTTTATTTATACACAGCTTGAGTTAGAAGTAAGAACCGGACGATCTACTTGTTTAACTATCTTAATTAATGTAAAAAAATCAAATGCATTTGAAAAATTAATAAATAATTGCTTCCTCGCAATATCCAAGATACGAGAAGCTTTGTGATCGTTTTAGATTGAGACAAAAAAAATGTTCTCCGATTTCAAAATTTTAAATTGATCTTTCCGTTTCACATCAAGCCAAACACTTTTCGTTCTGTGTCTGTCTGTCTGTCCGTCCGTCCGTCCGTGTGTCCGTCTGTCCTCTGAATCCTTGTCACACGCATAACTCATGAACCACTGAACCGATATTATTAAAATTTGGTCGGATGGTTGGGTCTGGCTTGAGAACGGTCCCTTTTCAATATTATCAAAATCGTGTGTAAGAGGGAGGGGTGACATCCCAAAATATTTATTTTTTCAAGATATCTCAAGAACGACACATGTTACGTGAAAATTTCATAGAATATTTGAAATTATCAAAAAATTAGCATTAAATTTCCTATAATATGGATCTACAACGTTTGTTGTAAAATATTCCCTTACAAAGATTTATCACAATTTATTTTACAAAATCTTGTTTTGTTTTCCTAAATTGATATTTGCTTGGACATATTAAATGTCATTTTAACGTTTTAAATGTCATTTTGGCGTTTTAAATGAAATTTTGACGTTTTAAATTTCATTTTGGCGTTTTAAATGTCATTTTGAGGTTTGCATAAATTTAGATTTAGATTGAAATTCTTAAAAAATTAAAAATATACAAAAAAATAATCAGGTGCGTTTTAAAAAAAATTTCGAACTAATATTTTTAAATAAAATTGTATAAAAATTAAATGGTTAACTAATTCCAGGCAATTTATCTAAACACTATCGGTTTTTATTTAAATTGTTGAATAATTAACTACCTTTGGTGAATTTTGCACGACGAAGCACTATGCATTTACTTGAAAGATGTTTTTTTTATGTATTTCTACACAGTTTAAGTATCTCTGATATTTAGTATTGCCAGTTTGTACCCAAGAGAATCAAAAGCTGGTAGGTTATTTTCCATTGTGCCTTTTAACCCCCCCCCCCCCCCCCCCTCTCAACCCACGTACCGCCGATTCATCTTCATTCATTTGTTGTATATGAAAATGAACATATTGATTTAGAAGTTATTTATAGAGTTTAAATAATACATATGTATGTATATTATCTTTGGAAACTTGATAGGAAGAGGAGGTTTTTAAATAGCCAAAAACAAAAATTTGTTAGGAATTGAATTGTTGAAATAAATTTAAATTTTAGAATATATTAATTAAGAGATTAAATTAAATTTTAAAAAAAATATACAAAATTAAAATTGGATACAAATTGCCCTACATAAATAAATAAAAAATAATTTTAAAGATTAAAACTTATACTTTTTACTCATTTTTGCAAATTTTACTTTTATTAATTTTTTTTACAAAATTTAGAGATTTAAAAAAATATAGTTTATTATAAATTTTATAAGGGTGTGCAGGGTTAAAAATTGTATTATACGAAATCTACTGTTGTAATTCGAAAGCAAATGGTTTCAGCTTCAAAAACTGTTTCTACTTAGATTTAATTTCCGACTTTGCCACATAGAAATTAAATTATTTTTCACAATATAATAAATTCGTTAAAATATTTAAAAATAATATTTTAATTGTTTGTAAACATTTTTGTAGCTTGATTTATAATAAATACAAAATCAATATTTACTAATATTTTATAATATAATTAAACAAAAACAAGGTAATGAACTAAAGTGTTTCAACACCCACATAGAAAAAATTGATATTAAAAAATTACTATAAATAAAAAATAAAAAATTTATAAAAATTATCGATACAATTTTTTTTCGATTTTAATAAAATTAAAATGATATACATACATATTATTACATATATCTGCCATGGGAGCTACAGGACTTTCTTATACATAATACTGACAATGAATAGTGCACGTGGGACATAAATTATACATAATAATATTCTCTACCTACAACATATATATCAAATGAATTTTTTAACGTAATTACTAAACCGGAAACGGATGTTTACTCTTGTCAATTTTTGAATTTTTGAAATAAAAAAAATGTTTATGATTTAGCCAGAAAGATTTGTTTTTAATAATTAATTAGAATCTGTTCATTCTCAGTATTACGTATAAGAGTGTCCCATGGTACCTACTGCAAACACGTACACTGTATAATCTCTTTAATACGTATAAGAAAGTCCCATGACACTCATGGCAGATATTTCTTCTCTGGTATGAACCATTTGAAATATAATTTTAAATTAGGTATTATTTTCAAAAAAAAATTTTGAAAAAAATGAAAAGAACATAAAATTGACCATTTTTTGTAATTCGCACCGTTTCAAAAATAATTCAAAAAATTCAAAAATTGACATCGGTAAACATGCGTATCCGGTTGAAAAATCGTTTTCAAAAATAGGTTTTCTTTCCAGACAAAAATGAATCTTAAATATAAAATTTCATTCTTCTACAATTTGTCGTATTTGAGTTACAGAGTTTACAGACAGACAGACAGATAGACACACAGACATCATGGCGAAAACAGTCAGAACCGATTCAGGGAAGGTTAAAATGGATAATTCCATCAAAATCCGGATTTCGAAAAAAATCGGCTTTACTATTATACTTACATATTTCATATAAATAGGTATAAGAAAGTAAAAAAGCTATCAAGAGTGCCACAGGACTTTCTTATACGTAATACTGCGATTCTATAATTTTATTATAAATGTATATGTATTTAATTCAGTAAAACAGACTTGAAATATATTTAATTAAATCTAAAATTTGAACCAATCTACTTTCTGAAAGCTTAATTTTCTTTTCGCACGTCAACTTTTATACATAACTAGGTTTAACAAATAAAAAGAGTACCTTAATAAAGAGTAATTAATTAATTTTAGCACGTAGACATTATTAATTAGTCTTTATTATTAACGGCATACATCTCCATCAAATTTTTATGGAAAAATATCACGTAATCGGAAAAAGTGTCACATAAGATTATAAATCATTTTATTTTTATTATATAGTATTTTCAAATTATTCCGCTACAGTAGATTTTATGAAAAGCAGAAGTTGATCTGAAATATAAATTTTTGTAAAAAGTTTATTCAAAATTTTACTTTATTTGTTTAATTTTGAAAAAAAGTGCAAGTATAACTTTTTAACGGCTGGTTGGATTTTAATTTAAATGAGTTTTTTTTAAATCATCGTGTCTAAAACTATATACTTATTCAAATATTAAAAAAAAAAAAAATAACATTATTGATTAAGATTTTCACTTAAGATTTTAACGTATTTCGAATGTCAACAAAAAATCAATCTGACAAATGGTTCATACAGTTTAATAATTTCAACATGCCACGTACTTAATAAAAAAATATACCCCTCATTATATTACAGAATTTAAAAAAAAAGTTAAAAATTCAAAATTTAAATTAATTAAGAGGGAGTCTACCTTGAGAGCAAAATCAAGGGTCATTTTCTCGATTTTTTTAAAGAAACGTATTAAAATTTATTATAAAAAAAATGTTTTATACATTATTGTACATGTTTTAATGTATTCAAAAGAGTATTTTATTTATAATTTAAAAACAAAATGACGTCGCTATATCTATAACAATGAAATTCTTATTTTAACCTCCCTGGTCCTGCTTCTATATGTTGCCATTTTTTATTTCGCACAAAAACATAAAAGATTCTTAAAATATATGATAAAACGAAGTGAACGGCGTAGGATTTTCTCGAAATATTGATTTAAAAAAAATGGCTACGTTCTGAAAGAAAATTTTCTTTTTCGAAAAAATCTGTCGAAAATCTGGTATAAAATTGGATAAACTAAATCAATCAAAAAAATCCTACACTCTTTACTAGAAAATGATATTGTGAAGCTACACCTGAAATTTTAAGTCAATCCGTTAAAAACTGAAAGTGCTAGGACTACGGTAATTTAAATTTGAAAACCGCACTCGAATGCATTTGAATTACTCGCAAAACGGCGATGACTTTGTTTAGAAAATTGACTTTTTGTACTCTTTAAAAAATTTTCCCCCACATAAGACTTTTGTACATCATTTTTTAAAAGTTAAGGGATAATTTAAAGTATAAACCAATAAAAAAAAGTGGTAAATTTTTTTACAAAGGAGGGATACCCTTAATCTCCACAAAAATGAGTGAAAATACGAACCTTCATCACGCGAATTCTAATAATCTAGAAACCAAAGCCACAAACAACTAAAAAACTGACCCATTTTAAATTCTGAATTAAAAAAAAAATTAAAAATGCAATTTCTCTAAAGAGTACACCCATCACAAAATACAATTGTAATGACAATATATATTAAAACCGCTTAGAATTGCAGAAAATTAAACAGCAATCGATTCGAAAAGCCATACAAGCGCATCGTATCGCCTTACTTTTGATTAATGATCTGTCAAAAGTGACCATTACCAGCAAACAGTCGAAAATACATGAACATACCTCAATCATAATTCCATTTGATTTAATGTATTACCCAATATTTGCATGTCAAATGTCCGACACACACACACACACACACACACTCAATACCACAGCAGTTCTAAAACTGTTAAAATTTAACATACCAATTATCTCAAACAACTATATTTCAAATTATAATTGCATTAGAGATGGGAATAAAACTGCCAAGTCCGTGTTAGGATTCCGTAGCGATTCTCGCTAACATTCTCTACTTGATATTATATACGTATCAATAGTTATTTCATGTTGATGAAAGATGTAATAATCTCTATATATAAAAATGTACGTGGTCGTTCATAAAAAAAGATAGTTATTTCAAAATTTTTGATACAGTGTTTGTTATAATTTTCATTGAAAGTACTTATTAAAAGCTACATTCTAGAATTTTTTCAGATTTTTTGCATCGATATCGTGACTGAATGATTGAAATTAAAAGATTCTAAAACATTTTTTTATGCATTTTAAGAGACTTCAATATATTTCTATGCATTTATTTAAGTTGAAGGAATAAATTAATGCTTTTACTTTCATAGATAACTCGATTATGCATACATATCATTAAAATTATTTGTAAATAAAAACTAAAATTATTATATTTTGATCAATTGATAAAAGATACAAAAAAAAGAATAGGTTATAAATTATAGAAAATAACATTTTTTTCTGAACCATTTGAAATAAAATTTAAAAGAAAGATTATTTCCTTACACATTTTTTTAAAATGTGATTACAACAAAAATTATAGATTATAATATTCTCTATAACTTGTATCTAAAACAATTTTTTCTAATACGTATCGTTTAAAAAATAATTCGAAAAATTTAAAAATTAAAGAAAATCGATTATTTCCTAAAAAAAAATTCGGGAGAAAAATGAACAGAGCATAAATTATAAATAAGAATATTTTCTATAACTCTAATCTAAAACATTTTTTTCTACTGCGCACCGTTTCAAAAATAATTCGATAAATTCAAAAATTGACATCAGTAAGCATCCGTTTTCGGTTTAGTGATGATTTTCAAATTTACAAGAAAGAAACTTAAGTTTAAAATTTCATGTTAGTAAGTCTCACCGTTTTGGCTGTAGAGCGTTCACAGACAGACAGACAGACACACACGATGTTATTGAGATAATGGTCATTCGTGATTCAGAGACCCACAAAACGTGTAATTCCGTTAAAATCTCAAGTTCGAATTTTTTCATGATCACTATACTTTATTATATGTATGTAACAGTACATTTCATGTATGCATAAAAAAGTAAAAAATTGCCTATAGTGCGCGCGAAGCGAGCGAAGGTTTATGAATTTGGATGCCATATTCTTCTTCATATTAAAAACCCAGATATATTTCTTATTTGAACTTTAATAATATTATCAATAGCTGCAGAAATAAATGCCTGGTTCTATAATAATTATACACCCTGTATATTAGTATATAGTAGGTACGTAGTTTTGCGGCATTTTTCACTTAACAACGAGAGTCCGGTCCCAATTATACCGTTATTGCAAGATGCTACTATATTTAACAATTATGAGAGATAAAAAAATAAAAATTATATATAATTACAAATAAAAAATTTAACCCCCCGAAATGTTTTTCTGTGTGAGCGCCACTGCAACAACATACATTATGTTTATCTGTATGATTGTATGTGAGTTTGTATTATGTATGGTACATACGGGCCGTTACCCCCTCCCCCTTTTCTGTTTAGTTTAACACAGTCAAAAGCGCTCTGGCTAAAATGGAATGCCATCATCAATATTTTGTTTTCGCGAACATAAATTTTGTATTCGGTTCATCGTTCTGTATTATGAATAGATATATATGTATATATCATCTCAGAAAGGTTTGTCTGTGTATGATAGTCTGAAAAAACGCACCTGGTATATTTGTAATATAAATATAGAAATGAAATAAATCTCAAAGACTCAAAATGAATTTTTCAATATATGTATGTCCTGAATGCAATCTACAAAAATGTTTGTTTTTTCACAGTTTAAGATAGCTTGAAACAAAAAGAATCGATTGCATTTATTAAAAAAAAACTCTAACTGTATTTGAACATATGGATCTTGGCTTCTGGGTGTAAGCCGCGTCGGTTTGGTCGTGTTATCGGTCAACGTTTCGTCACACATTGCAGTGGACATCTTCAGGGCTCTTCTAAAAGTGCACTTTTTGCAATGTGTGACGAAACGTTGGCCGATAACACGACCAAACCGACGCGGCTTACACCCAGAAGCCAAGATCCATATCAAGATCACCGCGGAAGCCTCAAGAATTGTATTTGAACATAATGAAAAAGAGCAGATAAAAAATGTAAATATATGTATATTCATATGTACCTCAATTTTGAATAGTAAAATTAAAACTAGGCAGATTCGATAACAATCCATAAGCTTAATAATTATGCCACACTTTGAAAATTTACACTCATATTTCACATTGTTGGTTAAAATGGACCGCACATAGTTGCCATAACTGGAATCATGAAACTTGTACCAATTAGTGATGATTGTCTTTCTTAAATAATTTAATTGAAATAATGTAACGAGGCTGATTTCTTACAGTTTTTAGGTTTCCGTAGAAAACTAGGAAACCTTATAGTTTCGCCATGTCCGTCCGTCCGTCCTCAAAAATTTTAAGCCGATTTAGATGAAATTTGGTATACAGACGAAGACTGATAACCCGAAAACAGAAATGATAATATTTTTGAAAAATTTTTTTGGACCCCTTTTCCATAGACTGAAAAGTATTTTCAAAAATTTTTTTTCACTTAATCCATTAAGTGGGGAGTCTTTAGATAGGTCTCCTAAAATGCAATAAAAAATGCAATATGACATTTTGATTTTAACCCTTCAGTCACGATATATTTGCGTTCAAAGTCGTGATAAAAGCGTCCCCCCCACCCTAATTTCTAAACTATCAATTTAAAAAATCTGAAAAAATTCATGAATGTAGCCTTTAATTAGTACTTCCACTGAAAATTATAACGAACACTGTCAAAATTATTAGACTGAAAAGTGAACTCACAATTTTTTTTTCACATATCCCATTGAATGTGATGTCATTGGATAGGTCTCCTAAAATGCAACAAAAAATGTTAAATTATCTTTTGATTTTAACTCTTCAGTCACGATATATTTGCATTTAAATGTCTTTATCAGAGCATCCCCCCCACCCCTTAATTTCTAAACTATCTTTTCAAAAAATCTGAAAAAAATTCAGAATGTAGCTATCAATTAGTACTTTCACTGAAAATTATAACGAACACTGTCAAAATTATTTTGGACCCCCCTCTCATAGACTGAAAAGTGAACTCACATTTTTTTTTCACTTAACCCATTGAGTGGGTGGTCATTGGATAGGTCTCCTAAAATGTAACAAAAAATGTTAAATGATCTTTTGATTTTAACTCTTCAGTCACGACATATTTGCATTTAAATGTCGTTATCAGAGCGTCCCCCCCACCCTAATTTCTAAACTATCTATTAAAAAAATCTGAAAAAAATTCAGAATGTAGCTTTGAATTAGTACTTTCACTGAAAATTATAACGAACACTGTCAAAATTATTTTGGACCCCCTCCCATAGACTGAAAATTGTTCTCAAATTTTTTTTCACTTACCCCATTGAGTGGGATATCTTTAGATATGTCTACTAAAATGCAACAAAAAATGTTATATGACCTTTTGATTTTAACCCTACAGTCACGATATATTTGCATTTAAATGTCGTTATCAGAGCGTCCGTTGAAATAACTCTTGTTTATAAATCGTAATGACTACGGAAACCTATCATGTGCGTGCCCAACACGCACTTGGCCGTTTTTTTTTTTTAAATGGTTAGAACATACATTTTAATTAAGACCGTTTTAATGCTTATGATAAATAATTGTTTGATAATCTGTAATTCATAAATATATATTATGTTTTGTTTACAGATATATTTTAATTAAGATCCTATTAAAGTCCAAGTTAGCAACCCCGTGGTCCAATTTACAGTACCGGTTGGCTAAATTGAAACAAAGTTCCGGTCTCACATTTTATTGATTTTTGTGGAGTTTATGATAATTATATTGATTAGTACTTAATTAAAACAAAATCTATAAACTGCTGTTTCATTCCATAAAAAATAGTTTGTCTAAACCTAAAACTAGTATACTAAATATCTTAATTTAAAAAAATGGTCCAAATTAACCGACTTTTCCCTATAGATTAAATTTATATCCCCGGGTAACACTGGGTTCAATGCGCTAGTATGAAATAAAATCAACAAACATTTTTGAGGGGATTACGTTAACATTCACGCTGTTAAATGTTGTCTTTGTTTTAACGCTATACTGTTATTTTGTTAGCGTAGATTATATTTTATTCAAAATACGACGCTTTCCTTATTTCTGATGACAATTATTAATGCCATGGTTCACTGAACTCTATATGTTTGCTGCAAATCATAATTTTCATGATTTAATTTATCTCGATTCAATGAAAGAAAAGACAGGATGCTTGAATGTTCTGTTTCTTAACCCTTTCGCGAGCAGTACTACGTAGCTTATTTCGGTTTTGAAGATTGTAAACTCGATTGATTAAATTGATCGACGCCGCCTATCCTCTTCGTATACTGTGAAATGGGATAATGGATATTTCACAAATGTTTTTTTTATCATTTTTCTGGATTTTTTGCACATAAACATTTATCTTTGGGTCAAATGAAGTTGTTAGAACTATATTGCTACAATTGTTATATAAATAATGTATAATTAATGAATATTCAAAGTATACAGATGAAAATTAAAATTGGCTATTATTTTTAAATTTAAATGTGGCCTATGATAAAAAGATTCCCCACCCCTGGTCAAAGGCGTTAAGCGTAAAGCAATACCAACCTAACAAAATAATTTGGCACCACATTTTAAAAAGTGCTGTGGCAACTATTTTGCCAACGCCCGCGAAAGGGTTGATATATATTTTGCTTCCTCGTCATATCAAAGATAGGAGAAGCTTTCCAATCGATTTTAAACGAGAAAAATAAAGTTGTTCTTTGATTTTTAAATTTTCACTTGATCTTTTCGTTTCAGGTTAAGACAACACTATTTTTCCCGTGTTTGTCTGCCTGTCACACGCATAATTCATAAACAACTAAACCTATAATAACGAAACCTGGTTCATTGGTTGGGTCTGGCTTGAGGACGGTCTCATTTAAAAATCATTTAAATCGTGTGTAAAAGGGAGGGGTGACATCCAATTTTTTTTTCAAGATATCTCAAGAATGATACATGTTATGTGAAAATTTTATAGAATCTTTTTTTTAGAGCATTTTTTTGTAAAATATTCCCTGCGAAGATTTATATATCTCTATTTGATTTAAATATATTAAATGTAATTTTGACGTTTTATTTGCATAAAATAAATAAATAAATAGTAGAAAAACTTAGATTTAGATTGAATTTGTGAAAAAACTGAAAATATACGAAAAAATAAGCAAGGCACGTATTAATAAAAAATGGCAATTCATCTGAATTCTTTAACGGTAGTAGTATATAGAGTATTTGACACTATTAATAATAATGACTGATAAAATGTTGTACAAAGTGTAGTATATATTACCATAATTCACAATTAAATGTTTTTGATGTGAAATAAGTAAGTATTTTAATAATAAACCTAATTTAAAATTCTAATTTTTAACCTGTTTGTCACGTGATTACACACGCGTCTAGCAGAACTGTCACTTGTATGACGTCAGAACATATTAAAAACTTCAGAAAATTGGATCCCTATTGGTTGATTTCAGTTTGCTTAACAGACATTGACGTCACACATACCACGTGACTTTGAATGCGCGTTTTAGCGGAATTTTTTTAATTTAAATAGAAAAAGATTATTTTCGGCATCAGTCATTTTGGAAAAAGATACTAAGAAAGTATCTATTATATATGTACATTCGCACAATTTACAATATTTTTTAAAATTAAGTCAAATACCCTATTGGTTGATAATTAACTACCTTTGACTTGACAGTCTAAGTGCTTCCTCGTGCTAAATTCACCAAAGGTGGTTAATTATTGAACAATTTAAATAAAAACCGATAGTGTTCAGATAAACTTCGATCTATATTATAGGAAATCGAATGCTCTACAAAAATTTTTTTATAAAATTTTCACGTAACATGTGTCGTTCTTGAGATATCTTGAAAAAATAAATATTTGGGAATGTTACCCCTCCCCTACACACGATTTTAATGATTTTGATATGGAACTGTCCTCAAACCAGACCCAACCATCCAACCAAGTTTCATTAGTATCGGTTCAGTGGTCCATGAGTCATGCGTGTGACAAGGATTCAGGGAACAGATAGACAGGCAGACACACAGACAGATCTGAAACGGAAAGTGTTTGTCTTAGCCTAGAACGGAAAGATCAATTTAAAATTTTGAAATCGTAAAACAATTTTTTTGTTTTATTTTAAAACGACCACAAAGCTTCTTGTATATCTTCGATATTGCGAGGAAGCAAAATTGTAACCTAACTTTATTTACGTAAGCTCTATCCATTCTAATGGATTTTCAAAACCTTTTTGCAACATTTATAGAATTCTTTGACACTGATCTTTTTAATAGACATAAGTATATGAGGTCGCATTTATCACAATTTAATTAAACCATTCAAATAATCCAATATTATCCATAAAATATCAAATAACTCACGATATTTCCAATTTAAAATATTCCGCGGATCGATACTCCGATAATGTCGACATTTCTCAAACGTTGACTAGAATATTACTCCTATATTATATTAAACTCAAGTTTAAAAATATGTCACACTTTGAAAGCTTATATCTCCGGAACTAATAATCGCAGAGCAATAAATAAAACGCCAAAAGATACCTTATATAATCATGTCTTAACTTCCATCCCCCAATCCTTTAATTTATTTGCATAAAATTTACACTATTTTTCATAAGATTTTTTATATATAATATATATATTTTATATTTTTATATTAAAAGGTTGGGGGATGGGGATTGACATAACTATAGTATGTAATATTAATTATTATTATACTATTTATAGTTATTAGTATTTAAAAACAATGTTTAATAAGTTTATTACAGATTAAATTTATATCTCCAGGTAACGCCGGGTCTAACGGGCTAGTAAAATATTAATGTGTAGGTAAATTATCTAGTTACAATAATATATTACGCATAAAAACTTAAATTTTTAACAAAATTAAAAATTGAATAGAACATTTACTGAATAAAAAAACAACAGAGAATGTTATAGAAAATTATAAATTTGACGTCGCATCGCCCGGAGCATTTCACTGGAATTTTATAAATACTAACTTTATGTTGTGATGATATGAGATAAAATAACTGACATGTTAAATCACATTTTGTGTAACGTTTGAAACGATATATTTTTATAACTACGTATTATTTATTTGACATTTATTCTGGTGTAGTAGAAAACTGTCCGTTTGTCTGTCTATATAAATTTTGTACCGATTAAAAACAGAAATGGTAAGATTTTTGAAAAAAAGTATTTTTATACTGAAATGTATATTCAACATTTTTTTCACTTATCCCAAATGCAACAAAAAATGTTGTATGACCTTTTGATTATAACCCCTATATTTGCTTTTTAATGTGGTTATTAGAGCGTCCCTTCCCTAAGCTAATTTAATTTAATTTCTAAATTATCGATGCAAAAAATCTGAAAAAACAACAGAATATAACTTTTAATTAATACTTGAAAATGAAATAAATGAAAATTATAACGAACACTGTAGCAAAAAATAGTTTATGAAAAGTTTTGGATTAACTTTTTTTTATAAATCGTAATGAGAATGACTAGATACACACATACACTAATATACAGTACAACTATTAACAGACTCACCCACAGTTTTATCAAAATCTGTTATTTATAACAGTTATTTAAATCTCCAAATTTCGAAGCAAACTGTCACCACAAACTGATAACATAGAAGAAATTGGGCATTTTTTTCATAAATTTTTTTTTACAAAATATGTCACAATTTGAAAGCTGATATCTTCGGAAGTAATAAACATAGATCAATAAATAAAACGCCAATAGATTAGAGTTGGGCATTTTAGTTCATGACAGAGAGCACTCCCTTATAGTTCAGTGGTCTTTAATGAACTAGTTCGTTCTTTTAGTCATTTTAGTTCATAGAATTTTTTTCCGGACTATACGATGACAATTTATCGATTTAGATATATTTGATTGTTGGATTTTTAATGTATAATTAAATTTTTTAATTATATTATATTAGTAATTATGTATTACTATTTTTTTCATCAAACAATAGAAATGTAAACTGCTGCAATTTTTAATTCGTTATTAATTTAACAAGATCGATATTTTTAAAAGTATATATACATATTTGCAATAATCTTTTTTTTTAAATCGAACCTTCGATTTATATGAAAATTTTTCAAAATTTTCATATATATCATATTCATTATTATTTATTGTATTGTAATTTAAGCAATATAATATATTTCAACTTCACTAAATTCTGTGATATTTCTTTTTGTTGATTGTCATAAAATAATATAAAAATCACGTGCTTTTGACAGACATATTGCATTCTTTTGAACAAAAAAATTCAATATAATATATCTTTAGTAAAATAAATTCAAAATTGGTAATAAAGTATTGAAAACATAAATTATTAAACATAAAAATCGTACAATCTCATTTTTAAAACAGTGTATTTGAAGTGTATCGGAAACTATTGAACTAAAAGAGCGGAGCGCATACGAACTAGTTGCTTTAGTTCTCGTGTGGGAGCGCTCTTTTAAACTAGTTTGTTCGTGAACTACATAAGTCTACAATAGATACCTTATTTAGTCCAATTTATAATAAAATAAGTTTTAACTCTCCATCCGTCAATCCTCAAATATAAAACAGAAAAGCATAAAACAGTTTTTTTTATATCTAACTAACACGTGTCATAAATAGTATAGTACTAACTGTCTAGAATTAGATAGTAATATGTATGTACATGAATTACACCCATTTACCCTATACTCTAAAGTCAACATTAACAAGTTAGTGTCACATGCATCAGTGGAACAATGAAATGCTTTTATACGTGGCAATGTGGGACTGAGCCGGCCCTGAACACATGTCGCTTCAACATTCATCAGTGTCTCTCTCGTAGGAGAATATTAACCTCTACTCCATGAGTGAAGCAAGGCGTTTTCAGAAAATGTTTTTGAGAGAGAACTATACCATTGAGTAAAAAATATTTTATAATCAATGACTATACCAAGAAATAAATATTTTTGAATAATAGATAGAAGGGTGTAATATTGACATTTTTATAATGACACTTTACCCTCATCTTCAATCTAACTCACCCCGAGATACGAGAATGTTTTTGTATTAATAAAAATTAAATAATATATACGTATGTATGTATATTAGGTTGCGTCAAAAAAAGCTATATTTTTTTCTTCGCTCTCGTTATGAAATAAGTTACTTTATGACCTAAAATAAATTCTTGCCTTCTCTGTAGTTCAATTTTAAGAGGTGCCGCAAAGGGGGGTCCCGTTTCCCATTTAAATAACATGGGGGAAATGATTCTTTAGTACTAAAGTAGGTATTACTGATTCATGACAACTGTTGAAAATTTTTAAGGACATCATTTTGTAGAAGATAAAATTCTCTACAAAAGTGTCTACACAGAGAGAAAAGTCATGATAATTTTTATACAGAAAATCTTAGAAAAATTACTGTGCTCTCTTATAATGCGTGCGCAATCGACGATACAAGTAAAAAATATTTATACGTCCATATAAAAATTATCAGTGCTTACATTATATAAATTGCTTTTTTATCACGGCAGAAATTACGGTGCTAGCATGGTAATTTTTGGAACGCTGTATCAGAAAACTGCCTTACCGGCCTTACCGATTCAGTAAAATTTCTATAGCTTATTATTTTTTTTTCAAACAGAAAGGTAAAAACAATAAAAAGCAATTTCATTTTAAGAAAGTTATCGATTTATTTATATAATATACATTGTTTTGAATTTTACAACTAATAATAGTTTACAAATATAGTTGTAGAACAATTTACATAAAGATATGACAACCAATACATGTGCAAAGAGACCGATTCACAGAACAAATTAAATATAAAATAACGTATTTTCAATATCTAAAATCTAAACTAACCTATATCTGTCAAAACTTATTTTACAAATAAAACTTCTAAAAATAACACATTAAAACCGAACAAAACATTATTGTAAAACATTTATCACCCACATTCATTTAAAATTCGCACAAAACAATAATTTTAATAAAATAAAAACAATCATAGCCATTTTAAATCTAAATATGCTACACGTCCCGCTTTAAATATTATTCACACTAAAAACAATTTTGAATATAAATTAAAATATAATACTTTAAAATCACGATAACATAGAAAAATATCTTTAAAATAGAAAACACTACACAATTACAATATGTACTTTTAAAACAAATATAGGTACATTCTAAATATGTATGTAACTGTCAGCTTATAGGCCGTCGGAAGATCGAAAATAGCCGACTGTACTCGAACCTTACTACCTTGTTTATGCTGATAGTAAAATTTGCTTTATATCCTAACTTTCCATTAAGATATATCGAAAACCATAAATCTGAGATCTAGACATGATGCGTATGATTTTTAGAGAATCGTTTTACAAACAAAATAAAACCATACATACATCTCCACGATAAACAGTTAATGAGATATCACATTTTTAGTTTTTGTGTTTTCAACATAATTGGTATCTTCTGTCTTTTTCTTTCTTTCTGCTTTTGCCAGATATCTTTGAAATATCATTGAATTTTATAAGTCAGTATTGTAAAATTTATCAGACCGCCTAATAATTTACATCAACTTAAATAGCATTTTTTTTAAGAAAAACAATTAAAAAATACAAATTTGTCGAGATAGGAACTTTTTACTGTGCTGTTTTATAAATTTCGCTGGCCTGTATTTTAAAAAATACTATTGTGTCCTTTACTTTTTATATTATGAATTTTAATTTTTCTTATTTTACCGTATAAAATTGACCATATTCGACTTTCGCACATCGTTTATAGTGCAGAGCACAGTAATTTTTCTAAGATTTTTCTCTCCGTGTACAAAGTCATGATCCTCAATTCAACATATCAAAAATTACAGATATTCTAAGTTATTTAAACTTTAAACATTTTTATTGTTTTTATAAAAGTAAACTAAATGGTAATTTTAGGGAAATTTAGTTCTCTATAAAAATTAGTTTAGAGAGGTATAAGTGTAAATGCAATGAGTTGAAACTTATAAGCGGTTTAAATATTGTTTTTACAAAAATCAGCTATATATGCTATCAATTGGCATAACACTTTTGCTCTATGATTATTGGTTCCGGAGATATAAGCTTTTAAAGTCTGCACAATTTTATTTTAATAAGTCTACGAAATTACCCTCCTAGTTAAAAAATAGATTTTAATTTTCCACTACCTTGTCTTCTTGGTGTAAGCCGTTACACTAGGCATCTTTAAACTGTTTAAAAAATACACTAAAAATCAATTTTCGATTGTACCCTACATATTTTATACATAAAGATTTTTGTTACTCATTTAATAATATTGTAGCGAGGCCACTGTCTATATAAGTGTGGTGAACACCTGTCGCGGGACACTTACCTACCCCCTTATGTATGTGTTTACTTATTTACATGCAACATCTTGTCCCTGTATATATTTATTATATATATGTATATGAAACATTGTACATATTATATAGGTATGTATGCATGGTTGGGCTGTGTATACGGGACTTCGGTTGTCATCACGGTTAAGTTTCTACTTGGCAAAAGACTGTGAATGCTTTTAATAAAATCAAGAAGTGTGTAATTTGTGTGCGTGTGTTAGTGTGGATGTTCTTTATTTGAAAGCTCGCGGAAATTGTTGTATGAATTAAAATATCATTACTAATATATGAAAAGTCATATATTTAATTAAAATTTAAAAAAAATCATATTCCCGCGAGGTAAAAATAGTCACAGAAGGATCATCAAAAGGTATTTTAAAGGTTGTAATCTCTTATTTTAATGCCTTTTCCCGATTTATTAAATGTTTTTTTTTTTTTTTTTTTTTTAATTAGATAACAATGAAAATAAACTGGAAAAAAATTATTATGCTCTTACTCAATGAAAAAAAATTGAACAAGTTTCTACTAGATTTCATTTTAAGGCTTAGAGTTCCAGCTTTAAAATGTTTTATGATTTTCTATTCTAAGATTTTTTTCATGAATTTATAAACGTTTAAACAATTCCGAAAAATATTACAAAAAATACATGTTATTTCCTAGTTTTTTTCTACTAGACCTATCTTTACTCAGAAATAAGTTATAAGCAATTTAGTAAAAAATTGAAAAATTTGTGATTTTTTGATATTTTTTTGATTTGCTTTTTAAATATTTTTTGCTTAAAAATTAAAAAAAAAATTTTTAATCCTCTATTTTTATGGAAAATTCAATTTTCTTTAAAAAATTATTCTTGTAAAATTGCCAAATTTTGCTTAGTTATCGAGTTATACTTAAAACATTGAAAAGTGACTAGTTTTACCCCCCCCCCCCCTCGAAATCGCAAGGGTGAATTTAGTAGCACTTTGTAATTTTATCATCTGTATGTGTCAAACAAACATATTTAACAATAAAAACCCTTGAACGCAATTGTTCCTTTCGAAAACCTATAATCAATAGCTTAATTCTTTGGGTACAATTTACTATAATTATATCAAATCTTAGCCTTCTTGGTTAAACAATTCAGTAGCTGGGAGGCTGTAACAGACACAGCATTAATTAAAAAAAAAAAAAAATTATTCGCTATTTCCATATCACAATTTCATTTTTATCATTAAACTAAAAAGCTTGAGAGATTTTTTTTCAGCTGTAGTTTTTGATGCTTATTTAAAGTGTTATGTTACTTTAAGTATAGAAAAAGATCGTTTTTCCTGAGGTGGCGCAATTCCCCCGGTCTCCCCTACACTTTATTGTTTTGTTTTTTTTTTTAAATAAAACCTTGTACTACCCATTTCTGAGGTATTCTTCATATATTTCATTAGTTATACCTACTTGTTTTATTAATAAAAGAAATTAAATACTCTAATTGTTAATCGTATATATTCACTAATTTAATTGTTTACAATTAGATGACAATTTTTCCGATTCCGTTAGTTTCGATTTTTACCACTGAACGCGTCGCCACCATCGCGACACATATCAATAAAGTATGAATATTTATAATATTATCTTCAATTTTGAAATAACTAAGATTATTTAAAACATAAATTCTGTCTTAAATACAACTGTTTTTTATCATAAAAACACATCTTAAGATCAAAAGAATTGCTCTATTGTAAACAAAACTGGTAAATGTCTAACTGATAATTGTTTAACAAAAATAAAATTAATTTATGTAATTATAAGGATAACTTATTTTAGCGTATCCTTTAATGTTTTTAATGAGGCAAATTTCAATTAAGAAAATGTCAAAGAATACGAAATCTGAAAAATTATATCATTAAATTTTAATTAATTATATAATTGTTTTATTTCTAAGTCAGTAAACCTTCATTAGTTTAAAGTCAGTAATTTTAGATTTATTAGATGATGTAATTAATTAAAAGAATTAATAATGTACTGGCACCAGTCTTGTACAATACCTCAATATTTAATTAAATGTATTAAATTAGAAGTATTTGTTGATATTTGATAACTTTTCTGTCATTACTAGACACTTAATTCTAAAACAGCTTAATTTGACGACAATCGGTCAATGGGGTGTCAAAATTGTAGACATTTAAACTAATTATTAGTGTAATCTATTTATTAATTATTATTTAATATCATAGCATCTGTTTTACATTGTTTACTTTTTTACGACTATTTATTTTATAACTTTTGTACTAATCATTTACTGGTTTTACTTTGTCCATTACTGGAGAAAAAACATAAGCCAAATAACAAACTATAATTAAAAAAAAAACTATATTTGCGGACTTTGATAATTAAATTGATTTAATAGAGAGCTAGTTGTTTTATTAGTAACATGAGTTCATGCGAATCGCAAAAAACAGTATACCTTGGCCTAAATGCGTTCAAAACTGGTGTCAGTGCCTTATTTTACGATATCGTGAATGCTATGTATGATTCGGTAAAGTTCGTAATCCTTCCCGCGGAAGCTGACAGGTCAATACACTCTAATTTACGCGCTATTACAATATCATCTCAACGGGGGCTTTGCAGTTCCTGTTCCGGAATACATGTGTCGCATTACTAACATAGCTATGCCACCGTAAGGCAACACTGTAATACTAGCTGTGCCTGTGGCTTCGCTCGCGTGGACTACGGAATTGTTTAGGATTTTTGAATAATATAGTTGAATTAAGTACAAACACAATTAATTATTATTGTAATAACTAATCAACACCTAAATTACCTAACAAAAACGAATCAGAACAAAAAGTACAAATAATTTTTGTTCTGTTTATATTTAAAAGTTAATTATTGAAAACAAAATAAACAATAGACGATAAAAAACACAACGGCCGAGCCGAGGGAGTCCGAATGCCGGCCGAGCGCATGCGAATCTTTCCCTCTACCCCACTCCGATGCAGCGCTTGTTCATTAGTTCGCGCGTTATTATTAATATGTTACCGTATATAACTTATTTAAAGTTATTTCCTAAACAGTATGACCAAATTGGATACTGTAAAGAGCAAATTATATTTACATTAAGTATAGGTACTTATGACGATTACATTTTTTATTTCGATAAGAATAAATGTTTTGCAGGTCATAAGTCTACGTAAACAGAACCCAAACATATTTAATTTTTTTATAACATAAAAGCAGTAATTGTGGCTTAAATATAAAAGATAGATATGGTGACGTGGACTTTATTTTGTATCTTTTGGTTCTACACATTTCTTTACTACATTAATTTATTCAATATTTAACGGTTAAGGCAAAGTATTACAAAAGAGCGACTTGATTTACTATTATCGTCATTGCTTAGTTCTTATGTTACCTAACGTAACAAAATATATCCTACAACCTGGCCAAAGAACATATCTACGAATTAAAAAAAAAAAAACGTAAATCGGATAAGTGGATGTGAGTTATAAGCGCACGAACAGACAGACAGACAGACGTTGAGATTTATATATATTAAAGATTATAAATTAGCTATCCATACTAATATTATAAATGCGAAAGTAGCTCTGCCTGTATGTCTGTTTATTACTTTTTCACGGCTAAACCGCTGAACCGATCTTGATGTAAATTGTCAGGAAGATAGCTTGCATCCTGTGGAAAGACACAGGCTATTTTGTATCCCAATTAGATAAAAAAATATAAATTCAATGCGGTCGAAGTCGCGGGTAACAATTAGTTGAGAATAATAATTAGAACATACAAAATAATCTACGCGCTATGTAAATATTTTTTAATCAAGAAATTGGTGGTCTTAACACTTAAAAGTTGGTTCTTAATGCTTTTATTTAGAGGCTCATACGTTGCGATTGTATGTCAGGGAGCTGAGAAATAAGCATTTGAAAAGGGGTCGATTTTTATCTAAATTTACCAACTAGCAAAAATCATGTAATTTCTGTTAAATAATTACAAATTATGATATCCTGGTCCATAAATTAGATTCAGATAATATTTGTCGACGCGTTAATGTGCTATATTTATTTATTTAGTTGCATGTTTTGTTAAATATTTTATTACAACTATGTCATATTTTCAGGAATATTTACAGCTGTAATTATAACGACCTGATTTTAATTTGATGTCCACATTACTGTTTTATCCTAATTTGTGGCAAAATGTATTTTGATATGAATTTTATGTACGTAATTTAATAAACATTAATTTTCTGCTGTTGGAATTTTAAATAGGCCGTCATTATTTATATATTTTTTGGTATGTTATAATGTACATATACTCAAAATTTATAGTTATTGTAATTTTGAATTATTAACATTTGAAAAATATCGTGTATTTATTTATTTATTAATAACAGAACATAAATATTCTAGATTGTATATGAGTGAAAGTCATTATTGTTATTATTTTATTATTAAAGCCACTGCGACGGGTCAAAACATTATTAATGTTTGGGAATTTTTTTCACAGGTATAACTAATTATTTAAGGGTCGGGTAGGAGACATTTTATTAAGAATGTATTCAACTTATTCAATAGCAATTTTTATTGAAAAATATTAAAAATTTACAAAGTTATGAGCCTCGATGTAACGACAAAAAAATTATCTCCATTGTCTTTTCGAAAATTTGGCGATAGGTTATCGAAATTAAAAAATCAAAAATTATCAACATAACTATCATTGCCCATCCCATAACCTTTTTTTCACAAAATGGCGATGGTAAATTTTTTTTTTTAATAAATGAATATTTATAATTAAAAAATGCAAGAAAAAAAATCGAATTTTTTGAACCGTTACAGTAGCTTTCCCCCTTATGAACATAAAAATTACTGGACCGATTTTAGTGAATCTTGCATTAGCGCGATCCCTGAAATATCATAAGTGCTATCAAGTACATATAATCACACTATCTCTACAAGCAGCTAAGCAATTAGTAATTTAGTTATAAAACTCCAGGTTTATTCATTTTAATAGGGATGCAAAAAATTGAGATCATCGTAAAATGTAAAAAAAATATTTTCTAGCCAATTCTTTGCATGTATTTACCCTATCTATACATTTAATATTAAAAAACATCGTTTCCTTTTGCAACCACCACATTCATATAAACTGTCTGTTAGTATTGTATCGATTTTATTTCAATGATTTTGCATTTCAGCATTTTTAATATCTTCAGAAAACCATTTCTGCTGTCTAGGCATTGCGGCTGAATTGGTGAACTAAATTCTCGTCTACAGTATGTTGACCCTACAGTTTATTTCCTCTCGGGAGGAAATTTGTAATTGATATTGTGTCAGTCTTCTCCAAAAATAAAATCTCTTGTCGACACGTAAAAAAGTTTTTTTTGTTGTAACTTTTCGTGAAGTTTTACCATATTTCAAAGTAACGTGTTCTTAATGGTTTAACTATAAATTTTGGACTATGTTATGCACTAATGTTTCAAAATTCACACAAAGATGATTTCGAGATATCTACGTTTTTGACGCGCGCTAAAAAAGTCGGAAAAAAGTAATTTGGCATTTGTTTAGTTGGTTAATTAGATACATCTATATCTATATACAGGGTGGGACATTTAAAGTGTTGCAGATTTTTATGTCAGAACCATCGCATATTTAAAAAAAATGTTTCAACCAAAAGATGTTTGGTTGTGAAGGGGAAATAAAATAGTAATATTTATTTGTTATTTATTCGTAGCTTTCAAAGTTATTTGAAGGTCAACATATTTTTTTTAAATAAGAACATATTGTTTTTATTTCATAATATTATACTACGTAAAAAAACATGAATCTTTTATTGAAAACTTTTTTTTGAACAACCTAAACTTTACAAGATATCCAACAAAATAATTTCGAGATTTTGAGCATTTAAAATGTTTTTTTTTTTTTGATCTAATAAAACTTGGAGAATTATTTTAGAATTTTTTTTTATTATTTCGAATCTTGTTTTTGTTTTTGCTTTAATAAAATAAATAAAAAATGTTTAAAAAAGACCACGCAAAAATAACAAATAAATAATATTATTCGTTCACCCCCTCACAACAAAACATTTTTTGGTTCAAACATTTTTTTCAAATATGCAATGGTTCTGAGATAAAAATCTATTACACTTTAAATGTCCCACTCTGTATATTATAAAACGCAACGTCTCTCTGTCTGTTAGTGTGCTTTTATAACTCGAGAACCACACCGATGTATGTGTTTTTTAATTCATAGATATGTTCTCTGGTCAGGTTTTAGTATATATTTTGTTACGTTAGGTAACATAAGGAATAAGCAGTAACGATAATAGTAAATCAATAAAGTACACTGTTTTGCAATACGCGGTTACGTTATAGCCCAATCATTTTAGATTTTTTCACGAAAAAAACTGCCTAGTCGAAACTTTTGACGCAGTTGTGTGTCCCCGGCAGAGTTGATGATGAAATTACATTCTTGCCCATAAATTAGTTACCGGAAGTGACCGCCATCTTGGATTTTATGTTTTTGTCGATTTGAACGCGTATTTTGCATTTCTCGATAAAAAGGTTAATAACAATTTTATAGAGAATATAATTCTCTACAATCTTTATAAAGTCAATATTGTTGAAAAAACATTATTTATTGCTAATAATAAGCAAAAACTATTAAAAATTAGAAGAGTGGCGCAGTTTTTTCAACTTTTATACCATTTTTATTGAAAATAAGTGGCAGATTTAAATGACAAAGTTCTAGAGGACTCAATTCCCAACTGCTTTTATACAAACAAATTTTTCGTACGACGTGTAGATGACGGTCGAGAACGCGCTCAACACAGCTACGATTTTATATGGTTGAGCCTGAATATGATTCTTTTTCATGATCGGGCTATTACGTAAAATATTGAACAATATAATGTAGTAAAGAATTGTGTAGAATAAAAAAAAGTCCTAAATAATAATTCCGTAGTCCATACGAGCGAAGCCGCGAGCACAGCAAGTATAAAATATAACCTATTATATGTATCATATATTAAATTTAAAAATAGAATTCAATTTTGAAATTCATATAAAATTGACCTTCCACAGGTACCTGGAATATTAACGCATAGAAAAAGTCAGAATGGATAAAGATATGACAGTAAATAGATACCCAAATCAAGTTTTCAAATATTACTTTTCATGCTTTATCTATACTATGTCTTAGACATATCTGTCACATCGTATTTGTATCCATTCTATACAATATTAAATATATTTTTTACCTTTCTTGGAAATTTGAAAGATATATGAAATATGAAATATAAAGTTTTTTCAAAATTTTCGAGAAAAATCACCGTAACTTTTGAATGGATGGTCGGATTTGATTTTGGTCGACATTTTAAAATCAGAGTGTAAAAATTTATATAATAAACATATTTTTAACGAAAACTAACATTAAAAAAAATGTGTGTAGTTAGTTCTCAGTGCGTGTTTTCAAAATTTTTGAGAAAAATCGCCGTAACTTTTGAACGGGTGGTTGGTTTTGATATTTGTCGGAAAATTATACAACGCGAGCGAAGCCGCGGGCAGGTCCGCTAGTATAAAATAATACCCACCATTAGTAACCAAACAAAAACTAAATTCCCCAATAGTAATGAGTATTAATGTAGGTACAAGAACATTTGCACGTTGGTATAACTGCAAATACCGCTGTGACGTTCGTAGCTAAAAAGGTTTCATTAATTATCATTACACACGTATTTATTGTAGTAATATGGACCCACGCAGTGCAGCCAACACAAATTCACAAACTTATTACTAGACTCTAGACATTAAATGATCTGCTAAGATGGCTTTGAACTATTCAGCCAATTTGATATAAAAGCGAATAACATGTGAATAGTGTTTTGTATTTTTTGTTAAATGGAATCGACAGTCTAATTTTGAAGTGAAACTTCTATAGCGAGCTAGTGAATTGATTGTCAAGATGAAAAGATAAATGACAAATAATACATTACCTAGCTCCACGAGTCATTGGTGTATCATTAAGATTTTAAAATAAATATCAATTGTTTTGAATTATAAAATTAATTAATAATAAATGTTTTATATTGTCTTTAAAAGCATTTCAGTGATAAATGATTAACAGAGAAAAGTATATTTGAACTATCATCTCTCATACATACTAAATTCAATTGTATCATAATTTGAATCATATTTGCAAATTATGAATTTTCAACTGACGCCTATGGGATAATATGTATGGAAATGATGATAGTGACATTTAAGAAAAGATGGCCGCCGTAAAATGTTGGTAACATTTTATTTACTGACTAACATTTGTTGTTATGTATCAATAGTCTTTCCTAATCTAAGAGTATATATGAGTACCTATTATAAACGAAGAGTACTTCTTTATCTAGCAAATGAGTTTCAAAATATCTGTCTTTGTTTGGTACATGGAAAAATGATTTAAATATTATAATAAATTAAATGGGATAAGCCTACTAAGTTTGTGATAAGCAAATTTTAATGAAAACTGGACGACCAGTTATGCATTTCACTGTATATGCGTACACATAGATCTTTTTGAAAATAGAGTAAATACTATAGTGACCTCGAAACATAAAAATATGTTGACATTTTTTATTTCTATTTTCGGACCGATTACAATAACTTCTATTTAGGAAATTAATAATGTCATAACTCTTACTGGAGCATCTCTAGAGGAACCTAAACTACGAATTGAGACAAACTGAAAGCATTTGCCCCAAAGTGAATGAAACCTTTGAATTTACTCAACGAACTATATTTGTATGTATGTGTGTTTGTTTGTTATTCACCAACGTTTAATTATCCGGCCATTCGCTTATACCGCACTTTCTATCTGTATTATAATCAACGGCACAGGTCTAGAGTAGATCTTGTAACTCCTTGAAAATTGTTCGTAGCAGAGACGTGGAATGTTATTCTTAATAGAAACCCACTAAGAAATCTGGCTAGTGATGAATCTACTCCTAAAACCGAAATTGTTCATGAAAGATTCAAGTGGCTCTCAAACGTAATATTTTAAATAAATAATCAAAAATTTTAGGGTAAAGTGGGATAAATGCAAACTTCATCGATATACCTTGCTAATTTTTACTACATATACAGTGGTACCTCGTTAGTACATTTTTGAAAAGACTGGAGGGGAAATACGTACCAACGACAAAAATATTTTAACATGGGGTTTTATGGAAGAATTCCGGGATTTTTTCTGTTTAAGATCGTATATTCTCTATTCACTATAAATAGTAAGCTAAATGAGTGTGTGTTTGTCTGTGTAAGTAACAGTGCTGCGAACCATGGTACAAATATACAAGCTAGAATTGACAGCTATGACCTTGAATTTTGTGAAGTCATCATGTGCATTTAATTCTTTTACGTTTATTGAAATGATAATGTATAAATATGTTCAGAATCCTTTTTCTTATTAATATTGTTAGAATTATGTAGTGTGTCAACGAAAATACATATTACAGCAAATATTAGTTGAACTCTTACAACTTTTCACTGCAAAATAAACACCTACCAAAAGCGAATTCTATACCAGAACATCACAACAAATTTCCACCTGACAAATGAAGTACATCAAGTGACGTCACTAAATTGCTTTTTCGAGCCCACCTTGTATCTTTCTACCATGGTTACGTACAGAGTTTTGAAATTCATGAATAATATTTTGTGTTTATATTTTCTGACGTCTGGAATAAGTGTGTTTTACAACTGACAGTTGTCAATGTTAAATAATATAGATAAAAATAAAAATGTAGGTATTTGTTATAATAATAATTAATCCATAAATTTTAATTTAATAAATATTTCAGGGACGTATTAAAAATATATAAAATTAATAAAATTGTTTAAACAATGATCTTTTGCTGTTTTTGTAAAACGTTAAAAATAATGGTAGGGGAATAATATAATATACACCCAATTCTGTTTTTACACGGTCTTTTTTTACACGGTTTTGATTTAACACGGTCTAGAAAAAAAAATTTTTTTCCGTTTTTACACGATTTGATTCGATTTAGCACGATTATAAAAAGCCATTTGATTTAAATTTTAAAGAACAAGTATAAAAACAAATCGTAGCTTAAATAAACGCCATCTGGCGACCAAACAAAATTTATGTACTTCATGTCTTTTTTTACACGGTTTTTTTTTACACGGTTTTTTCTGGAACGTATCTACCGTGTAAAAACAGAATTAGGTGTATACATATAGGGTGACCACCGGTTTTCCCCCGTAATCTCAGAGTATGTATATCCGGGTTTTGTTATAATTTCTTCGGGTTTTATAATAATGACTAGCAATGCCCATGCGGTTTCGCTCGCGTAGACTACGGAATTATTGTTTAGGATTTTTGAAAAATATAGTTTAATTAATTAAGTACAAACACAATTAGTTATTATAGTAATAATAATTTATCAATATGTACCTAAATTACCTAACAAAAACGAATCAGAAGAAAAAAGTACAAATAATTTGTGTTCTGTTTAAATTTAAATATTAATTATTGAAAACAAAATAAACTCAAACGATCAGCCGAGGGAATCCGAATATCTACCGAGCGTAAGCGAATCCAGTCTGATGTGCATCGCTTCGATGCGGCACGACACCATACATTTAAAATGTTACCTTTATAAATATATTTTAAGATATTTTCTAAACTATACGACCAAATTGGATGCTGTAAAGAGCAAATTATATCTACATTAAGTGCTTATGACGATGAAATCAATATTAACCCAAATA
Organism: Sialis fuliginosa; assembly: GCA_961205875.1. Lineage (NCBI taxonomy): Eukaryota > Metazoa > Arthropoda > Insecta > Megaloptera > Sialidae > Sialis > Sialis fuliginosa. The sequence goes on along the minus strand of OY540809.1, from coordinate 19,762,687 downwards.
TTTTATGTTTTTTTTGTAACATAAAAGCAGTCATTGTGGCTTAAAAATAAAAGTTAGACATATGGTGTCGCGGACTTTATTGTAGAACTTTTGATTCTACACAATTCTTTAATACATTATTTTGTTCTATATTGAACGGTTTAGGCAGCGTATTACAAAATAGCGCGCCGACCGCGACGGCAAAAATTTTTCCGACTTGATTTACTATTGTTGTCACTGCTTAGTTGTTATGTTACCTAACCTAACAAAATATAGCCTATAACCTGGCCAGAGAACGTACCTATGAATTAAAAAAAAAACACGTAAATCGGATAAGTGGTTCTCGAGTTATAAGCGCACGAATGGACAGACAGACAGACAGAGAGACGTTGAGCTTTATATATATTAAGGATGACAACGAAAGGAAAAAAAAAGATAATCAAAAATAACATGGGGCACAAAATTGAGGATTAGGGTGTGAAAATTTTTTGGTGTCGTAGTACTTATCATTTACTGGGTGTCCATTACAGAAACATAAATAAAATAAAAGGCTATAATTAAAAAAAAAACTATATTTGCGAACTTTAGTAATTAAATTTATTTAATAAAAAGGTACTTATTTGGTTTATTAGAAACATAATTTCATGAGAATTACAAAAAAGAAGCCCATCAATCCCTTTAAAGCGTCCAAGACTGGTGCCAGAACCTTATATAACTAAATACATATGTGAGACAAGGGATAGCGGCATTTTGAAACACCCACAATCCCTGAAAAGACCGCTTTCATCCACGCGTTTCCCAAGTGGCTCTAAGTGGTATATCCTGTCTGCTACGAGTATAAAATATGTCTTTAGTACAACAACTAACGCTAGTTTTATGAGCTTGCTGGCGTTTTGTCGCCGCAGAATTAGTTTAATATACTTCCAAACTGCATTAGTTCTTAAAACAAAGCTTGTTATGGACTTTATTGGAATTTTTGATGTGACGAATTATCCATTATTTTGCTTCCTCGCAATATCGAAGATACGAGAAGCTTTATGATCGTTTTAAAATGAAACATGAGATTTCAAAATTTTGAATTGATGTTTCCGTTTCAGGTCAAGACAAACACTTTTCGTTCCGTGTCTGTTTGTCCTCGGAATTTTTGTCACACGCATAACTCATTGATTAATGAAACTTGATTGGATAGTGTCTTGGATCTGGGGGAGGGGTGACATTCCAAAATATTTATTTTTTTAAGATATCTCAAGAACGACACATCATGTTATGTGAAAATTTTATAAAATCTTTTTTGTAGAGCATTCAATTTCCTATAATAAACATATTTAAGTCCACAACGTTTGTTGTAAAATATTCCGTTACAAAAATTTATCTTAATTTGCTTTAAAAAATCGTCATTTGTTTTTTTCAATTGATATTTATTTTGGCGTTTTAAATGTCATTTTGACGTTTGCATAAATTTAGATTTAGATTGAAATTGTCAAAAAATTAAAAATAATCAGGTGAAAAATTTTGAACTAATATTTTTAGTAAAATTGTATAAAAATTAAATGGTTAATCAATGCCAGCAATTGATCTGAACACTTATCGGTTTTTATTTAAATTATTCAATAATTAACTACATTTGGTGAATTCAGCACGAGGAAGCACTGTGCATTTACTTGGCAGATGTTTTTTTAACAAATGATTCGTTTATAAAAGAAGAATTAACCCTTTATCGTGTGGTCCAGCCGGCCCCCACAGGTCATGTTTTGATGTTTTTCTAAAAATCTAAGCTTCGTGCATATCCGCCATTTTAAGTAATTTCATTACATCGCGCTTTAACAACTTCAGGGACGGAGCTACGGGTGTGTCATGGGTCGGCCGACCCCCACGATACCAGTTGATTTTTTTAATTGTTAATTTGAGACATATAATCTTTTTTTTCTTAATTAGTTTATATTAGAAAAGAAAAAATATTTTTGTTAAAATATTTTTATAGGTACTTAAAAATATCCTAAAAAATTTTAACTTTATTTGGATCTGTCGTACTAGATAATTTAGTAAAATAATGATAATAAAAGCTAGTTGTTACCATTTATAAACAGTTTCGTTATTGAAACTAGCTTGCCAAAAGTAATCTTCAGTGGGGGCCGCAAATACTCCAATATAAATAAATATATAATACAAATATAAATATAATAACATATTTTTTGACGTAGAACTACATTTCCCGGCGGTACTAGTGGGTAATTCCAGGAGCACAAAGCAAGAAAAATATGTCACACTTTCTAAAATCTACCCCCTATTTTTCGTAAGACCTGTAATTTTAGACTTAAAGTATGTGTATTTATATAATACGCTTTTGAAATATGTCTTAAAATTATAAGAATTCTTTGAGTTAGAACGATAAAAAATGCGAAATATATTTGATAAGAGTAGGCAAATAAAAATAAAAAAAATATTTTGTATTTTTTATTAACCATAACAAAAAAGGTCCGATATTTTTGTTGAGGTTTTTCTTTGTTATAAATAATACAGATAAAATGGTGTTTTATGACAAGACCGATATAAACATTTATTATCGTTCTCAGTGGCGTATATACAGGTTTTTTTTTTTTATATTATATACTTACATAATATATCGTTCTAATATCGTAAAAAAATCCTTGTCGATTTTCAATTCGGTAATTAGGAACGTGTAACAGACAATTTTGACACGGAATACTGATAAAGATTCATTTGTATTAATCTTTTCAAATATGTGATATCGTTAATTTTAAACCAAAACTTTTGAAAAAAATATGTAAATATGAAATTCGAAGAGAGGTCAATGAGGAGGGGGGTATTATGAACACAAAAATTCGATACAAGATTTTTAAAAATATTTCAAATATGAGATGCAATTAATTTAAAACCAAACTTTTGAAAATATACCTATATGCATTAATCAAATTCGAAAATAAAAGTAGGGGGGGGGGGTGTTATGAACACAAAAATTCGATATCAAATTTTAAAGAATACTAGTGTAGCCTATGGTCAAAACTCGCCCAATATTTTATTATTATATTTTTTTATTATTATTATGCGTAGTAATTGATTTGGCATTCTCTACGTTTGACAGAAACCCAAAACTATTTATTTTTGCCGCTTGGTGGCGCTAGGAGTATTGCCATGCTGTTGAACGATGCGAGGGTAAATAAACAAACAACGAGAAGGGAAATCATGTGTGTATTTTAACTTTTTTTACCTGCCTTAACGGCATATGATTTGTGCACATCTATGGCATAGTACCTATCGAATGATATAATTTTCATTCACCTCCTTTTATAAAAAGTATTAAGTAAACGTACGACAATTTTCGATTTTCACGTATTAATATATAGATATCAAATAAATGTCATACTGTGAATTTTAAACGAATATTTTTAAAAATAGATAAGTGCGCACTCTTGAAATTCGAAAAGAAGAAATCTTTAAAAGAATAAAATGATGAAAATAAATTACATGAAAACCTTTACGTGGGCTTATAGAGTCAACATTACGTCACTCTTACGAAAATTAAGTTAGGTAAAAGTCGTATAAAATAGGTTTTTACCCCAATGTGCTTTTATTAAATAAATGAGCTACAAAAAGGTACATATAGTAAATACAAAATAAGTTAATGCATAATTTAGCGGTTTGGATACATTTCTAGGTTTCTAGTAATACATCAAGTATATATACAGTACTGGCCAAAAGTTTGAATAAACCTAAAGAAAAAATAATTTGTTGAGTTTATTTGATTATTTCACGAAATCAACTTACTTTATTCACATAAGTTTATTGTGTTTAACATATTTTATATAGTTTAGACATTTTTTGATTATTATTAATGTATTTTATAGAAATCAAATCAATTTTGAACATCGAAGATATAAAAACGTTACTTTAACCGATTTTCTTAAAAATACCCACCTTTTTCATTAACGTAGTTCCAGCGTGGTATAGTATAATCAGACAATTTACTATAGATAAAAATTTAGAAGCCTCGGCACACAGACATTCACACATACAATTACATATGGTTAGTTTCAGTGATCTGGCAACGTTGCTCTGAGTGTTTATGTATTTTTGTTTATGGTCTCAGTATGTACAAATAGTATCGCGTTTTTATTCTACACTATTTCAGAGAGCGTTGCGCACAGCGTTGCCAGATCACTATAATCTGTTGAGTGAACAGGTTGGAAATGGATCGAAAATTATTTTTTTTAATTATTACATCTTGATAATAAAACGGCGAGGTGCTATTTTTATTTTTTTAACTTATTCGAAAATCATTTCTCAACACTCTCCTAGTTTTTTTTCCAATTCTGTCGAGTGAATTTTTTAATATAATAAAAAATAGTTGGAGAGACCGGACATTTTACATGCTTTAAATGGGACATGACCCTCAAAATCGCGAACTTTGTCTTTAAATATCTCGCGATCTAAACGGCCAAAAATTATGAAATTTTAGGAATTCATAAATAAAGTTGTTATAAACCCGAGAAAAAAAATTCGGCCAAATCTGTCGAAAAGTGATTTCATGCTGGAACTACCTTAATGATTTCGGCGCAAATTTTTGGTATTATTTGAAAAGTGGTGGTGACTCAGTGATGGTTTGGGGCTGCTTCAGACGCGTGGGACAACATACAACCACAAACATTACAAAAACTTGTTGAAAGAATACCAAAAATCTGCGCTGAAATCATTAAAGCAAATGGTGGTCATTTTCAAGAAAATCGGTTGAAGTAACATTTTAAATCTTCGATGTTCTAAATTAATTTGATTTCTATAAAATACATTAATAATAATTAAAAAAATGTCTAAACTATGTTATGTAAGTTGATTTCGTGAAATAATCAAATAAACTCAAAAATTGTTTTTTCTTTAGGTGTATTCAAACTTTTGGCCTGTACTGTACTGTATATAGTATATTTTTATATAAACTGTGAATCTTGGCTTCTGAGTATAAGCCGTATCGTTTTGGTCATTCGTACGGCTTCAATGTTGAACGAAAGAATGGCCAAAATGACGCAGTTTATTCCTATATACTCATAAATTGTTTTGTCATTTATCGCAAATTAAAATGAATTCATTTAAAAATCAAATAAAAAAAAAAATCTAATTCTCTATTCAACACTCCAATCATACGAATTATAAAAATTCAAAAGCTTTTTGTATTTATACTTATTATTCATATATTTTTTTTAATTAGTAAAACGCTTTTTCCTTTTTTATAAATATTTTCCACTTAAATAAAATTTTCAAAGCTCATACATAAATCAATTAACTGATATGCATATTTGACATGGTCATTGAAATCATATTATTTAACAAATACCATGAATATATTGGCATGCCAGTGGCGGCTCGTCATTGCAAATAAAAATGAAATTTTATACAATAAAAATTAATTTGAATAGTATTTCTTCAAAAAAGTTAAAAATAGAAAAGTAGAAAAATCATTTTCTTGTACGTTCCTGTATGCAAAATTTTTTTTCTCTAAATCTGAAAACAATTCATTTTTTTAATGAGTTATTGCTCGAAACGTCTAATCTAATGTACCTAATAATCGCGAAGATCTACGTGCCAATGTTAAGGGGGAACATATGAGTAGACAGCGAAAAAATAAGTGAATTTAGGGAATTATTATCTCAAAAACTGTTTGTTCGATTTCATCCAGGTTAGTTTTATTCTAAAGTATATATATTAAGGTATGTTTACAATTTTTTTATGAAAGCTGCTGTCGTGGCTGGCGTAAAAAATGCGGTCCCCAGAATTACTGGCAATCGGTTGATCTGAACAGAAATTTCAAAGAGATTCAAAGTTCATATATGTAATACATATTTTTCACGATTACATTCATTTTTTAACCACGATTTCCGATCCTTCTGGCTTGATAAAAAAAACTAATTGAGTTAAAAAATCCTACGTAGCGAAAGGCATCATACATTAACTTCTAAGAAAATCTTCAAAATTTCTGTTCCAGATCAACCGACTGTTAGTAATCTTGGGAATCGCATCGAGGGACATGTATTAAACCGGCCACGACAGCAGCGCTCCCAGTCGATATATATTCATAAAAAAAATTGTAAACATACCTCAATATACATTCTTTAGAAGAAAATAAACTTGGATGAAATTGAACAAATAGTTTTTGAGATAATAATTCCCAAAATACACCTATTTTTTCCGCCGGCTATTCATATGTTTCCTCTTAATAATTATTATAATAAAATATACTATAAAACATTTCTTACATACTGTATTTAATATTATCACATTGGACCCGGTGTTACCAAGGGATATAAATTTAATCTGCAATAAAACTATTAAACATTGTTTTCACTTATTACTGACTATTTACGCGAAGATACCTCTATGACGATTGTTTTTTTCCGACTTCGTGAAATTATACACTTAAACTTTCTTCGTGAAACACTCTATCCATTAGTAAAAACCGGAATAAAATCTGTTCAGTAGTAAGTGAGATAATTGTGCACAGACAGATAGACGTGGCAAGGGTCTTGTATTAGTCTGAGTATTATAAAGAATTTTTAGAACAGTGGTAAAATGTATGGTGCACACTTATCATCACTGCTTTTGGGTTATTTATATAAACCATACAATTAATTAGAACTGTCATTTATATTAAATACTTTTAGTTAAACTTTTGTTCGAGAGAATAATTCTAAATATGCATATAACAATTTTTGGAATACTCAATTTGAACAAACTGGTAAAAGTTTTAGGAACTCTGCTTCTTTATCTATAGAAAAACATCTAACCTAGCCTATAAAATTAACTAGCACACTAGATCCAATGTTAGTAGGTTAATAGCTAGTTAATATGAAAAGTTCGTAATTAAGTCTCGCATTTTTTTTTTGCCCTTGTCACGAACGCTACTGACTATATATCCCAATAAATATTATTTGAAGAGCTGGCACGACGCAATACACTACTTCATGTACTCCCATTGGTTTGAATTTAATTTTTAATTAATCACCAATCATACGATTGAACAGATTTTTGCAAGCTTCATGTAAAATTCATATCCAATACGTAAATTTTACTCTCTGGGTTTTTAAAGGGTGGCAGAAAATAAACGTGCGAAAAATTATGAAATCCTTGATAATTATACAGTAATCTCTCGATTAACGCGGATTCAGTTTTACGCGATGAAAAAGTTTTGAAAAAAGAGTGAAAAAACGTAAAAAAGTACAAACTTCATTTTACGCGCTGTTTTCATGGAACCAATTAACCGTGTAAATGAAGGGATTACTGTACATACATTTCAGTAACAGCTTGAAGATTCAATTTAGATGCTAAACCGACTAATTATGTACATTGTTCTAGTTAAAAAAATACATCTCATATTTAGCGACATAGAACTTTGAAACTATAAATCACACAAAGTTCAGATAAGTCTTGAAATGTGTATTATACAATCCAATTGTATGTATTTAAATTTCAAGTCATTCTGAAAAATATTTTAATAGTTACAGCTATTTAAGTAAAATAAGAAATAACAGGTTTTTGATATAATTGAATCAAAAATTAATATTAAATCTTAATCTAATCGATTATTGTGTTTTTCACAAAGATGATCAAAAATAAATAACTATAATTTATAGAGCACTTTATTTTTACATTCCCGCCCCCCCCAAACTGTTTTTTTACTTTAAAAAAAAGTACAGTCTGTATAAAGTACTATAAAGTGATTAATATCGATTTTAAAACAGTACGCGTTAATTTGGTAAAATAGGGCCGAGTTTATAGAGGCTTTAGGCTTAGATTTGATTAACTGAAGCACCGATAATGATATTAAAATTAAAACCGAATTCAAATCAATGTGATTAATTATCAAGAGCAAAATTTGTTTAGGTTATAGTCACAGAGAGTTTGGATAATAATTTTAAAAGCAGTATTTCAAAAAAATAAATGCGTAGGCTACACTGTAATTGGCGGGAGTGTGAGGGGTTTGGAGAAATGACGCATTTGTTGGAATTTGTTTTAATTACTTTAGGGTGTTATTATAATAGTTATACGTAGTAATAAATATCGTTTTTCAAAAATATTTAAGTGGATAAGGAATTTGCCAAAAAATCAACATTTCGATTTTATATGTTTTTAAGAGTTCAGTTAAAAGGGAAAAAAGCATGACTAAAAAATGGGTGTGACTGTGTCAGGGTGCATAGTCGAGGGAATGACGTGAATACGTAGCAGTGGGTTTAAATAAAACTCAGATTAGTATTGTATAATATATTTATTTCTTATGATTTGTACGAACATAAAAACAATTAATTAATATTTACAAACAAAATTGTGAATATACGAAATTTTTTATTTATTTTTTTATTCCATTAAAAAAACTTTTGTCAAAAAAACAAAAATGTTATTCCCTTGAGAATTTATCTAATATACTGTTATTTTTATTTCAAATCAATCAATTAATATTTACAAGCTCAATCGTGGAAATACGAAATTTACTTTTTTTGTATTATTCAAATAATTAAAAATATTACTGCGTAGAGAATATATTCTTATATGCTATTTTTTTTTGTTTCAATTCAATTAATTAATATTTACAAGCAAAATTGTGGAAATTCGAAATTTAATTTTTGTTGTTTTTTTATAGTAAAAAGTTTTTCACTCATTAAAACTGGTTAAATTTTGATTTGTACTTGTATCTCGTAGATCTAATCGAGATATATAATTTGAGATCAAAACTCGCGTGGTAGCTGTTGAAATACATCCTTAACATATATAAAGCTCAACGTCTCTCTGTCTGTCTGTCTGTCTGTCCGTTAGTGCGCTTATCACTCGAGAACCACTTATCCGATTTACGTGGTTTCTTTTTTAATTCATAGGTACATTCTCTGGCCAGGTTATAGGCTATATTTTGTTACGTTAGGTAACATAACAACTAAGCAGTGACGATAATAGTAAATCAAATCAGAAAAAAATTTGCCGTCGGCGCGCTATTTTGCAATACGCTGCCTAAACCGTTCAATATTGAACAAAATAATGTATTAAAGAATTGTATACAATCAAAAGATCTACAATAAAGTCACCAACACCATATGTCTAACTTTTATATTTAAGCCACAATGACTGCTTTTATGTTACAAAGAAAATTAAAAATATTTGGGTTCTGTTTACGTGGACTTATGACCTGCAAAACATTAATCCTTATCGAAATAAATGATTTCATCGTCATAAGTACTTAATGTAGATATAATTTGCCATTTACAGAATCCAATTTGGTCTTTTGGTTTAGGAAATAACGTGAAATATACATACAATAACATATTATTCGCGGCAATTCGCGCGAACTATGATGAAGTGTCGCGGGGAGAGGGAAGATTTTTCGCTCGGCCGGTAGTTGTTTATTTTGATTTCAATTATTAACTTGTTTGTAATTTATATTCTGATTTGTTTTTTTTTTAGGTACGTTAAGTTTTGATTAGTTATTATTACGATAATAATTAACCGTGTTTGTACCTAATTCGACTATATTTTTCAAAAATCCTAAACAATAATTCCGTAGTCCAAGCGGGCGAAGCCGCGCAGGTCCAGCTAGTTGATTATAAATTTTCGCTAAAACTGATCTCAGCGCGTTAAATCAACTTTCTGAAATGCTCACCCAATGTCTGAAGTAAAACAATAGACGTTATTCACGTCAAAAAAACTATTGGAACGATTGTTCTATTTGAAATATATTTGTCATTATTAAAAAAAGTATGTAATATTATATGCATAAATGGGTTTAAAAAATTCCGTGAAAAGTGGTTAGAACTGTACTTTTGATTCTTTTTTTGATAATACTATAGAAGAAATATATGTAATAAATATTCTGGCTATAACTCGCGTCGATTTGGTCGTTATGTCGGTCAACGTTTCATCGCACATTGCAGTGGACATCTTCGGGGCTCTATTGAAAGTGTTTTCACAAAAATAACTACATACATACATTCATATTTTCATCATTTTGTAGAAAACATTATTTTATAAATATACTACTCCAAGTAAGACACTGGTACCAGTCTTGGTCACTTTAAGAGCAAGGTATACTGTTTTTTGGGAATGATGGGCTTCTTTTTTGTAACTTTCGTGAACTCATGTTTACTAATAAAACAAGTACCTTTTTATTAAATCAATTTAATTACGATGTCCGCAAATAAAGTTTTTTCTTTTTTAATTATAGCCATTTTATTTTGTTTATATTTTTCTCCAGTAATGGATAAAGTGAAACCAGTAATGAGTACCCAGTGATGGACATTTGCTAATGATTACAAAATGATAAGTACAAAGACACAAAAGTTATAAAATAAAGAATCGTAAAAAAATTGATTAATAAATAGATTACACTAATAATAATTAGTTTAAATGTCCATCATTTTGACACCCATTGGCCGATTGTCATCAAATTAAGTTGTTTTACAGTTAAGCGTCTATAAATTATGATTCAGTAATGGCTGTAATCAAATATTAACAAATATTTCTAATTTAGTACATTTAATTAAACAAGAACACTGGGGTATGATCCAAGACTGGTGCCAGTACCTTATTTAGTTGTAAAAAAATGTAAAATGCGCAGGTTTCAAGCTATTATATGGTATTTATTTATTATGACTTCACATGCACATTTTTTAACCAGCTAGAGTGTCCTTCTGATCGGGTAATGGACCTACAACGAAATATTTATGACAGTGTGGGAGTTATCGTGGTCGCATTTCATACGAAAACAACCGATAGAGGTGTTCTATATTTTTCCAAACAATCTCTCACCCCCTTCGTTTTACCCCTGAAGCCGGAAATCCGTAGGGACCTATTTCGCCGAAAACTGGACATTTTAAATCAGCTTTTTACTACAGAATGTCCGGTCTATATTTAGATAAAAGTGGGAAATGTTATGATAATTTCAATGTTTGTTTTTCCTGCTATTTTTTTTAAATATCTAAAGAATGACGTATGTTACGTGAAAATTGTATTGAATCATTTTTGTAGAACATTAAATTTTCTATAAGAAAGGTCTTTAGAAGTTTTGTAGTAAAATATTCCCTTACGAAGATATATTTCCTTTTGCAAAATTAAAAATTAAAGTAATCATATAATAAATTCAATATTTTTATTTTTTCATGCCGGTTTTTTTAAAATTTCTAAAAAATGATGCATTTTACGTGAAAATTTTATAGTATCATTTTTGTAGAGCATTCCATTATCTATAAGAAAGGTCCTTACACTTTTTGTAATAAAATATTCTATTACGAAGACATATTTCCTTTTACAAAATTAAAAATTGTTGTTATGATAATTTAAATATTTTTGTTTTTTCCTGTTTGTCTATTTTAAATATCTCAGGAACGACGCATGTTACGTGAAAGTTTTACATAATATTTTTTTATAGAACATTAAATTTATTATAAAAAAGGTCATAACAAGTTTTGTAGTAAAATATTCCCTTACCAATCCCTTTGCAAAATTAAAATTAAGTACAAAAATTGTATTATGCTTATAATATTTTTTGTTAAATAACTCAAGAAATCTGTACAATAATACTCGTATCTTATAATCTTCAACAAAGGTAAGTTTATATATCAACAATATTATAATGTATGGTATATTAAAAAGTAGATATTATTATATATAGACAGTGAATTTAATCCAAATTTTAAAAATGCTGATATGACACGAAGTTAATTCCTTTTTTCATAATAACATTCTAGAATACCTTTGTTTGTATAAAAGTATTGAACCCTTTCTACGCCAAATGCGTTCGTATCAAAAATTATACTTTTCTATATTTTTGCTTCCTCGCCATATCGAAGATACGAGAAGCTTTGTGATCGTTTTCTCTGATTTCAAAATTCTTACTTTATCTTTCCGTTTTAGGTAAAGAACAACACTTTTTCCAGTGTCTGTCTGTCTGTGTGTCTGTCCCCTGAATTTTTGTTACACTCATGAACCACTGAACTGATTTTATTGTTGTGTATAGTGTTTTTATAAAATTATTTAAAAAAAGAACTACATATAAAAACAATTCCTAATTTACACACACACAGTCTACATCAAAATGTAAAAAAAACGTTCTCGAAGTGTAGACAAAGTCTCTGAATATAATAAAATTAATAGTATTCTATTGTTATGTATAAAAAATTTTAAATAAAATATGAAATAAAACTATTAAAAAAATCGTAGTTTACACATGCATAGTCTTCGTTATAGTCAAATTAAAAAAAAATTCTGGATGTGTAGACAAACACAGCCTGAATATGATAAAACTAATAGTTTTCTATTATTAGTATAAAGATTTTAATAAACTATAAAGAATATTGTTTACACTTGCAATGTCTATGTGTACATCCAAATATCAAACTTAACCTTTCTCGACGTGTAGACAACAGTATGTACATAATACAAGATTTTTATTGTTACGTTTAAAGTTTTTAATAAACTATAAAAATTGTAGTTTACATATGCATAGTCTACACGTTATCTACACCCAAATATCAAATCCTTTCTCGACGTATAGACAGATACAGTCTGAACGTTATAATAACAATAACAAATTATCTATTGTATACGTATTGGTATCCACCTATGGTCGAAATTCGACCAATATTTTCCCTGCCTTAACGGCAACATACACACATGATTTTTGTGTGTGAACACCTAACCTAACCTAACCTAACCTGCTTTTAAAACAAAAATTTTCATATAAAAACATTGCAATTGTCGCAAATTGATTTGGCATTCTCTACGTTTGACAGAACCCCAAAACTAATTATTTTTGCCGTTTGGTGGCGCTATTAATATTGCTATGCTGTTGAACGATGCGAGGGGAAATAAACAAACAGCGAGAGGGAAAATTATGTGTGTATGTTAACATTATTTTACCTCCCTTAACGGCAACATATACTTTAATAATAAAAAACATACGACATTTTTCGATGTTCATGACGTATTAACACAAAGATATAAATTTTCATTGAATATAAAATATTATAACAAAATAACGAAAATTGTCCATCTATGTACAAAAATCAATTCAAGGTTACTAGATACTACTAGTTATAGGTATACCTACATAATAATATATATAATGATACACAGTTTACAAACATAGATATAGATTATTCTTACCTTTATAGCTTCTTTCTCCACTCCATTAAATACATCCAAATATTAACATTTGTTGATTTAATTATTATGTATTAGTTAATGTCTACAAAGGTTCACGTAATATTACAATAGATTTTATTTTAATTCTAGTTATTAAAAAATGTTATACACTTTAAAAATATTGTCAGACATGTACAACTGTTTATAGTTTATAAGTAATATAATGTTTATTTTTATTGTTGCATAATACTTTTTTTATGTTTATTAAATATGTCTATAAATAAAAATATACATGTGTATTATTGTATAAAAATATGAATACTTAACATATGTACTTAGATAACTGTTATAATATAATATATGGTTTTATTGAATAAATATTATTATTATGCGCAAATATACAGAATGTTTCATAATTGAATGTCAATATTGAAGGCGGTTAGTCTGTGCATGATTTTGAGACAAAAAGTAAAAATAAACATAGGTCCGTTTTCGCTTTATTTTTGATATACAAGATGATGAAGATTTTTTTTAAATTGTTTTTTTTTTTTTTTTTTTAATAACTCCGAAACTACATTAGATATTTTTATAAAACGTGGTGAATGTAAACAAAGTGTGTATACATAATACATACACATCTTTGGTGGAAAAAAAATCGAATTTTCAGTTTCAACCAGTGGCGTCCCAATTAATGTCACCTTGATTATTTTTAATGAAAAAATAAAGCAAAAAAGGACCTATGTTCATATTAAATTTTTGTCTTTAAACCATGTACAGATAACCCTCTTCAATATTGACATTCAATTATAAAACAACCTGATATGTGTAGTAAATTTTTCATTTTTATAGTTTTATAAATTATATATTACATGATGAGTCTAAAGTGCGTATTTCTACGATTTCTATTTTTTACGAGATGGAGAAAAATTTTGAATAATATTATAAACATAAATGCTAATTTTAAAATTAGATTTAAAATGTACAGGTTGTTCCCAAAAGAGATGTTGCTAAATGATATTTTTAAAATATATACAGTAAAAGATATAACGCACTTTATATATTATATAAAGACTGTACTAAATTTAAAACATGCAGTGGGTTCGACCATTGAGGTCCACACAACCAACTTCCCAACATGGTATAACTATAAATACTTGAATACTGATTATTTATTATTTCCATATATCTAGTTTATGTGAACGTATTTATTAGTATTAAAATTCAAATTTTGAGGGTGATTTTCACCCCTTCAATGGCTGTTTAGGCACGTATTAAATAAAATACTGAAATACATGTTTCATTATTTGTATTGTAGAATAGAGTAAATCCGACCAAAAAATTATTTTTACCCACACTAATTTTTACACCCCCTTTTTCTCCCGTAGGGGTTGAATTTCGAAAAGTCCTTTCTTTCAGATCTTATTCACGTCAAGATGCTTCGATTGGCACCCCAACGAAATCAATAGCATTTCTTATTTGTGAGATTTCGTGCACGTAAAAAATAACACGCACATTCATACGCACACACATCGATCTTTCTGAAAATAGTGTAAATTTACTATAGTAACCTTGAAACATAAAAATATGTTGAATTTTTTGATTTTGATATTCGGATCATTACAATAACTTCCTGTTGGGAAGTAAAAAAACTAATAATAAGAATGAAAATTAATAAATCAATTAATGTCGACTCTATTATTTACTTATTTATATCAGGGGTGTCCCAAAAGTTACAGCCCATAGGGATTGTTATTATTATTATTTGTTATATTGCAATATAATAAATTTGTAAATCATTTTGTAAATTTATTAATTTTTCTCTATAGGAACTGACATACGGGACACCTGTATAACTATATTTATGAGTTTTAGCATCTCTTCTGTGAGACTATACAAATAAAAAATATTTATTTTTGTATAAAAGATTTTCCTCAAAAAATATATTAATTTAAAAAAATCAAAATGTACTTCAACATATTTTGATAAATATATTTAATATGTAAATTTTCATGCTACACAAAAAATACGCAATAGTATTTTTCCATAGATTCCAATTAGGGTGAAGTGGGGTGAATGCAAATCACATCGCTACATTTTGTTAATTTTTACTATATAGCATTATAGTATTCCTTTCTGCTGGAGTGAGAGGAGGTGAATTGACCTTCTATTAAACTATCGTAACTGGTACACATTTATTTTTAGTTCATAAATAATTTAACCTTAAATGACGTATTACATTTACCTAGTGATACGGGACTAATGTAGTAATAAATATAGGGTAATAGAAATAAAATTGATATCAGATAGGAACTCATTGTATAAACAAATGAATAGGTAGTAAATAAAATATTAAAGTAATAGATGGTAAACTATAAAAAAAAAATTGTAAATATTTACCCAACTTTACCTTATTTCATACACATACTAACAATACACACTCAATTATTTGATAGTCAAATCATTTATTAATACAATAAATTAATTTTTTCTACAACTGTATCATTTTCATATAAATTTTCTACAAATAAAAAAAAACTGTTATCAATTAATTTTTTAACACATAATTTACAATCTGACAAATCAATATCAAAATTCAATCGTCTCCAATAACAAATACACGAAACAATAACAATTTTCACTTATAGATTGTAGTAGCATGTACTTTAGTTAGAATAACGCGAAGACGTTATACTGTCGAGGACCCTGCGTGGACTGCAGGATTGCAGCTGATACTCCGCGACATTCCCGTATCCTGCGCGGTAGATCCTGCGAGGCGCTCCTGCTGCTACGAAAGCGCGCGCGCAAGCGGACTGTTCCGACAGCCGAAAAACGTGGACCCAACGTTGTAGGTTATAAAATATAACGTACGCGTGTGGAGTGGGGGTGGTTGGGTGGGTGGTACGGGTAGGTGTGTACATTAAAAACAAAGGGTGGGATTATTATTTATTAAATTACGTTATATTGCTTCCTTGACATATCGAAGGTACGAGAAGCTTTGTGATTGTTTTAAAATGAGAAAAAATTTGTTTTTAGATTTAAAAATGTTTAATTGATCTTTCCGTTTCAGGTCAAGACAAACACTTTTCGTTCCGTCTGTCTGTCTGTCCCCTGCATCCTTGTCACACGCATAAATCATGAACCACTAAACCGATATTAATAAAACTTGGTTGGTTGGTTGGTTCTGGCTTATAGACGGTCTCGTTTCAAAATCATTAAAATCGTGTGTAAAAGGAGGGGTAACGTTCCAAAATATTTATTTCTTGAATATATCTCAATAAAGACACATGTTACGTGAAAATTTTATAAAATCTTTTTTGTAGATATAATATAGGTCATCACAACGTTTGTTGTAAAATATTCTCTTACAAAGATTTATCTCAATTTGCTTTAAAAATCATCATTTGTTTTTTGGAACCGCTATTTATTTTGACATTAAATGTCACTTTGACGTTTGCATAACAGAAAAAATTAGATTTAGATTGAAATTGTCAAATATTAAAATTGTTTAATAATTAACTCTCTTTAATGAATTTACCACGAGGAAGCACAGTGCATGTACTTGACAGATGTTTTTTATCCATTTATTATTATAAATATCTGTATCTTTGTAAGTTAACTTTTCACTGCTTAACCGCTGAACCGATCTTGATGAAACTTGGCAGGAAGATATCTTGAATCTTGAGGAAGGGTATAGACTGCTTTATAAACTCCACGCAAACTAACTCGCGGGTAATAGCTAGTACCGTGAATCCAAATAACACGTCTATAATCAATGACTAATCGGATTTTAATGGCTAGATAGCGGGGGAGTCTACCCCCAATTTTGCATACGATCCGAAGTGTTTATAATTTTTTATACAAAAAAATATAATAAAAAAATATTCCATTTATAATAAACTAGTTTTAACCCTTCATACCTCAACCCTTAAATACAGTTGAATAAAAAAGATAAGCTAACTTTAACAGGATTTTGTATACATATAACCGACTTAAAATTATTTTAATCATTAATATTAAATATTTTCTATAATAAAAAAGTGACAATAGATGTAGTTGTATCACAATTTCTGCTGTGCCCTTTCAGTTACTCCCCTTCTCTCACCTTTACAGAATTTTACACGAGGAAGAATGAATTATTGTATAACGTGCAAAAAAATAGTTTTTGTAGTGTTAATTATGCCCAGAATAGTCCAGGCGAAAGCATTCACAAAAATTTTACTTCAATTAAAAAAAAGTTGTATGTAGTAATATTTTGAGCATAAAAAATGATAGTTAAAAAAACAATTTAAATTTCTCCCCCTCCTTATATTTTTATAGTTTTGTGAGTGTGCTTGTACATACGGGTACACTGTGTTTTTTTAATGGTGTAGGTGCTAAGTAATTTATTTTAAAAAAATCATTTTTTATAAAATTTTTTATATATTTTAATATAATTTAAATCGAAATTAACAGTTTAAATAAATATATCTTACAATTGTATTTCATATAAATAATTAGGGGGGTGGGGTATAATAACTTTTAATCCCCAGCACCTACACCATAAAAAATATTTATTAATTTACAATCAATTCGTAAAAAAATATTATATGTGGATAACGATTGGCTTTTATTTAATTAATAGCTGGGCCCGCGCGGCTTCGCTCGCGTGGACTACGGAATTATTGTTTAGGATTTAAAAAATATATAGTTGAATTAATTACAAACACGATTAGTTATTAATGTAATAAAAACCAAATAACACTTAAATTACCTACCTAACAAAAACGAATCAGAACAAAAAGTAAAAATAATTTTTGTTCTATTTAAATTTAAAAGTTAATTATTGAAAACAAAATAAACAATTGACAATCAATAGAATACCGGCCTGTTCTGCCCAGCGTGTTGGCACGTTCCCTCGCCGCTCCCCGCGCACGGTCACAATCGCGCGAATAATATGTTCCAATATGTATATTTCGATATTTTCTAAACTATACGACCAAATTGGATGCTGTAAATGGCAAATTATATCTACATTAAGTACTTATGACGATGCAATCATTTATTTTGATAAGGATTAATGTTTTGCAGGTCATAAGTCCATGTAAACAGAACCCAAATATTTTATGTTTTCTTTGCAACATAAAAGCAGTCATTGTGGCTTAAATATAAAAGTTAGACATATCGTGTCCCGGACATTATTGTAGAACTTTTGATTCTACACAATTCTTTAATACATTATTTGGTTCTATATTGAACGGTTTAGGCAGCGTATTACAAAACAGCGCGCCGACGGCAAAATTTTTTCCGACTTGATTTACTATTATCGTCACTGCTTAGTTGTTATGTTACCTAACGTAACAAAATATAGCCTATAACCTGGCCAGAGAACGTACCTATGAATTAAAAAAAAAACACGTAAATCGGATAAGTGGTTCTCGAGTGATAAGGTAACTAACGGACAGACAGACAGAGAGACGTTGAGCTTTATATATATTAAGGATAAAGGATAAATGTATGCCTATATTCACCAACGTACGTTACAAATCTGTTAAATAGTAAATGTTGGACTCTGATCCATTTTACAAACCAGAATTTGGAGATGGAAATGAGAGTTTATGATTAAAAAAAACTGTAGAAAATTTAATACAAATTATTTGATTTAAAATATAATATGTAATTCTATATTTTTCATTCCCGTGTATTCCCGTATTGTATATTAAAATTCCAGACATAACGTTGCTAGAGAAGAATCTTGAAAATATGCTAATATATAATATAGCTATAGCGTATTACGTGATCTTCTACATTGGCGTTTCATCGAAAGAAAATAAATAAATTTATGTCCGGTATTATAAATGAGTTAACGCAAGCTTGCAAGCACTTTCAAATGAGGTTTCAAACCTATCTGACAGTTCCCTTGAAATCTTTTAAGTGTTTGATAATTTTCAAGCAAGTATGGTAAATAAACAACAGTATTAAAACAGTGGAGATATTATGAAAATTATTTTGTACGGTCAGAGTCGCCCACTGTGTTATAAGTTGAAGTATCACTGCTATAAATTCCATAGCTAATTCTATAGATACTAACACAGAATAAATACCCCATTTGAAAGTGCTTGCAAGCTTGCAAATTTGTTAGTTTCTTTATAATACTGGACATTATACTATCTTCAATATTTTTATTTGGTATATGTGTTAGAATTAAAGAATCGTTGGTTACTGGGTGTAATCCACATGTTTTTGGATGTATTTTAGACAATAAATATATTATATTAACTGGGTTAATATATTATAATACTGGGTATGAAATCATTAAGATATTTATAATGTCTGAGTAATTAATTAATTATTTTATTTTTTATCTTTCTTGTGTCAAACACTGATAGTCGG
This sequence comes from Sialis fuliginosa, assembly GCA_961205875.1. NCBI lineage: Eukaryota > Metazoa > Arthropoda > Insecta > Megaloptera > Sialidae > Sialis > Sialis fuliginosa. Next base: position 19,743,211 of record OY540809.1, on the reverse strand, counting down.
GGAAATCCCGTAATTACCGAGTAAGTTAAGTTAAATATCTATTGCAATTAAATAGTTTCTATAAAATCGAGAAAACAGGAATATTTGTATCTACCCCATACAAGTGGCGCCACTGATTGCACACGTTGGCGTGAGTAATATGATTCATGTAATATTAACTTGTTATTAAATATAGATAATAATTTTGTATAAATACTATTAAGTTAAAAATCTTTTCATTTTGATCAAAGAATGCTATGATGCTAACAATTGGAATCTTTTAGATATTATATTATTTCTTATAAGGAATGTATTTTATTGTAAATATGTTTTAATATCGAAATTTTCTACGTAGAAAGTTCGATCTTTTAAGGAAAAAATAAATAAAATAGTATGGCTTGGCCATAAAATGCACAACCCTTAAACTTTTTAAAATGTATTAATTAATAAGGTTGTCAATTAATTTTTTAAAGGATTTTTTTTAAATCAGGGTCATTTTCATATCTTTTACTTATATTTTTTGTTCACAATGGATATTACTAGTAATAATAGTGATTACGTAAGTACATTTGAAAACAATAAATAAATGACATAACCGCACTTAATAATTATATTTTCTTACATTGATCCGCCCCAAAAGAATAAATAAATACAAACATTGACAAAAGTATTTCACAAACAAATAATACATTTATTATACGTTAATCCTACAATTATAATTTTTCAAAAATAAGTAATATTTAATTTCAACAGTAATGAAACATAACTCATGATAAACATTCAATCATTGTAATTTGCTAAAAAAGTCATACTTTGAATAAAATTATTAAAATACAACGCATTATATAATATCAGTTGTAGCTATTGTGGCGCTTCTTTTTTATAAAATTTAAATAAACTGCAAACTATTTCTAGATGAAGTTACTTCAAAAGGATTGCTGTTGATTTATTACGTTTTTCGACCTGTAGTGTGTTGCCGTCACTTAAAAATGGGATGAAATCGACAAATTGAACTTTATTTACAGTTTTATAAAAGAAAATTAAAATCAATCGATATTAAACTAATGTAAGTAAATATGGAGACTGTAATGTTCTCTTTCAGAAAATGTAAACGTTTAACTGGATTACTGAAATTTTTTTATATATAATACTCATTTTAACAATTTCCATACATTCAAGCAGAGCTTGGGTTGTCCAATAATTTAGTTTGTAATGGTTTGGGAAACCTTTTCAAATCTGCTATATTAAAATATCATGTAACATGAACATTTAATATATATTTTAGTAACTGATCTCACTTTAACAAAGTTTAATTAATTATTCAATTTAGAAATACCGTTCGGGCCAAAGTTTTCACTATACCGATGTTAAATTATAATATTGTTTATAACAGGACCGTATTCAGTGATTGAAATATCACCAGCGAATAATAAATAAATTTAAATAACATTTAGTTAGCATGAAATATGTATTTAAAAAAAATTTAATCAGAATACAATGTAGCCTATGTTCTTCCTCGGGATGCAAGCTATCTCCCTGCCAAATTTTATCAAGATCGGTTCAGCGGTTTAGCCGTGAAAAGTTAACAAACAGACAGAGTTACTTTCGCATTTACAATATTAATATGGATTTGAAAGTTCATAACTAATAATCGCTGAGAAATAAATCAAACGCCAAAGAATAGCTTATATAGTTCATTTTATAAAAAAATAGTATTAACCCTTTGCCTTACAACCCTCAAATACAGTAGCATTAATAGTGACAATAGATGTATGTATTTTAGTTTTTAAGTTGTATTATATAATCGTATCAAAACATTTATCTACACTATAAATGCGAAAGTCTCTTTGTCTGTTTGTTTATTACCTTTTCACGGCTAAACTGCTGAACCGATTTTGATGTTATTTGGCACGGATATAGTTTGCATCCTGGTTAAAAATTTATTAGCTAAAAAATACGATGTTGCGGGTTATAGCTTGTTTCTAATAATTTTAAGTATTTAATATTATAAATAACAAAAAGATAATATAGAAAATATACTACAAAAACATCTGCCAAGTAAATGCACAGTGCTCCTCGTGCTAAATTCACCAAATGTAGTTAATTAATTGCTGAATTTTAATAAAAACCGATAAAGTGTCCAGATAAATTGCTTGGCATTGGTTAACCATTTAATTTTTATACAAAAAAAAATATTAGTTCGAAAGACGCACCTGATTATTTTTTCGTATATTTTTAATTTTTTGACAATTTCAACCTAAATCTAATGCAAATGTCATTAAATATGTCAAAGTAAATATCAATTTTAAAAAAAATGACGATTTTTTAAAAGCAAAGTGAGATAAATTTTTGTAAGGGAATATTTTACAATAAACGTTGTAGACCTATATTATAGAAAATTGAATGCTCTACAAAAAATATTCTATAAAATATTCATGTGACATGTGTCGTTCTTGAGATATCTCGAAAAAATAAATATTTTGGGATGTCACCCAATCCCCTTACACATGATTTTGAAATGAGAGTTTTCATTAATATCAGCCAGACCCAACCATCCAACCAAGTTTCATTAGTATCGGTTCAGTGGTTCATGAGTTATGTGTGTTACAAGGATTCAAAAGACAGACAGACAAACACGGAACGAAAAGTATTTGTCTTGACCTGACACGGAAAGATCAATTAAAAATTTTGAAATTGGAGAACAATTTTTTTGTCTCATTTTAAAACGATCACAAAGCTTCTCGTATCTTCGATATTGCAAGAAACCAATATAATTACTTCTCAATAAAAACAATAATGATCAACTTAACCATTACAAATGAACGTCAAATAATAATATAGAGCATGGAAACGAGTACGTAAAATGTAAACAAAAAACACTAATAAACAGGATTTTTAAATGATGCAAAATATTCCCTAGCAACCTATCGACGTGTTGTGGGGAGGGGGTTGTGGAGTAAGAGAGACGGCGGGACAAATTGAGCAGGATAGGTTAAGTATCGATTAAACACCACGGTAGCGACATTCACGGCGCGTCCCTGAACTAGAAACGGCGCCAATCCCGTCGTACGCTCGCTAGTAGGTACACGGTCAACTTTACCGCCAACAGTTGTTGCCCAAGCAAAAAAAACTGCACATCAAATCAGTTCAGCATATTTTAAGACGGACAAGTGCGAGTAGAATTTGCGCCCCGAGTGTTCCATAACGTTATATAAAACTTAATTATTGACAATAGTTAGTTACGTAGACAATGTCTAGACTAATAGATAATAGAATTAGACTTATAGACTAATAGAATTAGAAATTAATGATTTTCGGTTTTTTCCTTTATTTCTGTAATGACACCTTCACTTGTGCCAAATTTCAAAATTATAGGTCAACGGGAAGTACCCTATAGATACCTTCAGTCTGATAGTATCAAAATATGCCGTTTTTTTTTATTGCATTGAAGAAACTTAAATTACAGGACTATGAAGCTGTAGATTTTAGTATTTCATATTAATTTCTACTTGATACTTCTAGCCGTTCCTGAAATAAAGGGTCTTGGCGGACAGACAGACTAACGGATAAAAAATGATCCTATAATACCTATTCTTAGGTTATCGATCAGACAAGTCCTATACAAATCAGTCAGTAGTTTTTGTGTTAAATCGAAAAAAAAACAGACAAAATTAATTAAAAAAATTTAAAATATAATTTATTTTATATCTCATTAAAAAAACGCAACATTATTAAGAAGTATTTTGTCAATTTTAACTTCTAAGTTCCGATTCGCGTACGTTCGGCCGGCATTCGGTCCTTTGATCGTCAAATGTTTATTTTGGTTTCAATAATTAACTTTTAAATTTAAACAGAACAAAAATTATTTGTACTTTTTGTTCTGATTCGTTTTTGTTAGGTAGGTAATTTAGGTGTTGATAAGTTATTATTACAATAATAAATAATCCTAAACAATAATTCAGTAGTCCACGCGAGTGAAGCCGTGGGCACAGCTAGTCACTACATAAAAATATAATGTAGGAGCAAAATAAGGATTCGAAATCACAATTAAAAAGACGCGTATAAAAAATGGCAACTACTGAAGTTTTAATGAACTTGAAACTAAAAAAAAATTATTAATGCAAGTTAGTTCTCAGAATCGCAGAGATGTTGAAGAAAGACAGGGAGGGGACATCTCTCTCTTACTCTCTGATTTATTCCGACCGCATCTTGTACTGTATCTTTGTTTTGAAAGGATTCTGAAGGTCGCCTGTCCTTGTTTACTAACGCCAGCTTACAGTTTACAGGATTATATATATTGCTCTTTATTTTTGTTCTTGGCTCTCTTTTCTATTTACTCGATGTATTATTTGATGATATCTTAACATTTTTCTTATTCTTTTTGCCCTTTTTTCTTGTAGGGTGATTTTGCTAAATCAACTATAATAATATACAGTAAAAATATATTTTTTTAAATAACGGACAAGTGCGAGTAGGACTTGCGCCCTGAGTGTTCCGTACCGTTATATTAATTTTTAATTAATTATTTAAATTATTTAGTATACAATGGACCCGATTCCCAAGTAAATACAGCAAAATTAAGTTTGTGACGTAATAGTTCCACATACAATTAGAAATTAATGTTTTTTTGATTTTTTCCTTTACTTGTGCTATGTCAATATCAAAATATGACGTATATTTTATAGGACTATGAGGTTATAGATCAGGTCTGGCCAACCCAAATTGCTCTACAGGCCGCATTGACAACCAATTTTTTTTCGAGGATCGCACATAAAAAAATCTATATATTTACAGTTTCTCTTTTGTACATTTTTTTAATATCTCCGGTTTTTATTGGTGGGATTGCGATAATAAATAATAAAATAAATAAAATTAATTTTCTTCGACAAATAACATAAAAGACACAATTTTTTTATTTATTTCAAATGTTTTTTTAAACGGCTAGAAAACATATTTAAAAAAACAAAATTGACTCCTTGATAACCCGTGGACAACATATGGTTGAGGAACAACTTTTTAAAATTTTGTAAATATATATAATAAAAATAACAGTAACAACGAATTTCGTATTTTTTTTTCTAATCAGTAATTTTTTTAAATAGAAATACGTCTTCTTCGGCATTTACTTTGGGAGCACTAATGCAAAGAAAATATTTTGTCACCTTTAGAAAGTTTATATCTTCGAAACTAATAATCGTAGAGCAATACATTTTAAATATAATAAGTTTTAACCTCCTTCCTTCAACCCTTAAATATATTGGCATAAAAAAGATAAGTTTATTTCGTACCTTCAATATTTCACCCCCTGTCACAGATAAAGGGTTATATATAATTGACCTAATTCGATTTGGTGGGAAATTCACATGGGGATGTAAGGTAAAAAAATATCCCCTATCTCGCATAAGTAAAAGCCAAAATATTCACGTTTTTGTATAATTAATAAATAGCAAAAAAATAAAAATTAAGTATTTCGTTCCGTCACAGATGAAGGGTTGTAATTGCTCTCATTCGATTAAAAATATTTCAAATGCTTTTATATTAAAAAAATAGTTTTAGCAAATATAATTACTAGTTAAGTTATATAAATAAAACAATGTTTTAAATGCTATTTTAAAGAAAACGATGGGAAATTAAAACCAATTTCAGACTTTCTGAAACACTTGATACTTAAAAAAACATTATAAAACATATGTAATTTCTTCGTATGTGACCGCGGGCCATAGGTTGCCCATTCCTGCTATAGATAGACCTAAGTATTTGATATTAATTTTGACTTCATACCTCTGAGAAAAAGAGTCATAAAGGACCGACAGACGGACAACAAAGTGGTCATAAGGGGTCAGTTTTTGTTTTAATTTAATCTCGTTAGAAATGTTAAGAATTTTGCATACTTCCCTTACACAAAGTATTACTCGGTAATTTCTCAGGATTTTCTCGTATGTTTTTCTTTGCAAGCTTGTTTCGTGTCTGTCTTGAACATACATAATTTTTAAAAGTTGATGTTTTATTTGATCAATTTTGACACTGAGTTTTAGAATTCCTTTGAGATTATTTTGGTTAGGATTTTTATTGTTAATATCAAAGAATGTATGTCAAATTATAGGAATGATATCCAAAGAAATGATATATGTAATACGATAGAGAATAATTTTATATTGAAAAACAAAATGCTTTACAATTTATAGGAATTCTCAATAAACATTTTTTTTCTATAGTTCGCCTCGTTTATACAATAATTCGACAAATTTAAAAATGCATTTCCATTTTCAAAAATATCAGAGGAAAATTAATTCTAAGTATAAAATTTCACCCTTTTATGATCTGTTGTTTTTAAGTAACGGACAGACAAACAGACATCATGGAGAAAATAGTCAGAATGGATTCATGGAAGGTTAAAATGGATATTTTCATAAACATCATACATATTGCCGTATAAGAAAGTAAGAAATTGATCTTGTTATTATATTTCAGAATTTCTATTATAAATAATTATAAGATACCAGTCTTGGTCGCTATAAGAGCAAACTGTACTGTTTTTGGAATTGATTTTTGATTCTTTTTTGTAATTTTCCTGAACTCATGTTACAAATAAAATAAGTACTGCTTTATTAAATCAATTTAATTACCAAGTTTGTTTTTTTAATTATAGCCTTTTATTTTGTTTATGTTTTTTCTCTAGTAATGGGAAAAGTAAAACCAGTAATGGGCACTCATTGATAATGATTACAAAAAAGTACTACGATACAAAAGTTGTAAAATAAAAATGCTATGATAATATAATAATTAATAAATAGATTACACTAATATTTAGTTTAAATGTCCACCATTTTTTACACCCATTGGTCGATTGCTACCAAATTAACCTGTTTTAGAGTTAAGTGTCAATAGATTATGATTCAGTAATGGCAGTATCTATGTAATTAAATATCAACAAATATTTCTAATTTAGTACATTTAATTAAACAAGTGGGGTATTGTCCAAGACTGGTGCCAGTACCTTATACTAAGAAATAAACATAATAAAGCAATGAAGCGAAGAAAGAATCACTATTAAGAAAATGTTTTCCATTAGATTGAATCCATAAAACAATTTTGTTATTAGTTCACTCAATTAAACAGTTCTAGAAGAAAAACAAAATAATTTCGTTCTTAATTTCCTTTGTAGTTTACATATAAAAAATATATATAAAGATCAGATGTCATAACGACTAAGTCCATTTAATCAATAAATTTTCCATTTATTTGCAATTTTATTTTCCTGGATTTTTTTCAATTATATCTCATTTTTATCAATTTTACTACCAAATTTCGAGAGCTAAAAAAAGTGTATACAGAAAAATAATATCTTACTTACATTACTCGAATTTTTTTTGGTCATAAAAATAAAGAAAGGCTTATTTTTTTATGTAATAATAAATAAAAATGTATACCCTTTTCATCATTCTCTTTAATTAACCCTTTGGGAGAATATTCCATTTTTATATTTACTTTACTAATTTAAAACAAATTAAACATGCGACGTAGAAAAGAACAAATAATTCAAACGTAGTAAAATCCTTGGGAACTGAATTTAAAAACATCTGCCAAGTAAACTCATTGTGCTTCCTTGTGCTAAATTCACCAACGGTAGTTAATTATTGAACAATTTAAATAAAAACCGATAAAGTGTTAGATAAATTGCCTGGCATTGATTAACCATTTAATTTTTAAACAATTTTACTAAAAAATATTAGTTCCAAATTTTCCTTAAGACACACCTAATTATTTTTTCGTATATTTTTAACTATATACAGTGTAGATCTTGGCTTCTGAGTGCAAGCCGCGTCGATTTGATCGTGTTATCGGCCAACGTTTCATCACATATTGCAGTGGACATCTTCAGGACTCTTCTAAAAGCAATTTTAGAAGAGCCCTGAAGAATTAATTAAGACCTTTACGGTGGCAGACGACTTCTGAAGCCCATATTTATTCATATATCTTTTTTGTAAATCTATTAAAAAGTCTCGAAAATATGTATTATTTATAAAAATAAATTTTAATATTCCTTCTAAAAAATCGAATCACCTACGCTCGTGTCCTTGAAAAATTGATTGCATTTTGAGACACAGAAGGTCCTTATTCAAGCCGTGTCACCGTAGATATAGTATTTCTTAGGAAAACTTGTAACAACTTAGTTAATTGGAAAAGTTTTGTCTGTGGCCTTCATTAAATATGAACGAGAAAAGAAAATTTACATTTTCAAAGAAATTATTTTATAGTTTTGCTTACTTTCATCAAATTTTATTCATATGAAGATCTTAACATGCCCACAGCTATATTTGACGAAATCTTGGAAGGATTGTTGAGAACAGTTTTTATCTCTAAAAAATGAGAAGAATATTCAAGGTGTTGAAACTAATCAGCTGTCATTTTCAAATGTATGCTGTTATAAAAAAAATAAAAATAACATTGAAAAGAAGAAAGTCTGCAGTTTTTAATGGGTATAAATAATATTTAATAAAATGTTTGTGCATTAATTTATTTTATTGATGAACAATATATATATATTATTTTTATATTAATAGCGAGATTAATATGATTTTTGTTAAAATAAAAACGCAAAATACAGAAATCCGTCATGTTTGATAAAACACCACTCAGAGTGGATGACGTCACGGCTACGTAAACGTCATTTTTGTTTTATTAATATCTGCACTGTTGATAAATTATTTTGTGGTTTTAAATTATCAATTTGCTCAGTTTTGTGTTACCAAAAGTAAAACCGAGAAACATTAGCGATGGAACAAAGATTTATTAGAGTTAACAAGGAATATTTACATAGGCGTGACGTCAAAAATGCGCCACGACACCTGCGAGCGTTTTGGCGTCAAATTCAAAATTAGTTTTAAAAAGGTCAATTTTTGTGATTAAACCTTTATTTTCTGCAGAAATAAGCATTTTTTTTGGAAAAAAGAGACACGTAAGATCAACATAAAATAGTTTTTAAAAATTAGGCATCATGCTTATTATCGATAATTCTGTTAAAAATATCACACAAATTTTTTCCCAAAAATACGAATGGCGTAACGCATAAATTTAAATAAATTATGATTTATTTACTTTTTAGTGTGGTTTCACTCATAAATTTATGTTTTCTGTATTAAATACGACCCCCCTCCCCTACAAGAACTGTTATACTGTAATACACTTTTCCTCTCGTAAAGAAGCATTTTTCGAGAGTAAAAGTCAGATGATTCATTTTGAAGCGCACGTACTTGCTTCTACCATAACCTGAATAAAATTGCATACACTCCTCTTTTCAACGCAATATTTGTTTTTTCAATAACTGCATCCATTTGAAAATGGCAATTGATTAATTTCAACACCTTCCCGTGGGACATCTTGTACAATATGAAATTCATTGATATTATTACAGGTCCACAAAAAAAGTGGTCTGTGCTGGGGTACAGACCCAACTTTTCTTTTGTATTTTTTCCCGCTGAACACGAATCCGTCGTCATAATTGGGGGTTGATGAACAAAATCACGAGAAAACCCAGAAAAACCGATAAAAACCATAACATAGGTCTAAAAAAAATGGTCTGTGCTGGGGTACAGACCCAACTTTTCTTTTGTATTTTTTCCCGCTGAACACGAATCCGTCGTCATAATTGGGAATTGATGAACAAAATCACGAGAAACCGGTTTTTATCGATTTTTTGGGTTTTCTCGTGATTTTGTTCATCAACCCCCGATTATGACGACGGATTCGTGTTCAGCGGGAAAAAATATAAAAGAAAAGTTGGGTCTGTACCCCAGCACAGACAACTTTTTTTGTGGATCTGTGTTATTTTTAGCAAGCATAAAAAAACATCTGCCAAGTAACTGAACCAGTGCTTCCTCGTGCCAAATTCACCAAAGGTTATTTTATTTATTGAACAATTTAAATAAAATTACATGCCATTGATTAGCCATTTAATTTTTATATAATTTAACTAAAAAAATGTTAGTTCAAAATTTTTCTTAAGATGCACCTGATTATTTTTTCGTATATTTTTAATTTTTTTAAAATGTCAATCTAAATCTAAAATGCAAACGTCAAAATGACATTTAATATGCCAAAGTAAATATCAATTTAAAAAAAATGGCTATTTTTTAAAAGCAAATTGAGATAAATCTTTGTTAGGGAATTTTTTACAACAAACGTTGTAGACTTATATTATAGGAATTTGAAAACTCTACAAAAAAGATTCTATAAAATTTTCTCTTAACATGTGTCGATCTTGAGATATCTTGAAAAAATTAATATTTTGAGATGTCACCCCTCCTTCTTACACACGATTTTAAAACGGGACTGTCCTCAAGCCAGACCCAACTATCCAACCAAGTTTCATTCTTATCGGTTTAGTGGTTCATGAGTTATGCGACACACAGACAAACAGACAGACAGATAACCTGAAACGGAAAAATCAATTTAAAATTCTGAAATCGGAGAACAATTTTTTTGTCTCATTTTAAAACGATCACAAAGCTTCTAGTAACTTCGATATTGCGAGGAAACAAAATAATTATATGAAGTACAATACATTGATTTATAAAATGAGTGAGACGTGGTAACTACAATGAATGAGAAATTTATTCGGGATGTCATAACTCTTAATATGAGTTACTCTAGCTACCCATATTTTGTAGAACAATAATATACGAATGTACCTGACCACTAGGTCAGTAAATATTAATTCAGAACTGAATACATCGGGTCATAACGTGGCTGAATAAATAAGTTGTTCCATTCTGAACATCAAACAAATATTTGTATACAGTCTCTCTCTTTCTACAGGCATTGTGAAAACACAATTTGACCTTTCTGCCATTATAACATATGTGGAAGCATGTATATAAACATATAGTTATAGATACACCTATAAGTATATAAGTTTCTGGCACCAGTCTTGAACAATACCGCACTTGTTTAATTAAATGTAATAAAATAGAAATGTTTGTTTATATTTAATTACTGCCATTACTATAGACAATTAACTTTAAAATAGTTTAATTTGATGACAATCGGCCAATAAGTATCAAAATGGTCGACATTTAAACTAATTATTAGTGTTAAATATTTATTAATTATTATATTATCATAACATCTGCTTTATATTCTTTCTTTTACGATTCATTATTTTATAACTTTTGTGTAGTAGTACTTATCATTTTCTAATTATTAGCAAGGTCGCCCATTACTGGTTCTACTGTGTCTATTACTGGAGAAGAAACATAAACAAAATAGAAGGAAATAATTTAAAAAATGGACTTTGGTAATTAAATTGATTTAATAAAGAAGTACTAGTAACATGAGTCCATAAAAATAACATTTTTCTATTTGACTGTTCTTATCAGTGGTGAAGTAACGGGGGGGGGGGGGGGGGGACGAAACCTCTCTTGAAATATTCAGTGTTCTTAAAAAAACGTATGTTTTGGTAAAATATCAGTTCAAGATACCTTCAAAAAATGTAACTCATATGTATTTATCGCCCTCCCGAAAATTTTTCTTACTACGCCACTGGTTCTTATATATTCTCTATGGATATTCCAGAAATTCACGTAAAAGCGTTTTATCTAAATAAATGTATAAAAAAAATAAGTGTCCTTAATTTTTACCTGATTAACATTTTCACCAAGTTCCATTGAAATCCGAGAGTGGTATCTGGGGGATGTTTCCTTGTCAATTATACACTTTTTTCCTAGGCTAGGGGAAAATTGTGGGGTCTAGGGGAAATTCTGAGGTCGGATTCGGATTCAGCGGCTCAAAATCCATAAGGGTAGTCTATTCACATGTAAGGTTCAGACTTCTTTTTTTATTTTGTGGACCTGTGTTAGATTTGGTCAAAAAAAATGTATTAGGGCCAGTGGAGGCTCTCAAAATTGATATAATTTTAGACTTGAATAACGTCTAGAGTTCAGGCCAGATACTGGGTGGGCATTTCAAAAACTTGATGTAACGCGCAGAGATCAGTTTTGCGCGCTAGTGTAAATTAAAATCATTATATGTCCGAGCAGCTACCACACGAATTTTTGTCTCAAATTATAGACCTAGATTAGATTTACGAGGTACAAGTAAAAAATAAATAAAAATAAATTTAATATAAAAAGCAACAACAAAAAATTAAATTTTGTATTTCCACGATGGCGCTTGTAAATATTAATTAATTTAATTGAAAAAAAAACAACTACATAAAATATAGTCTCTATGACCAAACGTTTTTAATTTTTTGATTAAAATTTTTTAAATTGATAAAAAAAAGTAAATTTCGTATTTCCACTATTTTTCTTATAAATATTAATTTAATTTAAAAAATATTAGATAATTCTCTAAGCAGTAACGTTTTTAATTTTTTAATTGAAGTTTTTTAAATTAAATAAACAAATAAAAAGTAAATTTCGTATTTCCACGATTTCGCTTGTAAATATTAATTAAATAAGTGTTTTTATGTTCGTACAAATGATAATAAATAATTATATTATACAATACTAGTCTGACTTTTACTTAACCCCACTACTACGTATTCACGTCAATTCCTCGACTGTGCATCCCGAAACAGTAACACCCATTTTTTTACTATTTTATTCAAAGCTATTATTTTATCAAATTCAATTCCAGAGGCCTTGTAAGAAAAACAAAACATTTTTTATGAGCCTGTTATTGTAAGCAAAAATTACAATAGTTGTTGATACGTAAAAAAATACATTAAAATATTCTGAAACAAAAATAATTTATGCAAAAAAATTTCAATTATATAATTTTTTTTAATAATAATTATTCAAACTAAGTATATTTAAATTATCATCAAAAGAATTAGTAATTAAAAAATCACTAGCAACTGAAACAGTTAGATTAACAATGTCCTTGATATTAAAATTCGTAGAGTAATATTTTTTATTGTCCAATACAAAGGCCAGAGTAAAAAAAATATAAAAACTCTAATCTAAATATTATCTAATAATATTATAATAAGATCTGACCAGAATAATCATATTAATTAGGTACGTATGCTTTAAAAGGTAATCATAAAAAGTTTTTAAGAATAACTTGTTATTATTTTTAAATAAAGCATAACAAATTAAATGTTCCAAAGAGAAAAAAAAAGTGTTTTTCGATTTTAAAACTTTTCTGAATCCTTGTCACACGAATAACTCATCAACCAATGAAGCGATATTAAATTTAGAAAAAAATAAAACCGACTGAAAAAAAATTAAAAACATAATTAAATTTAACAGTTTTTGAAGTCAGTTTTAATTTTAAAGTGTTTTATTGGCTTGGCACCGATTTCAAAAATTGTTAAATTTAATTATTATATACTTTTCAATATTTTTTTAAACCGGTTATATTTTTTTTTCTTAAATTTTTTTTTTTCCTTTTTGAATGCCGTATTCTTGAAGTTCATAGTCAGATTCTGATAAAATTTTTATGGGACCACCTTGGGAGTATACACTTTCAAACAAATAAAATCGTCCAAATCGATGCATATTTGTTGAAGTTATAATTATACTAGCTGGGCCCGCGCGGCTTCGCTCGCGTGGACCACGGAATTATTGTTTAGGATTTAAAAAATATACAGTTGAATTAAGTACAAACACGATTAGTTATTATTGTAATAAAAACCAAACACTTAAATTACCTACCTAACAAAAACGAATCAGAACAAAAAGTAAAAATAATTTTTGTTCTATTTAAAAATAAAAGTTAATTATTGAAAACAAAATAAACAATTGACAATCAAAAGAATACCGGCCTGTGATCATTCCTTCTGCCCTGCGTCTACTTGGCACGCTCCCTCCTTACCACACGCCGCGACACGGATCGCCATCGCGCGAATAATATGTTCCCGTATGTATATTTCGATATTTTCTAAATATACACCAAATGGGATGCTGTAAAGGGTAAATTATATCTACATTAAGTACTTATGACTATGAAATAATATATTTTATAAGGATTAATGTTTTACAGGTCATTAATTCACGTAAACAAAACCAAATATTTTAAATTTTCTTTGTAACATAAAAGCAGTAATTGTGGTTTAAATATAAAAGTATATAAAATATAGTGTTGCTGACTTTATTGTAGATCTTTTGATTCTTCGCAATTCTTTACTACATTATTTTGTTCAATACTGAACGGTTTAGGCAGCGTATTGCAAAATAGCGCGCCGACGGCAAATTTTTTCTTTCTTGATTTACTATTATCGTCACTGCTTAGTTATTATGTTACCTAACATAACAAAATATAGCCTAGGTTTTTTTAGTTACCGATATGTCTTCAATTCATACCTATCTAAGTATACTAAAACTCCAGAACGTTGGTAATTGTATTGTTGATGTATTCAGTCCAATATTCGCAAATAAGTATGATTTCAAACCCATTCGAATTAAAATAATCTTACAGCAACGCAAAATCTTAACAAAAGCGGTATGTTGCATATATGTAACGCTGAGAACCTCGTTATGTATATTATTGTTATACCAATTGTACTGGTTGAGCCCAATACAAAAATATTATTATTATTATTAAAAGTATCAGAAAACTACCAACTGGAAACAATGAACTATTAAAAAAATATATATCTTACATAATAACCTCTCATTGTCAGACCGATTCTCAATAATCGTAAGATTTTTACAGTCTCACTCGAGTTAATATAAAATTCAAAAGATAATGGTACCCTTCACTGGGCAAGGCCTTGACGGGGCTGGGTCGCTCCTCCCCCGTCAAGTGAGAGCAGGAAGAGTGTCCGTAACCACCTGCATTATCAATGCTTCAACTAAATATAGTCAATAATGTCATACTTTGATATCCATATTATCTATATATTAATACGTTAACATCGAAAATTGTCGTACGTTTTTTTAGTATTTATTATAAACGGAGGTGAATGAAACTTACATCTTTCGAAAGGTACTGTGCCATAGAAGTGCCAATTATATGTTTATGTTGCCGTTAAGGCAGGTAAGAATAAAATTAACATAGACACATGATTTCCCCTCGCATCGTTCAACAGCATAGCAGTACTCCTAGCGCCATCAAGCGGCAAAAATAAATAGTTTTGGGTTTCCGTCAAACGTAGAGAATGCGTATAGAGATTTCAATTCGCGTTCAGTTGCAGTGTTTTTATTTGGAAAGTTTTGTTGTAAAAGCAGCTTAGGTTAGGTTAGGTACTGTGCCATAGATGTGCACAAAAAACTATTATTTCTATAAAGATAAGTTAAATGGTAATTTTGTAGAAAATGTAATTCTCTATAAAAATAGTTTAGAGAGTTATATATATATAAATATAATATATATAATATAAATGCAATAAGTTAAAATTTATAAGCGTTTTAAATATTTATTTTTTTACAAAAATCGACATTTTAACATCAATTTTCTATAAATATCAACTAGAACTCCTTGTGGCACCTCTTAAAATTAAACTACGGAGTTATCCTTGTGGGGGGATTTATTTTGGTTCATAAACAACCTTATTTCGTAAAGAAAGCGGGGAAAAAAATATCGATTTTTTAAACACATTACATAAAAATATACAATGCAGAATTGAGAAACTTCTTCCTTTTTTAAAGTCGTTTTAAAATATAGTATTTTCTTACATTTTTAAAGGATATTTATTTTGATTTTATTAAAATATTGACAATTATTTTAACAACCAATTCAACCTTGAAAATCCAACCTTATATAATATATATAAATAACTATACATTTCTATGAATGTCTTTTTTACCTGCATTAATTTATTTTTATACATAACAAAACCTCAATTCAGTTTTTCCTGTTTGTCACCGCAAAGTAGACAACCAAAAAAAAAACCTGGAAAAAACTCTCACATGCCCTATTTCTCAATAAGATATACGTTATTTTAATGTGTGTAAATACCGCTGTATCATCATACGTAAGAATGGTAAAAAAGACTGTATCTACCTATAATAGATAAATATACCTGGGTTGCCAAAAACCGGTTTATTATAATTAATACGGTCAAATACTTATGACGTAAAACGTTTAGGAAATACCAGTTATTTTCGGAAATAGTTTATAAATTACCACTAATGTCAAAACCAGGGCTTCGAACCGTTATTTTTTTCGTTTCGGTTTTCGTTCCGGTTCGAGCAAAAAAATATATTTCGGTTCGGTTCCGGTTTTCGTTCCGCAAAAAATGACGGTTTTTCCGGTTTTTTCGGTTTTTGGTTCAGCTCCGAGTGATTAATTATAAAAGAAAATATTTGTATTAAAAAATAATGTTCTACCATAATTTAGAATATTTTATGGTACTTGTATGATAGTCCGAACGACAATTGAAGTGGGAAATAAGATCATGTTAACGCGCATATTTTAACATGTACTGAACCGTAAAAACCGATATTTTTATTTCGGTTCTGTTCCGGTTTTCGTTCCGGCAAAAAATAACGGTTTTTCCGGTTTTTGATTTTCGGTTCAGTTCCAGTTCGAAGCCCTGGTCAAAACAGTGGATCGAGGGTGTTATTTTAAACAATAAACTGTACAGCCCTTCCTTGCCATATCGAAGATACGGGAAGTTTTGTGCAGGGCTTCGAAATATTATTTTTTTTGTTTCGATTCAAGTAAATAAATATATATCGGTTTGTTTCCGGTTTTCGTTCCGAAAATAATAACGGGTTTTTCGGTTTTTTCGGTTCAACTCCGAATGATCAATTTTTTTTTTTTTATTTGTATTAAAAATGTATTATAATCATAATTTAGAACATTTTATGGTACTTGAATGATAGATCTGAACAACTGAAGTGACGAATAAGATCATGTTAACGCGCATATTTTAACATGTACCAAACCGAAAAAAACGATATTTTTTTCGGTTCGGTTCTGGTTTTCGTTCCGACAAAAAATAACGGTTTATCCGGTCTTCGGTTCGAAACCCTTGTTTTGTGATAGTTTTAAAATGAGCAAAAAAATTGTTCTCCGATTTCAAAATATGGATTTGATCTTTTCGATTCAAAGGTCAAAACAAACACTTTCGTTCCGTATCTGTCTCCTGAATCCTTGTTACGAGCATAATTCATGAACCACTGAACTGATATTAATGAAACTTGGTTGGATTGTTGGATCTGACTTGAGGACAGTTCCATTTCAAAATCATCAAAATCGTGTGTAAGGGGGAGGAGTGACATCTAAAAACAGTTATTTTATAAAGATATCTCAAGAATGACACATAGGTATATATATGTTACGTAAAAATTTTATAGAATCTTTTTTGTAGTACATTATTTTTTTTATAATATAGGTCTACAACGTTTGTTGTAAAATATTCCCTTACAAAGATTTATTTCAATTTGCTTAAAAAAATCGTCATTTGTTTTTTTCAATCGCTATTGACATATTAAATGTTATATTGACGTTTGCATAGCATAAAATTTAAGATTTAGTTTGAAATTGTCAAACAATTAAAAATATACGAAAATATATTCAGACACGGATTAAGAATAAATATTTTTTTATATAATTGTGTGTTTATAAAAATGGCGAGCAATTCATCTGAACACTCAATCGGTGTTTATTAAAATTGTTCAATAATTAACTACCTTTGGTGAGTTTAGCACGAGGAAGCACTATGCATTTACTTGGCAGGTGTTTTTTTTAAATTTAATATCTGAAAAATATTAACCGTTTTGAATTTTTATCACATATCAGAATAATAACCCTTTGTTGTTTGGTAGTTTTTTTCATAAAAATCGTTTAGTCATGAAAATTAAAAAAAAACGGACATGATACGAGTACGTATTTGATATAGCGAATACGTACAAAAGTTGCAAACTTTGATGACAATTATCTCATGTTTAAAACGGTCGATCTCATTAAAATTTCACGTTCGGATAGATATCATTGTTCTTTCTATCCAATTTTTTTTTAATTCTATCGAAATGACGTTTGTACGAGAACTACCTTAAGTTAAATGACAGTTATTATTAATCGGTTTCGATTAAAATTTTGTTCTACAAAACAATCCCCTGATCTAAACTATAAGCTCCTGAATCTGAAAATCAAACAAACATACAAACGAACAAGGAACTAGAGAGTGTATATATGTATAACCCAACAATCTTCCTTTAAATCCCGCCAGAGACATCAAAGCGTGAATGGAGTGTACATTTTTATACCCAAATTAATTCTACCATCATCAGAGAATCCTCAAACGGATCCTTAACACAAGTACGTAATCAGAAAATGTACTAAAACAAATATCCTACCCTACATACTGTGTTTCACAGTACATAGGCTCGACTAGGAATTTTTTCAGGGGTAATTAAAGTAAGTAATAACAAATTAATTAACGCAATAAGTATCACAAGCTTTCGATTCACAGAATCATCGTCAGGCTATTAAGAAAGACAAAATGTGAGAACGATGTCGTTATATCAACAATATTCATGTGACTAGCCTAACAATGATTCTGTGAATCGAAAGCTTGCAATACTTATTCTTCAATAAAATTTTTTGACGTTTAGACAATTAATTTGTTATTATTTAATATATTAACGTCACTATAATATATATTATGGTAATTAAAGTATATACATAATATGATATGTATAATATACAATGTATATTATACATGTCACCATATCTGTCTCAATTATACAAATTATACCCTGTACATAAAATACACTGGCAAAATTATCTGAAATATATCAAAACTAACAATAAGTGACATTCCGACATCTGGTATCGGGTAGAAAAAAAACATGATTTCATAAATAAAAAATTCAGTCAAGGCATACACGGGTGTAAACCACAAGGGTTCTGAAGTACGTACTACGTTGACTGTTTGGACCCACTTACAGGTGCATTTTTGAGTTAGAAAAAAAAATATCATATTCTACTAATTGAGATCTATATTTTGACACTCCATTTGCCTAGATATAAAAATAAAAAATCTTATGACGCCCCTATATTATAATATTGTTGACTTTAATATTTGTTGTTGGTAGTCGCACCAAAGCCTCCTTACCAAATTTTGTTTAGATTTTTTGACAGTTGTTACCGAGTTAGAAGGGGGGAGGGGGAGGGCAAAATTAATTATTGCTTGCAATCCTCTGTTGGTATAATAAAAAATGGGTAAATTTCTACTGATTGAAATCTACATTTTGCGCCTTGGTATAAAATATATTTTTTACTAGAGAGCATCATTTACAATTTACATGTTTAGTAAAAAAGCTGTTATGTAAAAACGGCCTCAACACGGATTTGGCTAATTGTGAATGTTACTCTTTATGTGAGCATTCTCATGCCCAATTATAAGCCTCTAAAAGTTAATCGTTTTTGAAAAACAAAATATTTTCAATTTTTCAAAAATATTTTTTTTAAGAATTTTTTTTTGGATTAAGTTCAAACTATGGTACAATTTAGAAGTTGAAAAGGTATATATCAGATAATATTTTCAAGAAGCTGCGCATACTCTATCAAGTAAAAAAAAATTGAAATTTTGAAAAAGTTGAATGACAACTTCAGATATTTCATGAAATAATCTTCATACTTTAGTATTACACCCTACAAAGTCTGAAAAGAATCGAAGTGGTAGAAAAAAAAATAATTAAAATCATTGGAAGTCAATATTAACATGTACAAATGCTATAGAAATAATGTAATATAAAAATAATATAAAAATGATATAAAACTAGTTATTTAAATAAAATTAAGCCTGTTTGTCTTACCATCTTGGACATACAAACATACATTTCTTATGGTGATTTATACACATATAGTCCAGGCCACTTTACATGAAATTTAGTTTCTTCTTTTTAAAAAAAAAATCTTTTTGAAAAAAATTGAAAATAATTTTTTTTCCAAATACTATCAAATTTTAGAGGCTAATAATTGGGCATGAGAATGCTCACATAATGAGCAACATTCACAATAAAAAATAGCCAAATCCGTGTTGAGGCCGATTTTACATTACTAACCGGCTACAGCCTTTCAAGTTTCTAGCTTATATAGTTTACGAGATATTTTGCTTTGACTGAAAAGAACGAAAAGATGACAAAGTAAGATTAATAGGGTTTCATCGGAACCCTAAAAACTACTAATCAATTTTACTTATAAATCGTTTTGTATCATGATAGAAGTGAAAAAAAATTAACATATAAATTATTGGCACCAGTCTTAACGCTTTAAGAGCAAGGCATATTGTTTTTTTAGATTGTAATTTATTACAGCCTTTTATTTTGTTTATATTTTTTCTCCAGTAATGGATAAAGTAGAACCAGTAATGGGTTTCCTTGCTAATGATTACAAAATGATAAAAGTACAAAGACACAATAAATTATTAAATAAAGAATCGTTAAATTTGAAACAATGTAAAGCAATGCTATCATAATATAATAATTAATAAATAGATTACACTATTATATAAATAGTTTTAATGTGTATAATTTTGACACCCATTGGCCGATTCCTATCAAATGAATTAATTCATTCTATAGATTATGATTCAGTGATGGCAGTATATAATCAAATATCAACAAATATTTCCAATTTAGTACATTTAATTAAACAAGTAGAGTATTGTCCAAGACTGGTGCCAGTTTTTATGTAGTTCATTTTAATTAAAAAAAAACCTAATCCTCCATCGCTCAGTCCTTAAATACAGTAGCATAAATTTTTTTTAGGCATAATTCTACATTATATTTTTTTATAATTGTAACTCTTCTACGAAGTAAAATATGTTTCCACGGGTTTATATTTTAAACATAACTTGATTACATTTCTAAGAGAAAATATTGTTTAAAATAATTTCAAAATAAATATGTTAATTTACTATTTATTGGGCCTCATTTTTCTTCTAATAAGTTCTACCTAGGTCTATTTATAATTTGGTTAATTTAGCTTCTATATTTAATGATTTTAATTTAGAAAATCCAAGAAAGGACCACCTATGTATACATACATGCATGTGCGTATGTGTGTGTGTGTGTACATATGTGTAGCCTTTATGACGTCATCAAGGTTTCGCCCCCAACAAATGGCATCAGCCAATTATATTTTGTTAGTTAAATTGGTCCCTGGAGAGATCTGAAATACTGCCATGGTGAAGTATAAATTTTCTCAATACATATTGTTATAATAATATGTTACATTTTCGTACATATTGGAACTTTTATAGTAATAATGATGACGTTAAAGGTTGATTTTTAAATTTATGATAACAAGCTCTGCCCGTGGCTTCACTCGCGTGGACTACGGAATTATTTTTAGGATTTTTGAAAAATATAGTTGAATTAAGTACAGACACGATTAGTTATTATTGTATAATAACTAATCAACACTTAAATTACCTAACAAAAATCAATCAGAACAAAAAATACAAATAATTTGTGTTCTGTTTAAATTTAAAAGTTAATTATTGAAAACAAAATAAAAAATTGACGATCAAAAAACCACGGCAAAATGCCGGCCGAGATGATCTGTGTTATTAATAATATTTTACCGTATATAACTTATTTAAAGTTATTTCCTAAACTACAAATTGGATGCTTATAAGGTAAATTATATATACATTAAGTACTTATGACGATGAAATCATTTTTTGCAGGTCATAAATCCACGTAAACAGAACCCAAACATTTTTAATTTTATTTATAACGTAAAAGCAATCATTGTGGCTTAAATATAAAAGTTAGATATATGGTATCGCGAACTTTATTTTAGATCTTTTGATTCTACACAATTCTTGACTACATTATTTTGTTCAATATTAAACGGTTTAGGCAGTATATTGCAAAAGAGCGCACTGGCGATTTGATTTACTATTGTCGTCACTGCTTATTACTTATATTACCTAAAGTAATAAAATATATCCTATAACTTGGCCAGAAAACATATATCTATGAATTAAAACGCTACAAAACCGCACTCTCGGCAATTAACTGCTGCGCCGGTCTTAACACGTACATAAGCCGTCATGTACTTCATTTCTGCGGCTGCAAATGTTTCGCTTCGTTCTGTAGAAGACTTTATACTATATATGGATACTTAAAATTGGCATTCGTTTATTTCAAAATAAATCGAAACAATTTAGTTATTTATACCAGCAGTAACACAACAAACTACATTTTATTTTTCTTATAGACTATTTTTATTAGAAAATATATTTTTAATACTAACCTACCCTAATTGAATTATTATACATATAACCTTAACTAATTGTAGGGTTTCAGGCTTTTTTTTACAAATGTTCTATCAAAATCGTTTCAAAATGGAACAAACAGACATACATTTTTTTAAATTATCAAAATGTTTTTTTTGTTTCGACAGACAGACAGACAGACGCGGTGAAGGACTTTGTTTTATACTATGTACATTCTTGATCCAATACAATTTTATTTTTCTAAGTATATTATATGTATAATAAAATTAAGAAAACAATATATAATTATTACAAATATCTACACTATCAAAAAACCAGATACAGATAAAAAAATTGTTATTCATATCATCAACAATTATATAATATACCAGTTTAGAAGTAATAAAGTATTTAATGTAGTACAAAGATGATTTCACGTGATAATAAACGTGTTACAAAAACCTCATGTTTTCAACTATATCATTATTTATTTAATTAATTAATTAGTTAATTACTTGTTAAAATTTAAAAAGAGCAACGTGCGAACTAACCATTATAATATGCGTATAATTTTTATTTTGATTATTAAAAAAGTGTACTTTAGTACAAGAAAAACTACTGTAGCTAAGGACAAAGTATAAGTAAGTATATACCTACTTTCGATAATTGTACTTAAATATAATAATTGCAATTACAATTACAATAGTATATATTTGGAACTGACTTAAGTACATTGATGTACTTAAGTATTTTAAATAAAAATATAATAATACCTCGAAACAAAAATATATCCTGTATTAAAAAAAGTTCATTAACCATGGGAATTAAATAAATAAAACTAAACATATTAAATTAATAACACAGGCCGACATCATTTTTAGTGTCTCTACTTAAAAAGGTGATTTCGGAGGCTTTTGACGTGCTGAACCCGAATCCGTCACCCGAATTGCTCCATCAGGTCAGGTTTTTGATATAACCTAACCTAAAAGTGTCCAAAATGACAATTTTGGTAATATTTAAGAATTTATTACCAAGTAGGTAATTTTTTTCTAAAGTTTTCGTTCATGGTAAGAAGTAGTACTATCTTTCCTCTTTAAAATAAATTTTTACTTTCTACTGTACGATTTTTTTTCACCAAAATAAACTAGTTTGAAGTTATTGTTATATTTAATGTATAGTAAAGTCCATTGTGTCACTGTGTCTACTCTATTAAGAAAAATATAATATATTCAAACTAGTATATTTCGGTGACAAAAAAAAGTACAGTAAAAAAACAAAAATTCGTTTTACAGAGGAAAGATAGTACTACTTCTTACCATGAACGAGAACTTTAGAAAAAAATTACCTACTTGGTAATAAATTCTTAAATATTACCAAAATTGTCATTTTGGACACTTTTAGGTTAGGTTATATCAAAAACCTGACCTGATGGAGCAATTCGGGTGACGGATTCGGGTTCAGCACGTCAAAAGCCTCCGAAATAACTTATTGAAGTAGAGACACCAGTTCAAAAGTATTTTTTTGTAGGCCTGTGTAATAATCAAACATATTATTTTCAACTGAGATGTACGTACGCATTCATCCATCTTTATCTTATACATATACTCATCTCTCTCTCATACTTTCCTTAGCGTTCCATCTTTAAATTCTAGTCTCGCTAAAAAAGTTTCACTTCAAAAATTGTGATAAGATAATATAATAAATAAACTTAAACAGGTTTGAGAGTTAAAAAATGTTACTGATGTAATATGTTAGATGATATAAAAATGACCATTATTTAATCGAACCAAGGATAAATTGATTTCTAATCATATTAATTATTCTAGGCATTACACCTTGCATTACAGGTATGTGATATTACAAGAATGCATATAATATGCAACCATCATTGATGCAAAAAAATACAAATAAATGATGAAATAAAGGTATATTTTATATATGAATTAAACTACTTTTGTATTTTCTGTATAAAAATATGAAAAAAAAATTATTACAATAGCATATCTATTATAAACCTTGAAGATATAAAAACTCAGGTATATTATATATAGTTTTCATAATTAATTAAAGAGGAATATGATTTGCATACTAATTATTTGATTTTTTCATCTCGTTTTTAATATAATTAATTAAATAATTATTATTAATTATTCTTGAAGTAATGATTTTTGATTTCTATTTTTCTTTATAATTTTAATACTAACCTACGCCCGGCGGCGATCTTTAGCAATTAATACTCTTAAAAATAAAGGTGTAAGGTATAATTTAAAAAAAATTGAATCTGTAGGATCGTGCCAAGCTGAGATATTAATTATTCAACTTAATGTTTCGTTATCGATTAGTATATTTAAATTTGTTTATAATAGGGGAAGAAAAGGATCGCGATCACGTAAGGTGGTTCATATATTCAAAATTAAAAAACGGAACCCTTATAGCAAGGTTAGAATATGTATAGGTTGTCTCATAACTTTTTGACCAATCAGCGGCTGCGTGTGATGACGTCACCCTGAGGAACCTTTAAACGTTGTTTCATATATTAAGTTTTTTTTCAAATTATTTCGAATTTTTGGATATTTGTATTTAAAAAAAGTAAATATTATTGTTTATTACAGAAGCACAAATTATTACATATAATATTTTTTCATAAAAACTTTAAAATGATGTCAGAAATCAATACTTAAAGAAAATACATTTCTTGGTTACACATAAAAAAACACTTGTTTAAAACTATAATTTATAATAATAAAATAATAAAAATTTAGATTTAAAACTCATTGTCAGTACACTATCAATATCAAATGAAAATATTTAAAAACAACTTACAATAAATCAGCTTAACTAAAATAAAGAGTAAATATAGTTTGACAGCCATTTATAATATCAAAGAGTTCCTCACGATAACGCGTTCTCTCCTCTCATGCCACTCCCCGCCAGAGTTATGAGGCAACCTATTACTTTAATAACCTTGCCCTTATAGGATCACTTTGAATATTTGCTTTTGGTTATCAGAGCGTCCGCCCCTCTATTTTCTAAACTATCGATTCAAAAAATCTTTAAAAATCCAGAATGTAGCTTGTAAATCGTAATGAGAATGACTACGGAACCCTTCAAGTGTGTGCCCAATACCCACTTTTTTACGTTTTATTTTTTAATATATTTACTATACAATAAATTTTTCATATATCACCTTATTCTATAACGTAATGCGTAGATTGTAATCGTTCATTGACTTTACTTACAATCAGTTTAAATTCCATGTAACATTGACTTTACTTAGTACTAGTATTGAGTTACGTTACAGACACGCTGTATATGTATTTTTTTACTGTAACACCTTCAAACGTCAGCCTTTGTCGTGTCACTACTTGATACCTTTCACTAATTGCAAAATATGTACAAGATACTTAACAAATAACCAGTTTAGAATTTTAATCCTGTTTGTAAATATATATGTAAATATTTGTAGATATATATTAATAATGCATGTTGGGGTTTACTCAACCGTTCAAAGTATTTCGATAATAAATAATACTAGTATCGCCCATGGTCGGAATTCGACCAATACTTTATCTGCCTTAACGGCAACATACACACATGTTTTTTGTGCACATCTATGGCATAGTACCTTTCCTTTCCTAACCTTACCTACCCTAATCTAACTAATTCCCTCCTTTTTATAATAATTCACCTATTAATACATAGATCTCTCAAACCAATAATAAAATTATCATTATCAATTTCAATTTGTGCTACATTATTTCTATTGCGCGATTTATTCACATTTTGATTTCGACGTAAAAATTGTCCCTCCCTGAGGCTGTTTTTCCACACACCGACAAAACCGGCACTAGCCATGGCTCTTTTTCCACACACCGGTATTCTCAATGCCGGTGTAGTTGGGTTCTAGCTGTAGTGATAGAAACATATGTTGTTATACCTCAGAAAGAAGTATATAAATCGTAAATATAAAAAAGGCAGTATTGGGTACATCCTGTTGACTGTAAGGCTCTTATCCGATTGTCGAGTTCAACGCCGGCAGCATTTGACGGTGCCGATGTCGTCACCGGCAAAATAGCCGGACCGGTCTACGTGGAAAAGCTCTGATTTGAATAGGTTGCAACCGGTTTTACTTTTCAATCCGATCCGTTAGCGTTCTTTAAGGCATAAAACAAATATATTTTCCATTTGCTTTTAGATAAAACTACGTGAAATAATGAATAAATTAAAAATTGGAAACTTACTTAATTTTCTATTATTAAGAGTATAAGCTATTATTTACAACAAAAATTTCCAAATAAAACACTGCAATTGAACGTACATTGATTTGACATTCTCTACGTTTGACACAAATCCAAAACTATTTATTTTTGCCGCTTGGTAGCGCTAGGAATATTGCTATTCTGTTGAACGATGTGAGAGGAAATAAACAAACAGCGAGAGGGGAAATCATGTGTGTATGTTAACTTTATTTTACATGTCTTAACGGCAACATACACATATGATTTGTGCACGTCTATGATATAGTACCTTTCGAATGATATAAGTTTCATTCACCTCCTTTTATAATAAATACTAAAAAAAACGTACGACAATTTTCGATGTTCACGTTTTAATATAGGTAATATCGTTGTAAAAATTGTATTTAAAAATTGGACTAAAATGACATAGCAACGTACGACAATTTTCGATGTTCACGTTTTAATATAAGTAATATCGTTGTAAAAATTGTATTTAAAAATTGGACTAAAATGACATAGCAACGTACGACAATTTTCGATGTTCACGTTTTAATATAAGTAATATCGTTGTAAAAATTGTATTTAAAAATTGGACTAAAATGACATAGCAACGTACGACAATTTTCGATGTTCACGTTTTAATATAGGTAATATAGTTGTAAAAATTGTATTTAAAAATTGGATTAAAATGACATAGCAACTTATACAAGAAGCAAATGTACAGCATTTTGGATTTTTACCGGGGTAACAGCAGACCGACAAAATGTTAATATTATATTTTTCTTCTTCCAACTATTGTTGAGGTCATCAGGCCGATTTATCGGACAGGCAGATAAACAGATTATCATAATTTTTTTTCTACTTATAGCAAAAAATGTATCTAAAAATTGGATTAAAAAGATATACCATAGCAACTTATACAAGAAGCTAATGTAGGAGATTTTGGATTTTTACCGAGGTAACAGACAGACAGGTATAGAGACAAAAAACAGAAAGATAATAAAATAAAACATTTTATCTAAAACTATTACTTTTTACGTAATTATAAAAAATTAAAAAATCAAAAGTAGAAACAAGTCATTGCCCTGTCTTACCCATTATTGCCGACGCACATGAAATAAACCCATTATTGTTATTATTTAAAAATATAAGCAAAGTAACCTTCATAAATGATGACTTTTATATTTTGCAAGTGGCTTAACTCGTACAATAATAAATAATTTGTTTTGCTCTAAAAAGATGTGCACGTATACTTTACATTACATAAATAAATATATAATATAAATATCTTGATCTATTAAAATTGTTTACTTCGTATTTATAATTATAGGTAATATTGACAGGATTCCGCATTTTAACCGACATAAAAAAGGATTATTATTATATTTTTATTATTATATACTTTTCAGTATTTTTAGTAATTTTTTAAGTCGGATTTATTTTTTAGCCTTTTTCAGTTACTCTCAGCACCCCCCACACTATACAAAAATTTCTATTAAGTATATGTTTTAATACAGATCACTTGAACATATAATTATGTTTATTTAATTTTCATGAAGAAGAAAAACAATTTAAAAAAACATCAATAAAAAAATATGCAAAAATTTCAATACCCAAGAAACAAGTTTAAGGTTAAAACTTTCTACCTATTTGTGCAGTAATTAATTGTAAGTACATATATACTTAAATTGGAGGACATAATAGATTTTTATATACATATAATACATATAAAGACTTGCTAGTTTAGTATTTTTTTCTTGGCACATTAGTTGGTATTATATTATATAAATTTTTTTACCTAATCGTATTTACGAGAAATAAATTTCAAGCCACCAGTTCTGAGTTTTATAAATGTCTCCTACCCGAATCATCACAAGGCGATTTCCTTTTCCACTGATAATCCATGAAAGTCAAAAATGAGAGAAAAAATTTAATTTTAATAATTCAACCTTAAGAGGTTAGTTAAACTAGAAACATATGACAGCGACGCCATTTTTAGCCAAACGTGATTTATTCACACAAATTCATAAAATCATAAAAAAATGTAATAATATGAAGTAAATTTAATGATATTAATTGATAAAATAAGAAAACACAGATGTGGGTGTGTCTTGGTTACTACAATCAATCAGAAATCGATTCGGGCAGTCCGAACTCTTACTATGAGTATCTCTAGCTAAAATATATTTACAAAAAATGTCATTCATTAACACCAGAATACAAAACGACCAATTCAACTTTATTTCCGGCTATGTACAAATAAATAACACAATTTTATTTTATTTTTATTCTGTATTGAATATTGTCAATAAAAAATGCCGGCATAAAAATACGAAAATAAATATAAAGTACAGAATTTAATCAACGGAAAAACTATTATATAACAATAGGACTTGGAGTACAATATCTACCTAGATACATATTCATCTAAAAGAATATGTAATAACATTTTGTATACAGGATGAGGCATTTTAATCAACCCACTTATGTGTTGAACAATAAATTATTTAATTAAATGTAGTATTAGAAATATTTGTTGATATTTGAAAACTGCCATTACTGAATCATAATCTATAGACACTTAACAGGTTGACTGCCAAGAATAAATCACAAAAAATGTCTCAGATGCCAAGTAGAAAATAATTATTATAATCGTATTCTCAATTAGTTCTATTATCGTATACAACCCCGCCATGGCATATCGAACATTTTATACAGCGGTCGTATACGACCGCCATGGCAGCCAACCTGTTAACTGTAAAATTGCTTAATTTGATGACAATCGGCTAATGGGTGTCAAAATGGTGGACATTTAAACTAATGTCTGATTTACATTGTTTCAAATTTTACAATTCTTTATTTTATAACTGGGTGTTCATTATTGGTTTTACTTTATCCTTTATTGGAGAAAAAACATAAACAAAATAAAAGGATATAATTTAAAAAAACAAACTACATATATTTGCGGACTTTGGTAATTAAATTGATTTAATAAAAAAGTACTTGCTTTTTTATTATTAAATTTACCTTATTTAACTCTCTCATTTATTTCTTTATTTCTTTAAGCTATATTTTTTAATAAATACCATACTTGTCATTATTGCCAATCTAAAATATTTTTTATTCTTGACATTGATAACAAAAGAAATAGAACGAAATCTATTAAAATTAATAAATATTAATTTTATATCCGTGATGTGTTTTAGTGATAATTAATTTACAGCAAAAAATATGTTTGTAATGATCATTACTAACATGACATAAAAACCAAATTAAAATTGGTTATTTGTTGGTAAAAATTCAGGAGGTATATTTATATGAACTTTTTTGTTTTTTTTTTCATTGTATATTATGTATAACTAAAAACTCAAAATATAAAAATAACTTTTTTTTTAAATAATTTGCCTTTTAAAAACCGACTAAAAAGCAAAAAATAAAATTCGGTTCGACTCTTTTCGAATTAAATATCGCATTTTAATAAAAAAAATGATTTTGTTCATACTAGAAGAGGCATTTTTAAACTCCTCTAGTATGAACAAAATCAACTTTTTTAATGCAATATTTAGTACGAAAAGATTTATTAAAAAATATATATATTTTTGAAGTTACGTAAGTTATGTAGTTACAAAAACAGTATATCTTGCTCTTAAAGCGTTCAAGAGTGGTGCCAGTACATATTAATTATTGATATCAAGTCCAGATGATATAACAACAATATCCGATGTATAAATCATAAGTCCATAATACAGGCACTAATTCTAATATCCTGTGGTGTGCTAATAATTAATGAACTTAAGGTCATTACGTCTAACGAGTTAGTTAACTATGATAATAACTATTTATCGATTCTCAGAGCAAGTCTTGTTCACATGTATTATATTAAATCATAGCACACTATGTCATCATTCTCTTGATGAGGAATGTTAATTAATTTCTTATCTAACCGTTGCAAGAATTGTTTCTAAACTAATTAATAAGGGATTAAATTTTGCTAGAAAAATAATCAAATACTCAAAGTTCTGTAGATAGATAAAATAGATAGAAAAATATTTATTCATAAAATATATAGAACAAGTAAAAAAAAGGAAATACATATTCATAAAATATACATACGTATACTATCATACTAATATTATAAGTGTGAAAGTAACTCTATCTGTCTATCTGTTTGTTACTTTCTCACGGCTAAACTGCTGAACCGATCTTGATGAAATTTGCATCTAAAGGAAGGACATAGCCTACTTTGTATCCCGAAAAAAATATTAGATAAATAAAATAGGTGTGTGACATTTGAACGCGCGAAAGTTATACTTTTTTGACGTAAACATCTAGCGTGGAAATGCGAAACTAGACAGAAATCTGTATTACCACGCGTGTCTGTGTGTTACCTTTTCACGGCTAAACCGCTGAAGCGATCTTGATGAAATTTGACAGGGAGATAGCTTGCATCTTGAGGAAGGACATAGGCTCAGGGATTGCAAGGGGATTGAAAAATTTGTATGGGAATTTTTTTTTTGTCAATAATATTTTCCCCCTGTCACATATGAAGGGTTGTAATTGGGTTCATTCGATCCGAACGGGTTGTGGTTTTAGGGGGAGAAATAATTTCCTATTTCACATAGGACCCGAGATATTTACGATTTTGTATAAAAAATGAAAACCAAAAATAAGGAAAAAATATTTCATCCCCTGTCTCATATAAAGCATTGTAATTGATTTCATTCGATCCGGCAGTAATAAATACTACGGGAGGGAGGTATTAAAAGGAAAAACAGCTCTATATCTCGCATTGCAGCCGAGATATTAACGATTTTGCATAATGAATGAAAAAATATCACGGGGATGGGGGTTTCGAAATCAATTCGAGCAAAGGTGCGTGTAATAGCTAGTTTATTATAAATGTGAAAGTAACTATGTCTATCTGTCTGTTTGTTACCTTTTCATGGCTAAACCGCTGAACCGATCTTGATGAAATTTGGCAGAGAGATAGTTTACATCTTGAGAAAGGACATATGCTACTTTGTATCAAAAAAAATATACAAATTCCACACGAATGAAGTCGCGGGTAACAGCTAGTGTTATATAAATAAATTAAAATACATTTTAAAGATTCAATTTCATACTGATGCCTTTTAACGCCCCCTCCCCTTATTACCCTTGAGGCCACAATGATCTAAATTGTAATCAGGAAGTAAAAAAAAATCATTAGATATATTGTAATATATATCAATTTTATATTTATATAAAAAAAACATAAATAACAATAAATAGACAATATAAAAAATGCACTCAAAAGTTCTTGACACTCCTAAAATTGAGTATTTTGTTATTCTTGTTAAATCGTGAATGAATTAAATTTAAATAATTATTACATCATTAATTAAAGTCGTAGGTGTATTTCCGTTTTGGTGGACATTGGCAGGAATTGCTACATATTTTCAACGTAATAATATAAGGTACACCTTTCTAGAATAATAATGAAGGTTATATTAATGTACATATAAATATATATAGGTATATATATTTTGTAGAGCAACGTAAAAAATAATACTGATAATTTTTTTTAATGTATTATAGTATAACGACCTGACAATACTTTAAATCAGAAGGTCAGTTTTTAAAAATTGAAAACTAGTTTTTTCAATATCTTAAATCTTTAGGCTTTTTAATGTAAATATATTTTTTTGGTCTTTATGCGGTTATTTTGATAATTTTGTTTATGAAACGAAAACAACTGGACCTATTTCGATGTGGTTTGGACCGTAAGGAAGCCTAAGATCCAAGAATTCGTTAAGGCTATATGATGTATTGATTTACCGCAGGCCTCTATTAGGAAATTTACATTTTATATTTTCCTTGAGTACAAAAATCAAAGTTGTATAATTATGGTAAAAAATGTTCGGATATCAATAACTAAAAAATCATTTTAAAGATTGAAATCTCTAATTTTTAGTGATCTTTGAAATTTTAACTTTTCTTTTTTTACAAAATTATGGGATTATAAAGGAAAAAATACTTGTTTACTATATTTCTTAGAAAAACTATATTTTTAATTTGTATGATTTATAGTTCCCAAATCTTGTGTCACCGAACGGAAGATGTAAATGTCTATTGCATATATGTACTTATAATTATCATAACATGTCGTATTTTTTTTAAATATTAAATATTTATGAATTATACATTATAATTATTTATTTCTAAGCAATTAGAACATATTATTCAAAAATGCAGTGTTCTAGAAAAAACCAGTTAGCATATCCATCCATTAGCGATAATTAGAATTTAAATTTACTGCATTTATATAAATCACAATTTTGTATATATTATATTAATTTATTTTCATTATACAAATAAGAAGTGACAATTCAAATGTATATAGGAAGTAGAGCGTACATTCTGAGTTATTACATACACACATACAGAAGAAAAAAATATTTATGTATATTATAATATATTATAATAAAAGGTGTCCAGTAAGTCGGAGTCCATCATTTATATTATTATTTTTGATTATATTTATTTTGAATACATTACGTAGTACATTTTATGATGTCCCTAAAGCAGAGGTCCCTAACCTTTTTGTACCTAAGAGCACATTCTAAATTACCGGTCGGACGGCGGGCACCATTTATTTTTCAAAAAAAAAGTTAGATATATGTCCTCGCCGACAAAAAAAAGATTCTGAGACATTTTTTCGTTTATTGATTACTTCATTATCCGTATGCCGTGACAGGAAAAAATACTATTCTTGAAACTTTGATTATTGTTTATATATTGTTTAAACAAATTGTAGGATATTACCTCCTAAATAAATCTGCATCAATAGAATATTTTTATTTTACTTTTAGAATTCGGGATTTTTGTAATTGCACTGGTATACACTGGTAAAAATATATTTATAAACAAATAATCATTTTCAATCAAATACCCTTATATTTCTCTAATTAGTTACTAAATATTAAAAAAAAATATTTTTTTACATTTAACATTTTATTGAAAACTGAAATAGTTTTTATCGTTGTCGCATAACAGCGGGCACATATAAACCGGTCAGCGGGCCATGATGTCCGCGGGTATAGGATTGAATAACTCTGCCCTAAAGTAACACCAGCATCTATAACCCAATCCAATAAAACCTATTTCAATTTTTTTTTTTAAATTAATTACAATTTATTACAACCGGAAGTAAATTTATTAAGTACAGGAAAATTAGATGTGTTGTAGCTTTTGTTTAGACATTAGACTAAAGCAACAACAACAAAATACCTTAAGAATTAATTTTGCATTAATTTCGGACTACATTCTACCATATATTAATCAGATTAATATATGATTCTACCAAGTTCTAATAACTAATAAGTATTAAAATATTGTAAAATGAATAATAAAAAGATGAATGACTTAATAAAATTATCATATGGACTTGAATTAAATATTTTAACCTTTTCTTTCACCACAAACAAATAAATAAACAAGTAAGGTAATATATATTCTATATAAAATACCCGACTCTTTCGTAGGTAACTTCATTGATATTTACCTCACATATCTACCAGAAATTGATACACCTTTCATGATAAATAAAAAAAATAGAAATTGTATTTTTATGACGCATCGAAACAAAAAAAATTACCGAGTATATCTACAGACTATATAAAATCTACGTCACGGAGAAGCTAAACGGGGAAACACCGGTGACCCCCTCTCGTACTGCTTCTAGCATTATTTATTTTCATACCCCCACTCCACCCACAAGCATCTTACCGGCAATCTTCCGTAAAACCGGTCTTAAGCAAGCAGGTGTTGTTACACTGTGAAATTATTTTTCACTACAAAATATATCATATGATTCATAGATAAATTAGTAGTCAGACCTCCCCCCCAATTTTCAATATACATTATTTAATTTAATAATAATAGTTTTTATTCAGATTCAATCATATAATAATAATATGAAACACGTCAGCAACAAAAACAAAAATTTAGATATAAAAATAAAAAATTACAATAATAAAAAATTAAAATTAAATAAAAAATAAAATTAAATATAAATTTAATTAATTATTATTATAACAGATATTCACATAATGAATAAAAATTATTTGATTTTAATGCGGTGTTCACACCAAAGAAAACAAAACAGCAACACGGTGTTTGAAAACACGTCGTATTTAAAAATGCATAGGCTTTATTGCACTTTTGTCAAAAAGACACGATGTTGCTGTTTTGTTTTTTCGGTCTGAACACGGCATAACATTTTTAAATACGATGTGTTTTCAAACACCGTGTTACTGTTTTGTTTTCTTTGGTGTAAAATCGGCATTACAAATAAATCTTATACATCTTTTTTGTATTATGAAAATGTCCGATGCTGTGGACGATGTACCCCAAAAAATAAGAGCGTAAGATATATTAGAGTAAAAATAACCACAGTATATTGTTAGTAAGATTTCCATTGGTACCTTATTTGACATAAATTTTAGCATATAAGAGTATTTAGAAATTTTACAGGCTAATAAATCTACATATGGTTTCCAGTTTAAGTGTTTGTCGATAACAACTCCTAGAAATTTAACTGTATCTGTAAGTTTAACTGGAGTTCGATTATTAAGTAAAATATCTTCAGGCAAATTACCATATTCTCTAAATCTTATAAATTGAGTTTTTTCTAACAATAAGTTTAATTTTAGGCTATTGTTATCGAACCAGATTAGCAATTTTGTAATAGATTGGCTGACATCCGATAATAGAACTTGAGGGTTGTGGCTAGAAAATGATATCGTTGTATATTTGTGAATCGTTTTATTTTTTATGGCATTAGGTAAATCATTAATATAAATCAAAAAAATAATGGGTACACCTCTAAGGATCTCACGCTTATTAGAGTTATATGATAGATAAAAAATAAAAATCTATACATATTATAAAACAAAGTTTGTCTGTCTGTTTGTGCACGACTTTCTCAGTAACTACTGAACGGATTTTATTTCGGTTTTCACTAATGGATAGAATGTTTAACGAAGAAGATTGAGATTTTATTTACGAAGACTTTAATCTCTCATCTTTTAGACATACTTCTCCAAAAAAAAATAGCTTTTATTTTGTAACTTTTTGAGTAGGTATACGTAAATTAATATAATAAAATACAAAATAATGGAAGATAAGGAGGGGATGGAACTTCAAAAAGGGGCAACTTCAAGCTAGGACCTCTCGAATGATATCTGACATGCCTATTTAAATGAAATGAAAATGAAAATATAGCTGTTACAGATTTTTTTTTTAATTTTAATATTTAGAAATATCTCAAAGGGGGAAAAATGTTTCAGGGTTTAAAAGAATTAACCTTGAAAGGTACCGTCAAGGCCAACTTTTATCTGAAATAATTTTTTACCACACAATTAACAAAAAATGTTTTAATTAAATTTTAATTTTTAATAAAAAAATGCTTATTTTGAAAATATTTAAAACAAAAATTTTTTTTTGCTCAAACAGTCAAAGTAAAAAAAAATTTTATAATTACAAAATATTTAACAGTGTAGTAAGACCTAAGACACAAACCACTTTCAATTTCTTGTAAAGCCGTAACAATATACGCGATACCCCTCTCCCCTGCGCCCCCTTGTGAATTCAAAACATGTTTGGATTTCCCTGTATAAAGTTCACTATCAACACGAATGTTTCTCTCTTTCTTGTGTGATCTTGTGTTACCATCTTTGTTATTTTTAGATAATCACATGCTAATGTATTTGACTCACTGTTTAAGTTAACTTAAATTGGTTCGCATTGATTTGAACAGGGCCGGTGAGGAGGAATTTAACGGTATTTTCCGGAAAAATAAAATAAAATTCAAGAAGTCTAAATTTTGTAAATAACTAAAAAAGGGTTATAAGAAGCTCCATTCAAAATCCTGATAAAATTCCTACGGCTTCGCCCGCGTATATTCAATATTTTACAAACTTTTATTAGAATTATTTTCCATAAAACGGGCCTTTTCTAATATTTAAAATAAATAATATAATAAGGCTTTCAAAAACCACATTAAAATCGGTTCAGGATTTCTTTATATATCCAATAAGATACTGGCACCAGTCTTGGATAATACCCCAGAGTTGGACACTTGTTTATTTAAATGTACTAAATCAGAAATATTTGTTGATATTTGCTTACTATCATTACTGAATCATAAACTAGAGACTTAATTCTAAAACAACTTAATTTGATGACAACCGACCAATGAGTGTTAAAATGGCAAACATTTAAACTAATTATTAGTGAAATCTATTTATTAATTTTTATATATTATTATTATAGCATCTGCTTTACATTGTTTGCAATTTTACGATTTAATATTTTATATTTCTTGTGTCGTAGTACTTATCATTTTGTAAGTAATCATTAGCAGATGTCCATTACTGGTTTTATTTTGCCCATTACTGGAAAGAAACATAAACAAAATTAAAGACTATAATTAAAAAAAAAAACTATATTTGAAGACTTGAGTAATTAAATTGAATTAATAAAGAGGTACTTGTTTTATTAGTAACATGAGTTCATGATAATTGCAAAAAAAGAGCCTATCAATCCCAAAAAACAATATACCTTAGTTTTAAAGCGTCCAAGACTGGTGTCAATATCTTAACTACAAAGAAAGAAAAATATACAAAAAATAAATTTCACCTTACCGTGAACTACAAATACTTTATAAACTAAAACCGACCCTGAACTTACTCAGTCAGTATTGAACTTGGCTTAAGTACATTTACTCATACCTCCCTCTCACTTTAATACATAGCCATGACCATACACCTATCTCTTTTGCTCTTATGGAGATATCAATGCCTATTTTCTTAACAACATTCATGGTGGTGGATTTTCATAAAACAACTTTGGGGTTTTATTCTTAGTTTAAGATAAAAGAATCTCCCCACTGGTCTTAGAACTCATTGACCATTGGAATGGTCGTACAGTGAAGTGCTTTTATTTATTTATATTATAAACAATTGTTGTATTTATTTAATACTGTGGTCTTCACCGTGAACAGTTTGTTTTTTATTTGTTTGTTCTAAGTGAATGGTTTTTGTAACAATTAATTCTGTTTGTGATACGTGATAGTGATTAGTTATTTATTTTTATTGTAAAGGTAAGTGTTTAATTGTTTTTAATTTCTTGTAAGGTGCTGGCACCAGTCTTGGCTGTTTTAAGAGCAACGTGTACTGTTTTTGTAATTCTCATGAACTCATGTTACTGATAAAACAAGTAACTATTTATTAAATCTATTTAATTACCATAGTTCGTTTTTTTTTAATTATAGCTTTCTATTTTGCTTATGTTTCTTCTCCAGTAATGGACAAATACCAAAGTCCGTAATTATAGTTTGTTTTTGACGTGAATAATGTCTAGAGTCTTAGGGCAGATACTGGGTGGACATTTTAGAAACTTGATGTAACGCGCAGAGATCAGTTTTACGCGCCAGCGTAAATTTAAAATCTGTATATCTCGACACTCATAGCAGCTACCACGTGAGTTTTGGTCTAAAATTATAGATTTCGATTAGATCTACGAGATACAAGTAAAAATCAAAACATTTAGTTTTAATGAGTGATAAATTTAATATTATATACAATTCCGTCGACTGTACATCCCGACACAGTCACACCCATTTTTTTTTTAAATTACTGCATTTTATTTTGTTTATGAGTACCCAGTAATGGACACTAGTTAATGATTACAAAATGATATGTATTACAACATTAAAAGTTATACTTAAAGAATAGTAAAATTGTAAACAATTTAAAGCAGATGCTATGATAATATAATAATTAATAAATAGATTACACCAATTGTTAGTTTAAATGTCTACCATTTTGATACCCATTGGCCGATTTTTATCAAATTAAGCTGTTTTACTATTAAGTGTCTATAAATAATAATTCAAATATCAACAAATATTTATAATTTATTACATTTAATTAAAAACAAATACCCAACACTGGGGTTTTGATCCAAGACTGGTGCCAGTACCTTATTAAATCATTAATAATTCGTTATTTTTATTAAAGTAAATCGGGTAAATGGTTCTCGAGTGATAAGCCCACTAACGGACAGACTGACAGACAGAGAGACGTTAAGTTTTATAATATATATGGTTATTTACATATATCATAGCGATGACGGAGGTGGGGGAGGGGTAAATTATTTTGCCCCCACACCCCTTGAAAGAATTGTTTCCATAAAATTATTAATGTATTTTGTTAATGACATATTTGATAAAGATTTAAAGGTATAATAATACTTGTCGATCAATTAAAAATTTCCAAATGTGATTTTCTAGGAACATATAAACTATTTAGTATTATTATTAAATACCCATGTTGTGATAAATATCAATGTACGACATTTAAAATAGCATTTAAAGTTCTACATGGAAAAATATTTAATATAAGCTCAGTTTGGAATTTATTACAAAAATTTATGTACAAAGTTTTTGACATTTGTTCACGTAAATTTTAAAATGTGCGAGTTAAAAAAGTAACAGGTGCGTATTACGACGAACCAAGAGGGGGGTAAAAATGCATCAGGTTCTCCCCCAACCTAATACAGATATTTTCCTTTCAACACACCGCCATTTTATACAATAAAATATATTTATATGATTTTGGGAAATTTCGCCTATTTATTAATTAAAGTGTAACAGGCGCGTATTAAGACAGACGGTGGTGGGAGGGGGAGAGGTAAAAATTAACCAGACATTTTTACCCCTCCCCCCACTTTTATACATAAAAAATATTTATATTATTTTGGGAAATTTCACCAATTTATTAATAATTAAAGTGTAATATTTTTTTATAAATAAAAACCCACAATAAATCATAGATTTCGATGAGTCATTCATCTATAAACGGGTTTTTGGTTATACAACTTTTATAACTGTATCAATACGTTTTTTTTAATGATCTTAATACAGTTTTCTTCGTATGTTGAGATATATTCGGAAGTCGTTTAAATAAAAAATGTTATACAAATAAAC
Organism: Sialis fuliginosa; assembly: GCA_961205875.1. Lineage (NCBI taxonomy): Eukaryota > Metazoa > Arthropoda > Insecta > Megaloptera > Sialidae > Sialis > Sialis fuliginosa. Next base: position 19,703,838 of record OY540809.1, on the reverse strand, counting down.
TTTAGAAGCATTTAAAGTAACAGCCAATTAATATGTACATATCAAAACATGAAAATATTTGAACGAACTTTCTTTCTTGTCATAATTATTATATGAATTCTTAGAATTAATATTTCCACAGAATAATATATACCTATGTATATTATGCGATATTTAAAATGATTGTTATTTTAGTTAGAAATATCAATACGAGTTTTGAAATTTATTGAAGAATTTAAAAGAAAATAAATGAATAAATCTCTTTTTCTAGGAATAAGTTGATATTTTATCAGAGTATAGATTTGGGAAAACCAACATTCTTACAATTGCTTCCACCCAATATCGAAGATACGAAAAGCTTTGTGATCATTTTAAAATGAGACAAAAAATTGTGACTGTCTGTGTGTCTGTCTGTGGGTGTGTGTGTCTGTCGAGTGAATCCTCATCAGACATATAACTCGTTGAATTGTTGGGTCTGGCTTGAGGACGGTCCCATTTTAAAATCATGAAAATCGTCAGTAAGGGAGAGGGGTGACATCCCAAAATATTATTTTTTCAAGATATCTCAAGAACGACACATGTTACGTGAAAATTGTATAGAATCTTTTTTGTAGAGCATTCAATTTCCTACAATAAAGATCTACAACGTTTGATATTTACTTTGACATATTAAATGTCATTTTGACGTTTGCATTTTAGATTTAGATTGAAATAATTATTGTCAAAAAATTAAAAATATACGAAAAAATAAAATTAAAAATTTCGAACCAATATTTTTTAGTAAACTTGTATAAAAATTGAATGGTTAATTTAAATTGTTCAATAATTAACTACCTTTGTGCGAATTTAGCACGAGGAAGCACTGTACATTTACTTACCAGATGTTTTATTTTTTTCTTAATTTATTTTTAAGATTAATTTTCGGATATATATATATACCTATCACCACTGTTTTTAGTCATACAATTGATTAGAACTGTCAGTGGGTTGTCATTTATTTTTAATACCCTTAGATTAGCTTTTCTCGAGAGTAAATTCTTTATAAAACCGGTACATATAAAAAAAACGAAACTAGAACAATAGCCAATAAGTTGATGCATTTGTCCTTAAGGGCAATTTATTATCTTTTAATTGTTAACACATGAATTGTTTCAATAAAACTGTTCAATGATTAGACATGAATTGATACCGCATTCAAGGCTAACTCGCTTCTTTAACAAGTGGGTTAATTATCACATCATAATATTTTCTGACATCATAATAAAATTGTGTTTACAAAATTGTTCATCGAAATTTCCAATGGGTTTATAGATTCTCTTTTTTATTAATTGAATAATTTAGAATGCGACATTTTTTGGCGAATTTAAATATTTTATGTTATTGTAGAATATATTGAAAAATAACTGTTTGTTTCAATGGAAAATTTAGGTTATAAGACGCAATAAAAATTATGTTATAGTCATAGACATAAAGAATGGGCCACGCATCTGACTCGAAAACAGAGCCGTGTCAAAAGAATGAGATAGAAACTGGTTTGGAATATACTTGTCCTTTTTCTAAACAGGTGTGTAACAATTTCATTCTTGGTCCCGAACATTAAAAATATTCACAGATATATATGTATATAAAGAGATTAAAAACAAAAAATAATTAACGTTATACAAAAATTTTATTTAAAAAAAACGATTATTGATTTCTAAATAATATATGTTAAGTTTCGAATTTTTTGATCCAATTTTAATATCTTGTTCTTCTTTTTTCGTATCTTCGTGATGTAACCTAATATCAAAAAAAAATATTTAAAATTTTGTTATTTTCCCGGAATATCCGTTCATAATTTTGCAAATTTCTATCAGATCAATTGATGTTTTTTTTTTAAAATTTCCTCGATTAAATATGAACCATTATAGAATGTTTATTGTTTATATTATTTACTTTTCTAATAAAAAACTTATTGCACAAAAATCTCAAGATAGATATACAAAAATTTATCGGATAGAAATACTATCCTGAACTATAGTAAGCTACCAATCAGATTCTTAGAAAAAGAGATAGATATATTCCAAATTACACTGTATCTCTCTCTCTCACTTTTTGAACAGATATTACACCATTGTGTTAATACAGAATGCACTGTCCATTCTCTATGTCTATGGTTATAATCTTTTTCATTTAAATTTCGGCGGTAGCTAACATAGGAAGCATAATACGCGCTCTTGATTGGGCAAAACGCCAGCCAGATTCACAATAACACAATTTTCACTGACGCAATACATCTACTAATTCATGTTGCCTTGGAAACAAATGCAATTAAATTCAAACTGTCAGATTAGTTATTCTAAAAATGTGTAATATATTATCGACATTAGAATATTAGAAAACTAATATTCATAATACAAAGGTGAGTTTTATTTCTTACAATTTTCATTAAAAGTTTTCATATACATATTAAAAAAATCATAGAATAGTGCCTGTGTGAATCGTACCTTCTAATCCTCGCCCACTACTGCAATCTTAATAAAACAGACTATAGTTATATTATGATCGATGTTTTGCAAAAATAATAGGATAGCTCCTTATATAATTCCTATTATCCCGGCTACTCTATTCGTTTTCTCCTGCTATGATTGACCCATCGCTAACTTCCCATTCCATATTATGTCCCTGTTCTCCCTGACACACAAACATATTCTCCAAGTATAAAATCAACCACAAAGGAGCTGTCTGAAAAGACTAAGCCAACAGACAAGAGTGCATTAAGAATAAGAATAGGATAGTTTTAATATTTGATTTGTTTTCAAGTTTATATAATTGGAAAAGTCATTCAAATTTTAACCGAATCATAAAAAATGGTATACAAAATAACAGGAAACTAAGATAAATAATTATTATTATTCTCAAAATTTGGTGTATATTTTTTTAGAGAGCTGTAACTACTAAAGGGTTAAACGGAATGCTTTGAAATTTTAATACGTAAAAGTAGAATATATAACGGACAATTTAACATTTTCTGAAGTTTGTGTGGTTTGTAGTTTCAGAGTTCTATGTCATCAAACATACAACGTTTTTTTTATCCACCTGTTATTAAAAATATATTAATAATACAATAAAAATAAATAAACCGTGAATTGAAGTAAAAAATGTTAATGATATTTTTTGCTGGCACGTGCATGTAATATAGGTAGACAATTTTCTTATAAGAAAACAACATTTTTGGTTGAATCATTCAAAACTTTCCCAAGGATTTTATTCCAGGTATATTTTTTTTGCTAATAATATTATCTTTTTTTTAATATATTTTTATGTCACTTAAAACTAATAATAATACAATATATGTTTCAACTTGACAAGAATTCATCATCAGGGACTGATAATACCAGGTTTTTTACGCGATAATTTTTGATGTCCAAATTCGTGTAAAGTATTGTTCTAGGAAAAAAATGTTTTTAAAAAAACTTGTTCGGAAATATTTGTTTTATTCATATTTTCCATAAAAAAAAACAATTCTAAAAAATTAATCATCTTTACACAAAAATCAAAAAATAAACAAATAAATAAATAAACAAATAAATAAATAAATTATAAAAACAAAGACAAAGTTCTATAACCCCGCAATGGCTGTCTAAAGGAACCATTATTTTAATAAAAAATAAATTTAAAAAATAAATCAGAGCTATTTTTTAAACGTCTTTAAAAAAAGAGGAAGTTCTCAATTCGGCTGTATATATTTTTTACTCTGACAAATTTGCAACGATTTGGATGATTTTTTTTAAGTGTATACTTCTGAAATGGTCCCATATTTTATCAAAATCTAACTGTGGACCTCAAAGATATGCCACTCAAAAGTGAAAAATAAAAAACTAAAAAAATAAATAAAACCGATTTCAAAAAGTATATAGGTAATAATTAAGTTTAACAGTTTTTAAAGTCGGTGCCAAGCCAAAAAAAAACTTTTAAGAAAGAAAAAAATAAAACCGACTTCAAAAACTATTTTTAATTATTCTATACTATTCAGTATTTTTTGAATTCGGTATTATTTATTTTTCTTAAAAAGTTTTTTTATGTAAACTTGTTTGATACAATAAATATTATAGTTACTTGAAAAAAAAAACTCTAAGTAATATTTTTCTAGAAACAAATTGTACAAATAGGTTCCAGTAATGTCCATCATTATAAATAAAATGTATAATTTAGTTATTAATTAAACATTTTTAGACTGAAACTTTTTTTATTGATTTCTAATAGAATAAGTATAGATTTCCGGTATTTCTCGTTACAAATATGATTAATTGTATTTTAATAATATAAGAGTATGGAATTAGGTTTCTTATTATTGATAAATAAATTGTATAAGCTACGAGTACTTTTAATTATTTAGTCTTGACGGCTTCTGTATTTTTTCAGAAAAAATACTGTACCTACAAGTTTTTATATCTTTTAGATAGTAAAAAATATCAGTTCATTAAAATTAATTATAATAATTATAATAAAAAAATATAGGTACCTTTGTCTCGGTGTTTTTTATAATTGTGTTCGTCGAATATTCAGTTCAATATGTAAATTACTAAACCGATTTTGATGAGATTTTCAATGTTAAAAAGACCGTTGAAGTATGATAAATTAATAATGATGAAAAATATAGTTTTCTTATTGGTTGTGTCTAGTTTACCTGACTTGATATAAAAATTAATCAACCGATTTTGATAGGATTTTCAATGTTAGAAGTAAGAATTATGAACAATTAATAATGATAAAAACTATAGTTTTTTTATTGGTTGTATCTAGTTTATCCGACTTGTTACAAAAATTGCTGAATCAATTTTGATGGGATTTTCAATGTTAAAAGTCTTAAGACCCTAGAATTATACAAAAATTTTAACGATTATAAATATTGTTTTTCTTATTGGTTGTGTCTAGTTTATCCAACTTGATATAAATATAACTCAAGCGATTTTGATGGGATTTGCAATGTTCGAACCAAGAATCATCAAAAATTAATAATGATAAAAACTATAGTTTTTTTTATTGGTTGTGTCTAGCTTATCCGACTTGTTACAAAAATTGCTGAATCGATTTTGATGAGATTTTCAATGTTAAAAGTCTTAAGACCCTAGAATTATACAAAAATTTTAACGATTATAAATATTGTTTTTCTTATTGGTTGTGTCTAGTTTATCCAACTTGATATAAATATAACTCAAGCGATTTTGATGGGATTTGCAATGTTCGAACCAAGAATCATCAAAAATTAATAATGATAAAAACTATAGTTTTTTTTATTGGTTGTGTCTAGCTTATCCGACTTGTTACAAAAATTGCTGAATCGATTTTGATGAGATTTTCAATGTTAAAAGTCTTAAGACCCTAGAATTATACAAAAATTTTAACGATTATAAATATTGTTTTTCTTATTGGTTGTGTCTAGTTTATCCAACTTGATATAAATATAACTCAAGCGATTTTGATGGGATTTGCAATGTTCGAACCAAGAATCATCAAAAATTAATAATGATAAAAACTATAGTTTTTTTTATTGGTTGTGTCTAGCTTATCCGACTTGTTACAAAAATTGCTGAATCGATTTTGATGAGATTTTCAATGTTAAAAATCTTAAGACCCTAGAATTATAAAAAAAATTATAACGATAACAAATATAGTTTTTCTTATTGGTTGTATCTAGTTTATCCAACTTGATATAAAGATAACTCAACCGATTTCGATGGGATATTCACTGTTAGAAAGCTTAAATTAAAATTAAAAAATTAAATTAAAATGATAATCAATGGTAGAAAAATTACAATTGATATTTTTTACTGATAAAAATGATCACCATTTTAGTGATGCAATTTATAAAAAAAATTATTTTATAAATATATATTATTTTTAGCGAGCGTAATTAAAATTTAACATATTGTAATGCTATGAAGTATATTCATTGATATTGATTGATAAAATGAAAATATACAGCTGTGAGTGAGACTTGCTTAATAGAATCAATCAGAAATCGATTCAGGCTGTCAAAACTCTTACTATGCAGGGCCGTAACTACCATCGGGGCAGCCGGGGCAATGCAGCGTAAAAATTGGAGAAAATAAGTAAATAGGAAAAATTGTGTAAGTTAGGAGCAAAAAAAAAGGTCTTCAATTTCAATTTTTCCTTTTGCATATTCTGGGGGGCCCTCAGCCACCTCTTGCCCCGGAGCCCCCGAGCTTCTAGTAACGGCCCTGTTACTATGAGTATGTCTAAATAAAATGTGTTCGATTAATATTCTAGCATTGTTACATTACTTCCTTCATCTACATAAGATCATAAAAAAAACTCTGATATATATCTTGTTCCTTCAATTTCAAGAACAGCTAACAATAAGATATTAATGGTATTGTAATAAGTCATTCCTATAAAACGTGTGTGTTACACATACCCACAGTTCCTTGCTGTATAAGATAAATCAAATGCACATTGTTGGCAAATTATCACTTAAGGCGTGACCGGATCTATACAAGGCCTAAACAGTGATTGTGACCAGTTTGAGACATAATAAATGACCTCTAGAAGGTCATTAATGCATCTTGCTGTAACAAAAAATAATGCACTAACTCCCGCTTTGATATTTTTTGTTCATTGTTATAAAAAAAGTATTCTTATGAAAATGTTTTTTTGCGTGAAATAAGTCATTAAAGCACTGACACCAGTCTTGGACAATACCTCACTTGTTTAATTAAATGTAATAAATTAGAAATATTTGTTGATATTTGATTACCACCATTACTAAATCATAATCTATAGACACTTAACTCTAAAACAGCTTAATTTGATGACAATCGGTCAATGAGTATACCTAATTATAATATTATTATAGCATCTGCTTCACATTGTTTTAAATTTTACTATTCTTTATTTTATAACTTTTGTGTAGTAGTAATTATCATTAGCAAGTGTCCATCACTGGTTTTAGTTGTCCATTAGTGGTGAAAAAATATAAACCAAATAAAATGCTTTAATTTAAAAAACAAACTATATTTGCGGACTTACATTTTTTGTTAGTAACATAAGTTCATGACAATTACCAAAAAAGCCCATCAATCTCAAAAAAGTATACTTTGCTTTTAAAGCGACCAAGACCGGTGCCAGTACCTTATTTTAATAATATAGTGTGACGTCACAATATTCAATCGCTATTCGTTTGTTTACTGATATCTGACATCACAGATCATACCACGTGACCTTGAATGAGCGTTGTGGCGGGAAATTTTTCAATTGAAAAGAAAAAGGTTATTTTTAGCATTAAGGAGGCTGGGGGGCAAATGGGGCATTCCTCCTCCCCCTTCCTCCCTTCCGACGTCTATGAGATCATTTGTATTTTCAGAAGTAATTCTAAAGTGTGACAATAACTATATTGTTCTTGGAATTGTAGAAACTTTGTGATATATTATCTAACTTTATTAAGTGCCTCTTACTTGGCATTCGTTTTATACCATTTTGATCAAACTGAATTAAATTAAACACCGTCTCAAGTAATGTTTTTTATTAAATTAAATTAACTGTAGAGTGGAACAAATATTGCTTCCTCGCAATATCGAAGATACCAGATAGTCCAGTGAATGAAGCAATTTGATGGGAAATTTTCCGGAACAGCAATTTTATAGTTGATTCTTATAGATTTTGAGCCGCTGAACACGAAAAAAATAACGCGCCCGCGTGAGAAGTGGGGCTTCACCCCTAAAAATGGGGTAAAAGGGTGAACATCGAGTTTTTTTCCCGTTTTTTCGATTTATTTCAAAAACTAAATCGACGATGGGGTTATATTACGGTTGATATTTGTAGCTGATACTCAAATGAATCAATTGAGACCAGTTAGATAAAATTTAATCAAAAAACACCCCTTCCAGAGGGTGGAAAAGCCGTAAAATTGTTAATTTTCGGTCCTTATCAGTAAAAATTGAATAACTCTGGGGCACATAATCGCACAGACTCGTATATTGGCTTAAATTCTTCCTAAAGCTCCAAGGAACTGAGATCAACCATAATAAAGCCAAATATGAATAGATTTACCAATGATATTAGCCAATATTTAAGGGTGAGTTACAAATTTTTTTTTTAATTTGTGTTACACTAAAAACCAAGTAAAAAAATCAGGAATCAATATTTTTTTACCAAATTGCACTTGTAGCTTCTATTTATACCTACGATCAAGGCTACATAAGAAAAAAAGTTTATCATGCACATAAATGCATTTAAAATGCATTTAAAAGGTGGGCCTCACCGGTATTATCAAATTAGCTGTATCTTAGCTCCTAGTTACCCGATTTCAATTTTCTTTTGTTTATTATAAAGTTCTTATTAAGAAGATTTTTTTGGATACTATTTATTGCTCTCTAAATATCAAGGGCTCCCTACAATTTTCGAAAATCTAAAAATTTCACTTTTTTCTAACTTTATTGCCGAATAAATTATTTTCGAAAATTCTAGGGAACTCTCAACACTTAGAGAAAAATAAATGGTATAAAAAAAAATCTTATCAATAAGAACTTTACAATAAACAAAAGAAAATTGAAATCGGATAACTACGACCTGAGATACAGCCAATTTGATAACACAGGTGGGGGCCATCTTTGATAGCCACCATTTTGTGTCCTGTACGGATTTTTAAGTAGGTCCCTATCTAAAAATCTCCCTTTTGACTTTATCTATGATCACTGAATGTAGCATATTCCAATCAAAAAGTTCATCGCTTTTTTATGTACCAGTCGTATACTTGAGCTATTTATTACGTTTTCTTACATTTTATTACGAAAAATGGAGCCCTTGATATTTAGAGAACAATAAATAGTATCCAAAAAAATCTTCTTAATAAGAACTTTATAATAAACAAAAGAAAATTGAAATCGGGTAACTAGGAGCTAAGATACAGCTAATTTGATAATACCGGTGAGGCCCACCTTTTAAATGCATTTTAAATGCATTTATGTGCATGATAAACTTTTTTTCTTATGTAGCCTTGATCGAAGGTATAAATAGAAGCTACAAGTGCAATTTGGTAAAAAAATATTGATTCCTGATTTTTTTACTTGGTTTTTAGTGTAACACAAATTAAAAAAAAAAATTTGTAACTCACCCTTAAATATTGGCTAATATCATTGGTAAATCTATTCATATTTGGCTTTATTATGGTTGATCTCAGTTCCTTGGAGCTTTAGGAAGAATTTAAGCCAATATACGAGTCTGTGCGATTATGTGCCCCAGAGTTATTCAATTTTTACTGATTAGGACCGAAAATTAACAATTTTACGGCTTTTCCACCCTCTGGAAGGGGTGTTTTTTGATTAAATTTTATCTAACTGGTCTCAATTGATTCATTTGAGTATCAGCTACAAATATCAACCGTAATATAACCCCATCGTCGATTTAGTTTTTGAAATAAATCGAAAAAACGGGAAAAAAACTCGATGTTCACCCTTTTACCCCATTTTTAGGGGTGAAGCCCCACTTCTCACGCGGGCGCGTTATTTTTTTCGTGTTCAGCGGTTCAAAATCTATAAGAATCAACTATAAAATTGCTGTTCCGGAAAATTTCCCATTTTGACCGTTTTTTCTGCTTCATTGGCTGGACTAAGAAGCTTTGTGATCGTTTTAAAATGAGGAAATAAATTATTCTTCGATTTCAAAATTTTAAATTGATCTTCCCATCTTAGGTCAAGACAAACACTTTTCATTCCATGTCTGTCCTCTGAATCCTTCTCACACGCATAACTCATGAACTACTGAACCGATATTAATGAAACTTGGTTAAATGGTTAGGTCTGGCTTGAGGACGGTTCCATTTCAAAATCAATTTTTTTTTTAATTGATATTTATTTAATGTCATTTTGACGTCTGTGTAAATTTAGATTTAGATTGAAATTGTCAAAGAATACAAAATATATGAAAAAATAATCAGGTACGTCTTAAATGGTTCACCAAGGCAATTTATCTGAACACTATCGGTTTTTATTTAAATTGTTCAATAATTAACTACTTTCGGTGAATTTAGCATAAGGAAGCACTGTGCATTTACTTGGCAGATGTTTTTTTATTCAATAACGAATGTTTATATGAGTAAAGTGGAGTAAATTCAATATCTACAGTTAGTAATCTGTCAATTTTTTTTTATATATGTTTTCCTGTTAATTTAATAGAAGGCCAATCCAAGCTATACATAAAAAATATACCTCACTTTACTCCACTATACTTAACTTAAATAATAAACTTTAAATAATTCGTAGGTCGAATCACTCACACAAAGAACATATTTTTAAAATTCAAATAAAAAAACATGTAATGCTAATTGTTAAAGATTTAAAAACAAATACATGCAAAAACAATTAGCAATATAAATAAAATATTGTATATATTATACATATGGCAATTTGGTAGTCAAAATGACAAAAAAAGACGAGCGAATAAATGTATTCAATTAACTAATACAACGCAAAAGCAACTGAAGCATGACAATGAATATCCGAAAGGGATTTTTGTAAAATAACAAATGTTTATAAATTATCAAATAAGCTTTATTGCAATATCTGCGATCAAACTTTTATAAAATACTATAAGGTAAAGGCACCAGTTATGGCCACTATAAGAGCAAGTTTTCGTTTTTTTTTTTTGATTAATAGGTTTGTTTTTTGTAATTCTCATGAACTCGTGTTACTAAGAAAACAAATAACTCTTTATTTAATCAATTTAATTACCAAAGTCACCAGATATAGTTTGTTTTTTTAAATTATAGTCTTTTATTTTGTTCATGTTTTTTCTCCAGTAATGGTAATGGTAAAACCAGTAATGAGTACGCAGTGATGGATACTTGCAAATGATAACAAAATGATAAGTACTACGACACAAAAGATAGAAAAAAAGAATCGTCATCACTAATAACTAGTTTAAATGTCCACTATTTTGACACCTATTGGCCGATTGTCATTAAATCACGCTGTAAGACAGTTAAATGTATATAGAATAATATTCAGAAATGGTAGTAATCAAATATTAACACATATTTCTAATTCAGTACATTTAATTAAAAATTTGCCATTACTGGGGTCCTTGCCAAGACTGGTGCCACTACCTTACTTTGTGTGTCCGCGACTTCACTCGCGTGGACTACGGAGTATTGTTTAGGATTTTTGAAAAATATAGTTGAGTTAAGTACAAACACGATTAGTTATTATTGTAATAATACCTAACAAAAACGAATCATATCAAAAAGTACAAATATTTTTTTCTGTTTAAATTTAAACGGATGTTCACTCCTGTAAATTTTTTTGAATTATTTTTGAAACGGTGCATATTTCAAGATAAAAGTTGTAGATGATATCATCTATAATTTATTTTCTATTCATTAAAAAAAATTGTATAACAGAAAAATATCTATGGACCTTTCTTATACGATATCTAGTGAATATTTTATGGGACATAAATTATAGATAACATAATATTCTCTACAACTTTTACAAAAAATCACAAATATGTTTCGGGTTGTAAAATCTTTTTCAAAAATATGTTTTCTTCCCCAACAAAAATTTAATTACCTTTTAATACAATGTGAAATCCTACAAACTAATTAAAATTAAACAAACACGTAAGCGTAACAATGATATTATGCGTCGTTACATCTACCTCATTAATGATTTTACACAATATGTACTATCTAATTAGCAAAATCATTATTTAATTAATTCAAACGACCATTTGTAATTGTCTCTCAACAATTATCGACTCTTTATGGGTATAACAATAATACACAAACTGTTTACATAGGTGTACAATATACATATATAAAAGGTATAGAATTTAACTACGGTATATAGGGAAATCAACGTTATTTTAGATCCATGCAAATATTTGTTTTCCTGATTTTATACGGCAAATACACAAAAATAAACACATTTTGTCTCTTGTGATTTTGCTCTAAATTGATAGAGTCAGATAAAAGTAGTTTATTTTTCTTCATAGATTGCAATAAAGCAATACAAATATAAGGTATTGGCACCTGTCTTGGCAAGGACCCCAGTAATGGCAAATTTTTAATTAAATGTACTGAATTAGAAATATGTGTTGATATTTGATTACTACCATTTCTGAATATTAATCATTTAACTGTCTTACAGCGTGATTTGATGACAATTGGTCAATAGGTGACAAAATGGTGGACATTTTAACTAATTATTAGTATTATTTATTAATTAATTATTATATTATCATAGTAACTGCTTTACATTGTTCCAAATTTGACGATTCTTCTTTTATATCTTTATGTGTCGTAGTACTTATCATTTTGTAATCATTAGCAAGTGTCCATCACTACGTGCTCATTACTGGTTTTATCTTTGCCATCACTGGAGTAAAAAATGAACAAAATAAAATGCTATAATTAAAAAAAAAACTATATTTTCGGACTTTGGTAATTAAATTGATTAAATAAAGTTTAACTTGTTTTATTAGTAACATGAGTTCATGAGAATTACAAAAAAACAAGCCCATTAATAAAAAAAAAACGAAAACTTGCTCTTATAGCGGCCATAACTGGCGCCTTTACCTTAGATTCCTATTTAAAAATTATCTTGAAATCATGGATTAAATCAAAAATAAAATAATGCCATTTTTTACCCCCCCCCCCCCCACAAAATCATAACTTGTACTCAAAAAAATTTTTTTTCTAAAATGCATATGCATAAAGTTCGATTATATTAGGTTCTAAACAGCGAAAATAATCATGGGGGGGACTGACTGGGTATCAGAGGGGACCCGCAATAGAATGTGAGGGCCATGTTAATAACTATATATATGATAAATTATTACAATCGTGATTGCAATTAGATACAAAATCCAACGGCATGCATATAACCAATTAAACTGTCTTTATAATGAATTTATTGTCAATTTGCCAGCAATATTTATCTAGTTAGCGCCTTGAAATATAAAAGCAGGTTAATTTTGAAATATCAATATATTAGTAGGCTTATAAACTTATTATGCGTTACACAAACTAAAATACTATAAATAAAGCAATGATATGTATTAGGAAATATTGTATTAACATGCCATTTATATACAATAAAACTTGTACTATCACAATAAAGTAATAAATTATTAGGTATTTTATTGTTTAGGTAATGTTCTTGAATTTTGATTTTTATCTACTTTCTTAATTAATTAAACCAAGCATATTATGAAATAAAATATTTAATACATTCGGATAAAAGCCAGTCTGAGCGTCAGCAAAGGTGACGTGGGTAAACGGGTACTACTCCCCCCCCCTAATTTATACTAAAGTAATAATTTATTATTGTTTATGAAATGTTCTTGAATTTAAATTTTATTGTTTAGTTAAGTATAAATATTATGAAATAGCATGACTTGGCCATAAAATGCACACCCCTTAAACTTTTTAAAATGTATTAATTAATAAAGTAGTCAATTTTAGTAACACAGTGATTATGTAAGTACAATTGAAAACATAATAAAAACAAGACATAAACTTACATAATAAACATAAAATATATTTTCTTACATTGATCCGCCACAAAAGAATAAATAAATACAAAAACTGGAAAAAAGTATTCCACAAATAATATATAATACTTACATTATATAATTTACGTTATAATTTTTCAGAATAAAACCTAAACTTCCCTCCTTGGAAAATTGTACATAAATGCCCCTGTTTTTAGGGATTTTGAAAGAAGAAATAAATTTATCAAATTTATTTTAGTTAAAATTTCCCTTTACTCCATCACCTTTTTATTAATTTTTATTTTCATTATAAAAAAAGTATGTTTAAAAAAAATAATAACAGTTTTACAAGCACTGGTATATACACAAATTAATACCTCAGTTTATCAATTACAGGGATTTAATATACTAATATTTTAAATCAATAAAATTGATTTATTATAAATTAATGTACTCATTAATGATAGTTGGAATTAAACTAGTTTTTTGATGCGGAAATAATTGGCGTGATCTACTAGGATTATCTTATACACAGAATTATGTAGACACACTATATTTAAATGTCATTATATTATATTTATAATTGTTTTTACTTCATGCAAATGTGTGATATTATTTGAAAAACTTGTCCAGTTTTTTTTAATCGAGTCAATTTTATTTGTTATTTTTATTTTCCATTAACCAATTATAAATAAATTATTTTCATGGTAAAGGATAATTATTTAAAATAATAAAAACAAAATGACTGTGGAAAAGAATATCACAAAGGAATTATGGTAGAGAAAATTAACGTTATATTGAATGTATGTATATTAGGGTATATCAAAAAAAAAATGTTTGCTCTCATTACGAAATACGTTAGTTTTTGACCTAAAATAAATCCTTGCCGAAGGATTACCCTGTAGTTTAATTTTAAGAGGTGCCACAAAAGGGTAGGGGTCCTATTTTCAATTTAAATAACACTGAAAAATTATTTTTAAGTACTAAAGTTGGTATTACTAATGCATGATAATGGTGAAAAAAAATTAAGGACGTCATTTTGTAGAGAATAAAATTATTTTCTAGTTTCAACTTATTGCATTAACACTTATACCTCTCTAGACTATTTTTATAGAGAATTAAACTTCCCATAAAATTAACATTTAACTTATTTTTATAAAAACAATAGTTTAGTTGTGAGAGCCATTTAGACGTTCATTTTAACAAATAAATTACATAGGATGTCTGTAACTTTTGATATACGTTGAATTGAGGGTCATGACTTTATAGACACTTTATAGAGAATTTTATCTTCAAAATGGTGTCCTTAAAAAATTACTATATAATACTAAATAATCATTTCCCCGTGTTATTTAAATAGAAAACTGAACCCACCATTGCTGCACCTTTTAAAATTTAACTACAGGGTAATCCTTCGGTGAATGTTAATTTTTTAACACACAGTAATGCACATAATATAGCATTCACAGACAGACAGATAAACATACGTACTCGATTCAAGGACCCTCACAAATGTAATTCCATAAAAAAATAGAATTTTTCATGATATCTTACCATATAGGTATCCCGAAAGTTTCGACATATAGGGAAAAATAACAACCAAAAAATTTATTAAGTAAATAATAATACAATAAATCTCTGACTTACGGAACAGCCTGTACGTAAACATACAGTAATTTGTGACGTTTATCTCCTAGTATAGTGGCGTAACCAGGGTGGGGGCAGATGGCCAAAAAAAAATTTATGAAGAGCGGAAAAAATGCTGCTTACGCCACTGATCTTGTCGGTACTACACTGTCTTTTCATTGAAATAATTAACTACTAAATATGATAATAATGTATTAGTTGATAAAAACCCAACGCTTTTACCAAAATAATTAATATATTTATTATGTATGGAGTAAGGAGAAATAAATAAATAAGTATACGAAGGTAAAATTTGGGTTTTAGAAACTCATGTAGGTTCATTCCTTTGATATAATAATCCAGTCTTATTTATATGTATACAATTTCCGCACGTAATTATTCATTTAATTATTGGATTTGGATTAGCGTCTTACAATTTCTACGAATTAAGGTATTATATAACATAGCTTACATAATTATTATTTAATACATGCGTACTTTGCTTTTATAAGAACGCCTACATCTATACATATTAATAGATGAAAATCGAAAATTACAGTATATTTTGCTTCCTCGCAATATCGAAGATACAAGAAGCTTTGTGATCGTTTTAAAATGAGACAAAAAATTGTTCTCCGATTTCAATATTTAAATTGATCATTCCGTTTCAGGTCAAGACAAACACATTTCGTTTCGTGTATGTCTGTCTGTCTATTTGTTTGTGTGTCTGTCTGTCTGTTCCCTGAATTCTTGTCACACGTATAACTCATGAACCACTGAATCGATATTAATAAAACTTGGTTGCATTGTTGGGTTTGGCATGAGGACGGCCCCATTTCAGAATCGTATGTAAAGAGGGGGGTTGATTGACATCCCAAAATATTTATATTTTCAAGATATCTTAAGAACGACACATGTTACGTAAAAGTTTTATAGATTTTTTTGTAGAGCATTCAATTTCTTAAAATATAGGTCTCCACATTTGTTGTAAAATATTCCCTTACAAAGATTTATTTCAATTTGATTTAAAAAATCGTAATTTGTTTTTTTTTAATTTATATTTACTTTGACATATTAAATGTCATTTTGACGTTTGCATAGCAAAAAATTAGATTCAGATTTATATTCTCAAAAATTAAATACGAAAAAAATGAAATAGTTAACCAATTCAGTTCATGATAATTTTTTATCGGTGTTCATTAAAATTGTTCAATAATTAGTTAACTACCTTTGGTGAATTTAGCACGCGGAAGCACTGTTCATTTACTTGGCAAATGTTTTTTTTTTTAATTATAATAATAAAATTGATTTATAAATTCTGTTATTTTTTTGTTTAAGTTATTTTGAAAAAAGTTAATAAATAATAATTGTATAATATAAGTAACTTATACTGATTTAAACAATGATATTAATTTTGTACCTTTCACAATAATATTTCTTAATTCAGCCTTGAAAATACAACGAACAAAAAAGTCTAAATATTTATTGGAACATCTGTATACGAATATGTACTTATTGTACATTGTTTATTTGACCCAAGTTCTAATAAATTGTTTTTAATAAATTATTAGTTCAAATCGTTTATAAATCTATTACTGACATCACCAAAAAAAAACTGGTACCAATTATTGTTTTTTTTTATTTCACAATCATAGGCGCAGATATGTTATTTATTAGAGGATTATACAATTAAATTTATTTATTATATCTACTTAATAGTTCTGCTGGATTGTATCGATTCAAATCACATTTTTAGTGATTTATTTAAAATAAGAGGTATAAGTAAAAAAATACTTTTTTATTCAATTGTAAAAGGGGGATGGTTCAAAGATCGGGATCGCCAATTGGGATGAATGTTTTTTTGCAAGTAGGTCTTAGGGCTTTTAATAGAACCCTAAAACAGTTATTTCTTATGTGGGTTTACTCTCGAGAATAAAAACATTTAAATTATTTTACTATTTTATCTAACAATAAGATCTTGGCTTCTGGGTGTAAGCCGTGTCGGGTTGGTCGTGTTATCAACCAACGTTTCGTCATACATTTAGTGGACATCTTCAGGGCTCTTCTAAGAACTTTCACTTTTAGAAGGCCCCTGAAGATGTCCACTGCAATGTGTGACGAAACGTTGATCGATAACACGACCAAACTGACGCGGCTTACACCCATAATCCATATCAAAATCACCGCAGAAGCCTCAAGACTTATCTAACAATATTAAATATTTTTATTTTAATGATATAAGGACTTTAAAACACCCTTATATAAACAAACCAATAATTCTTTTGTAGTTTACACATTACGTATACACTACACACGTGTCTAGAATTAATAAATAACT
Source organism: Sialis fuliginosa (assembly GCA_961205875.1). Lineage (NCBI taxonomy): Eukaryota > Metazoa > Arthropoda > Insecta > Megaloptera > Sialidae > Sialis > Sialis fuliginosa. The sequence goes on along the minus strand of OY540809.1, from coordinate 19,686,404 downwards.
TGTATTAATTATAAGATTCTGTATAAATATATCTTTTTTGTTGTTGTTATAAATACTCGTATTTTAAAGCAATTTGAGTTCGGCGCCTTTGTTCTATAACCTAGGATCAAAAATATTACAAAGATTGGATAATTATAGGTATTGTATAAATAGTGGCACTGCTTCAAACATGATATCATCCCAAAGGCGATATTTACAGGGGCTACTTCACACGGTCAAACTTTGAATCGATGTTATTAACATACTCGTAAATATAGAATAAGTATAATATCCGAATATTTGTTGAACTCGCGCCCTGAGTGTTCCGTAACGTTATATAAAACATAATTATTGACAATAGTTATACACAGGGACTTGAATCGGTATTTATTTATGGTTCGGGTTCGGTTCGGGTTCAAACATAAATTCGGTTTGGGTTCAACATGTTGTAAACTATTTGGGTTCAAAAACCGTTATTTTTTTTAGGGTTCAGGTTCAAGTTTCTAAAAATTATTTTGTTCGGAAAAAAATTAACAAATAAAACATTTTCTGAAGAAGAAAAAAACATAAAATATAGCTAGAAAAAAAGGAAAAAAATAAATTTTAAAGTTTCTATTTTTAAGATTTTTTTTTGCAAATTGAAATGTAATTCAGTTATAGAATTAAAAAAGAAAGTGAAAAATATATAAATTAAAGTAGTTGACTTGATAAGTCACATCATACCATAAAATTCAAACAGATTTCCAGTATTAGTACATTTTATAATCTCTTTTAAAAATTATTGGAGGAAAATATTAAAATATTGAAATAATTTATTGAACCTTTTAAAAATATATGGTTACCGGTTATCCATGAAAAGGTTCGGTTTCAGATTCAGGTTCGTTGACTTTGAGATATAGCGGTTCGGTTCGGGTTCAGGTTAATGAAAACTACGGGTTTTGAGTTCGGGTTCGGGTTCAGGTTCAAGTCTCTGGACTTATACATATATGTATTTACGTAGACAATGGACCAGATTTGTCACGTAATAATTCCACGTAGAGACCTTCCTTCGTGCCAAATTTCAAGATTCTAGGTCAACAGGAAGTACTTTCAGTATTTTTTTATTGCATTGAGTTAGAAACTTGAATTTCTACAGGATGAGGTTGTAGATCTTAGTATTTGATATTAATTTCTACTTGATATCTTTAGTCGTTCCTGAGAAAAAGGGTCTTGACGGTTAGACAGACGGACAACAAAGTGGTTTTTCATTTTGAGGTACGGAACCCTAATCTAAAGTATATTAGAACTTCATTTTAACCAATTTAAAAAAAATATTAATCAATATTTTGCTTCCTCGCAATATCAAAGATACGAGAAGCTTTGTAATTGGTCTAATATGAGAATTTCAAAATTTTAAATTGATCTTTCCGTTTCAGGTCAAGACAAACACATTTCTATTACGGGAAAATTTTATAGAATCTTTTTTGTAGAACATTCAATTTCCTATAATATATATCTACAACGTTTGTTATACATTTTCTCTTACAAAGATTTATCTCAATTTCCTACTAATATTTTTTAGTAAAATTGTATAAAAATTAAATGGTTAACCAATGCCAGACAATTTATCTGAAACCATTATGGAGATTTATTTAAATTGATCAATAAATAACTACCTTTGGTGAATTTAGAAGAGGAAACCCTGTGCATTTACTTGGCAGATGTTTTTTTATGTATGTATGTTCAAGCATAACTCCGACAAATATACACCGATTTGAATGATTTTTTTTTATTTGTAAGAGTATACTCTCGAGTTGGATATAGATATAATCTGATCATGGACTTCTTATATAGCCCACTCAAAAGGGAAAAAACTTTTTAAAAATGAAAAAATAAAGAAAACCAATGTCAATATACTTTTTATTGTTTTTAGGGTTTTTTTTTAAGTCGGATTTATTTTTATTTCTTAATTTTTTGGCTATAGAGAGCGTTCACAGACAGACAGACATGATTGAGATGAACGTTATTTTATTACACAATATACGTTTTAATTTAATCTCAATTATATAAAAATTCTTAGAAAGTAAACAAATAAATAATGTCACAAACATTTACAGATATTGTGACAAAAACCCGCACAACTGTGAAACAGTTCTATATAAGTATCATAGTTGGTTGGAGATTGTTGTACCAAGGCCGTCTTGTTGATTCAATGTCAAGTGCAGAACCAATAACTGATTGAGAACGGCACTTGTCCTCGAGTCCCGCCATTTACAGGGCCGTACTCTTACGTAATTCCCCGTTCAGGCAGAAATAATGTACAACAGACTTTTGTTATGTAAATTATGTATCTATATAAATGCCTTCATCCGAGGTTGTAAACAATTTTATTGATTTAAAAATAATATGAGAGAAAATTACATGGATTTATTTTTTAATATTTAAAAAAAATATACGGTACTGGCCCAGTCTTGGATCATACCCCCAATTTTAGACTCTTGTTAAATTAAATGTACTAAATTAAAAATATTTGTTAAGTGCCATTACTGAGTCATAATCTATAGACACTTAACTCTAAAATAGCTTAATTTGATGATAATCGATAGAAATAGAAATTACCTATACTGGAAGTATTTTAGTAAAAAAACAACAGATTTGGCGGCAATTTAAAAATTGTCTACTAAAATTTCCCCTATATTAATTATAAATCCAATGACTGACTTGTGTAGATCAGATTTTTCTCTTCAATTTACTTTTATTTGTATCCCCACACGACTTGAAATATTTTACGCTAATTTTGTGATTTTTTCTTTAATAGCAAATAACTCGGTAAAAAATAGACATACAGTGATACAAAAAAAGCAAATTGTAGAGAAAAATCTGATTTATTAGACATAATTGAGTTTTTTCCAAAAAAAATATATCGTGGCCCGTGGAGGCTTTCGATAATTTCGATTTTCTACGATTTCATTTTTTATCGTCAAAAATATTTATAACGCTAAAAAATTGTATTATTGACTTCTTATATTATAAGTAACTATTTGAGGAAATACAAACTTTAATACAAATGTGTCAATTTATTCCGTTTATTAATTACGTGTTATGCACATAATAATTACTAACCCACTCTTGCTGTGATAGAATCAATATTGTATCTATATATGTATGGATACATATATAAGATACCACCAGTCTTGAACACTTCAAGAGCAAGGTATACTTTTCTTGTAATTCTCATGAACTCATGTTACTAATAAAGCAACTACCTCTTTATTAAATCAATTTAATTATTAAAATCAGCAAATATAATTTTTTTATTTTAATTATTTTGTATACGATTTTTTCTCCAGTAATGAACAACGTAAAACCAGTAATAAACGCTAACCAAATGTTACAAAATGACTAGGACTACTTACTACACAAACGTTATAAGAATCATAAAATTTAAAACATTTACATAATTTTGTAAATCATTTACCTACATAAGAAAATACATTTTTCTTGATAGTTTGCAGAACCGCGAAAATTATTGCCAACTGTTTTTAAACAAAATGAGCAATTATTATCAAATCACGCTGTAAAACAGTTAAATATATATAGATTTATATCTAGTAATGGCAGTAATTAAATATCAACATATTTTTATAATTTAGTACATTTAATTAAACAAATGTCCAACACTGGGGTATGATCCAAGACTGGTGCCAGTACCTTAAGTACGTACTATGAAAATTCGTTGTAGGAGACAGCTGAATACAAAATACAAACAAGCTGATAGAAATTTTAATGCAATCTATTTAAAATGTACTGAAGTGAACGGTTTTCTTAAATAAAGCCACCCACAGTATAGTTCGCATGAATAAAGGTGATTCAAAAGCTTTCTATGTAGGCGATGGCTTTTGAATATCAATCAGATCTACCTCAAAGCTACAGCTTTGTCGATGGTCAATATATAATTTTGCACAAGCTTCCTCCAAATAATTTTACTATATAAAACGACTAAAAACACTGAAAAGTATATAAATTAAATGTAACAGTTTTTTAAGTTGTTTTTTTTAAGTTTTTTATTGGCTTGGCACCAACTTCTTAAAGTTAATTAATATATACTTTTCAGTATTTTTTTAAGTATTTTTTTTCTCAAATAGATTTTATTTTTCCTTTTTGAATAACGTATATCTTTGAAGTCCATGGTCAAATTCTGTATATTCTTTCAAACAAATAAAAAAATCTTCCAAATCAGTGCATATTTGTTGGAGTTATGCTCAAATAAACATTTAAAAAAAATATTGTGGAATTTAAGTACCTATACCTTTTTTGAACTCGGTTAAAAATACATAAATATAAACATTTTATTTACTTTCTATATTATTAATTTTAATTGGAAGGAGGGGGGGTGTAGTACTTTCGTATAGCAATCACAAATTTTCGTTTATTAATTCTGTCAAATCTGTATTACTTTCTCGATATTTAAAAAAAATTAACCCAATTGTTTTTCATTCAAAGAGCTGTAGGTTCGAAATTATCTATCGAAATGAAATAAAATTTAAATATGTAAAATAAGATTATATTACAAATATTTTAAGACTAAAATTTATAATTTAAAAGTTCTATGTCACCAAATACGCGCATATTTTTAATACCAATTAAAAATATTTTCACTGTCAAAATTTAATAAAACAATTTTTACAAGAACAAAGAAGTCAATACAGAAATTAGGTCGATGAATATTGAAGCAGAAAATTATTAATAGATGTTGAAAGGGTAAAGAAAAGTTAATTAAACTAATGGGTTTCAAAAATATCGTTTATTATAATTCAATTAAAAAATAAATTGTGCTTCGATGTTTCTTGGTAACCATCGATTAAATAATAAATAAAAACAAATTCAAGTAAAATTGAGATATAGGTGTTACTGTGTTACATTATATGAATTAAGGTAGTGTCATGAAATAAGTAGTTCATATATTTGTTTGTATATATATAATAATGTATATTATATACAATATTAAAGTTTCTATGTTGGAAGTTTGATATTTAAAATTAATTTGAATAGAAAAAATCGTTTTCGTATAAAAATAAAGGTAAATAGCATGGCTTGGCCATAAAATGCACACTACTTAAAATTTTTAAAATGTATTAATTAATATGGTTGTGAACTTTTTTAAAAGATGTTTATAAAAAATCGGGGTTATTTTCATATCTTTAATTCATATTTTTTGTTCACAATGGATATTACTAGTAAAAGTAATAATAGTGATTATGTAAGTACTAAATAAGTAAGTAAGTACATTTGATAACAATAAATAAATGACAAAACCTCACTTAATAACTATATTTTCTTTTCTTCACAAAGTTGTCGGTTGGCTTGGTCTTATAGTCCGACAGCTCAGTAGTATATATTTTCTTACATTGATCCATCACAAAAGAATAAATAAATACAAATACTGAAAAAAGTAATGTTAAAATTTTTCAGAATTAAATAAGTAATATTCAATATCAATAAGCAAAATTTCAATTATTTGTCACAGATATAAATAAATATACTCCACATTTTTTAATGCAAACTTACCAAATTTTATCTTGATTAAAGATGTAACGTAATGAAACAGAACTTAAGATAAACATGCAATCATTGTAATTTGTAAAAAAAGTCACATCTTTGAATAAAATAATTAAAATACAATTACTGTGGCGCTTCTTAGCGGATTTTTTGTGAACCTCGTTTTGCGACCTGTAGTGTGTTGCCATCACTTAAAAATGGGGTGAAATCGACAAATTGAACTTTAATTATACATAGTTTTATAACAGAAAATTAAAACCAATCGATATTAAACTATGTAAATAATTGTAATGCTCTCTTTCAGAAAATGTAAACGTTTAAGTGGGTTACTGAAGAAATTTAATATATAATGCTCATTTTAATAATTTTCATACAAAAAAAATTTTAAGACGAGGATAGAACACATTTCCAAGCAGAGCTTGCTTGGGGTGTGCAATATGTTCATACAAAATTTTATTTAAATATTGAAAAAAGTTGCCATGGATCTGTCAATAGGATTTATTATTTTATTAGGCGAGTGTCCCCCTCTATTAATTTTTAACGACAGAAAAAATATCTCTCTATTTTTTAAAATAAATTGGACTGTTATCACCCCTTATAGACTTGACAATGATAAAAAAAGTCAACTGATTGAATTTATTAGACATTTTACCCCTTGGAAGCTTTAAATAACCAAAAAAAAAAGGTAATTAGGCTTTATTTTATTAACAAATGAGACGGGTGTCACTCGGAGCGTTTAATGTGGGCAAATTTAGAAAATTCGAATCAAAAAATCAAATATCGGAACTTTAAAAATCGATTTTTCGACTAAATCAAATCGAGATTGGAAACCCTAAAATTAAATTATTAATTTCTGTAGATTTGGACACCTCGTATCAATCATTGGACGGTAGATAGTAAATCCAATAACTGCTACATGGTTAATCCGGCACAAAATTGAAAACATTGTTTGATTTTACAGAATGCGCTAGTATATTGTATATACAATAATAATATCTTTGTTACAGATAATAAGTCAAAATGATCTCCTTATCCGAGAAGCTAGCGTTCCTGTACCCTTCATACGTGTTGGCCATCGTCTCCATAGGATATATAGTAGGTGAACTGGGCCACTACCTCATCGGGGTCACGTCAAAAGCAACTGCCATAGATCTACACTACGGAGACATATCGTGCCAACTGAATTCGACTGTTCTGAAGTTGACAGACTTGCCGATAAGATGCGAGGTCGCCAATAACAGCGATGTGTAAGTATTGCTATATCTATTTCTATAAAAGGTATAGTCGCCAAACACCGTCTCCTTTTTTTAAATCTTATATATTTTCCATATTTTAGAGATATATCAAAAATAAAAAAAATGAGTGTGACTGTGTCGGAATGCACAGTCGAGTGATTGACGTGAATACGTGCCAGTGGGGTTAAATAAAACTAAGATTAATGGATTAGTACATCTTTAATTTTTTTGTTTGAATATTTGTAAAACGGACACAAAATTCTACTTCTTTAGCGAGACTAGTAAATTGAAATGACTTGACAGATTTTAATATTCGACACGTTTTTAAAGATGAAACGCTAAGGAGAGTGTGCCGTATGCGTGAGAGAGCGATGAGTAGATGTATAAGAGAAAGATGGATGAATGTGTACAAGTACGAGTACGAGACTCGGCCGAACAAAACAGCAAATGTCAACATTATTTAGAGCTGTTGTTTTCGAGATATTAGCTAACAAACATTTTCATGGCTGCAAATTCTTTGTTTATTTTACATATTCGAATTTTGCAATAAACGGTAAAAGAGAGAGATGCACAATATGGCAACTAGAAATAAAGTCAAATCAATTTCCTATAACTCATATAAAATAATTACTAATTAGATATATTAAAAATAATATGTCAATCTTCATTTTTTACGTGTCAAGGAGCTAATTATCAAAATATAATTTTTTTATTCAAATGATATTGTAGTTGAAAAATTAATACATAGTAATTTGAATTTGATCTGACTAGTTTAAATATCTTTCGGATTTCTTAATAATATCTAGTGTATTTTTTAATTCTAAATAGTTAATTTAAAAATTAATTATTTTGTAATTCTTAATAATAATAAAATTAATTTTATTTTTAGATGCGAGACATACACTCTGAACGGTACCCGGTACTGTGAATGGAACTACAACGGACTGGGTATAGATTACCAGGTCCTCGCTGGACCCAGTTTCATCGCAGTGTTCACCGTAGTCGGTATTTTCCTGGGTGTAATGGCCGACAAGTACAATCGCGTGAGAATGTTGTCGATATGCACGCTTATCTTTGCCATAGCAATATTCCTGATGGGGGCCGTCAAGGAGTACTGGCACCTGGTGGTGCTAAGGATGATTCTAGCTGCTGGGTGAGTCAAAAATTTAAAATGAGAACCATAAATTACTTATATTTTTTTATATTTAAAATATTTTTAGTTAATATGAAAAATTGTATTATATATTTTCTTTTTCTTGTTTTATCGCTTTTTTTGAGAGGGGAGCATGTGGATCATAGACCTCCCCCATTAAATTGCTCCCCGATTTCAAAATTTTAACTTGATCTTTCCGTTTAAGATCAAGACAAATACTTTTCATACCGTGTCTGTCTGTCTGTCTGTCCTCTGAATCCTTGTCACACGCATAGCTCATGAATTACTGAATCGATATTAATGAAACTTGGTTAGTAGATTGGGTCTGGCTTGACAACGGTTCCATTTCAAAATTATTAAAATCGTGTGTAAGGGGGAAGGGTGACACCACAAAATATTTATTTTTTCAAGATATCTTAAGAACGACACAATTTACATGAAAATTTATAGAGTCTTTTTTGTAGATCATTCAATTTCCTATAATATAGGTCATTGCAACATTCGTTGTAAAATATTCCCTTACAAAGATTTATCTCAATTTGCAATTCGTTGTTTGTTAGATTTAGATTGAAATTGTCAAATATTAAAACTGTTTGATAATTAAATCTCTCTGACGAATTAACCACGAAGAAGCACTGTGAATTCGCTTTCTATTTGTTTCATGATGTATATACTATATACCTAGCTAAAAATAATTTTTATTTTAGAAAAACTAAGAACTTAAAATTATAACAGAACGGCATTAAACAGAGAACTTAAATCAAATCAAATATTAACTTTTGTGTGTTTGATTTTCAGAGAAGCTGCTTGCAATCCCATGGCGACCGGAATCCTGTCTGACATATTCCCGGAAGATAAGCGCGGTCTAGTCATGTCTATATTCAACTGGGGGATATACGGTGGATACGGGATAGCATTTCCAGTCGGCCGGTACATACCGGAAATGAACTTCTATGATCTGGTAAGTCTCACATTAAAAATTAAACTGTAAAATTATTTTTTCGGTAAATTACTACAAGGTACTGGTACCAGTCTTGGATCATACCCCAATGTTGGATACTTGTTTAATTAAATGTACTAAATTATAAATATTTGTTGATATTTGATTAAATACTGCCATTACTGAATCATAATCTATAGACACTTAATTTGATGACAATCGGCCAATGGGTGTAAAAATAGTGGACATTTAAACTAATCATTAGTATAAATTATTTATTAATTTTTATATTATCACTAGCGGACTCGTCCCGGCTTTGCACGGGAGGTAATATTTCACCCCCTGTCACGTATGGAGGGTTGTTATTGTTGTTTTAGCTGACCCGACAAACGTTGTTCTGCCGAAAAATAAATTGTTTAAAAATCAGTCCATAAATACACATTTTCGTAAATATCTCAATCCCAGCGTCACCTACCGGTTAAAAGAAAATTGGCTTAGATACGTCCAGTGGTTTAGGTTTGATGAGAACACATACATACGAACCAACGTTTTTCATCATAGCATATTCATATATAGCACATAGTTGCAGAGTTCTATGTTGACAAACATGATACTTTTTAAAAATTTATACTATTTTTTTTAGATCGATATATTGATAATATATTTCATTGTTATAGGGATGGAGAGTTTGTTACTACGGTGGGGGAATTATTGGAGTGATCATGGCATTCTTGACTGCGTTTACATTGAAAGAACCTGAGAGACAGTCTATCGGTGAAGAAAACACGAAGCAGGATGAAAATACTAAGAAAATCACAATTTGGTCTGTAATTGCTGAACCAAGAGTCATTTTACTATGTTTAGCAGCTTCAGTAAGACATTGTGGTAAATATATTATATTTATGTTTAATTCTTAATTAAATTATTTATATTTATAGTATATACCATTTTTTAGAAATTATTTAGTACAAAAGTACAAACATAAAAAATATGTCCCTAAATTTACATCAGCATCTATAGCCCAATCTAATTAAACCTACTTCAACATTTTTTTACAAATGAATTACAATTACCTAATTAAAACTGGAAGTAAATTTACTACAGTGGTGTAGCTTAAGTCTAAAATTACACCACACCGTTAAAATCGTAACGAAATAATAATTTTTTTTACAAATTAATTGCAATTCAAATAAGATAGGGTGTGAACGATACTTAAAAAACCTTTAAAACAAAATAAAATCAAATTTAATGACAGATAATCGGTTATTACGAAAGCCCCCCCTCCCACTTTGGAAATACAAATTTTATGAGTTAAAACTTTAGAATAAAAATATCTTTTTTTTATATACATCATTTTGTTCCAAAACAAAATGGCGGTCAGTAATTTTTTGCTCTAGAACCAAAAATAAAAAATAAAAACCTTTTTTTTTAAACCGCCCATAAACTAGCTTGTCTATGGTATGTATTGTATAATATTAATAACGTCTTAACGACCACGCCAAAGTTAAGTTTATTGATGATATTTGAATTGGAAATAGACGATCAAAATCCGATAGTTTCAAACATGTTGATGATATTAACTTATTGATAGAATAACTAACTAACTAGCGCCAACACAGAATATAAAGTTGGTAGTCGTGGGCTGCAATTATGCATTCATAAATTGTACTCGCTTTAATTACAGTTGTATAAAGGGCAAAGATTCAAAATCTAGTTAAGATAATTTGATATCCTTCAATTAAAACTGAACATTAATATTCAAACAAGCAACTAACAATAAATGGAAGAATATAATATCAATTAATACAAAATAATAATACAAGCTTTTTGGCAAGATGTTCACTGCAGTATGCAACGAAACGTTGGTCGATATAACGATCAAATCGACGCGGCTTATACCTAGAAGACAAGATCCACAGCAAAAACTAAATTTTTTGTTTCGATTTGAGTATTTTAAATTATTATTTTTAGTTTAATTTTAAATAACTGTGGAAAAAATCAGAATTTAAATTTTTTTAAATCATTTTGAAAGTGAAATGATATCTTTCATTATTATATTAAAAACAGTAAAAAAAAAAATAATAATAGAAATTTCAAAAAATGCTGCTTGCTTTAAAATCCTATAACTCTTTTACAAATTAATTAAATTTTAATTTGCAAAAAGCATTGAAAAGTAGAAATTTCAATCTTTAAAATACATTTTTATTTACTTCTTTATCGTTATTTTTACCATAACTACAGTGATTTGAATATCACCTTCTTTTCTCCATGAAATATTGTAATCCAATAATTAATATTAATAAAAAATAAAATAAAATAAAAATTATCACGAGTTTATATTGTATATAAATAAAATGATATGCATCATATTAACAATGGCCTATTGTTATACGAATATAATATCTACGCAATGTAATAGAAAACTACCTATAATGGAATCAATTCATATTGAATAGAATTTGCAATTGTTAATGTCATTAATAATTTATACTATAGATGATATGCACGCCCATAAATTAATAAAGTGCATAATGAATTTGTAATGAATATATTGATAATACATATATATTGCAATTGGTGTTTGTAAAAAGTTACTCGATTTTAGATAATAATGGTCCATACAGATTTTGTATTCAGAAATAAATATTGATTTAAAAAAATTTAAAATTTTAATTTATGGGTTATATACATATAATTGCACTAAAAAGATAGTATGCACATGCAGTTTGTACACTCGAACATAAAATTTAATACTTTGCACTAAATTTCAACTCGTATTGAAGAAAATGTCTTCAAAAATCACGTATTATCAAACAATTTTAATATTTGACAATTTCAATCTAAATCTAAATTTTTTTTGTTATGCAAACATCTAAATGAGATTTAATATGTCAAAGTAAATAGTTATACAAAAATGATCTACCAAGAAAATACATAGTGCCTCCTCGTGCTAAATTCATCAAAAGTAGTTAATTATGGAATAATTTAAATAAAAACCAATAAAGTAAATGAATCTTTTCTCTGACACATTTTTTCTAAAAATTCTTTATTTTGGAAATAATCCGCTGGAAAGTCCTTAAAAAAATATCCGGTGTATTAAAATGAATTTTTAATTTCTTATACGGCTGAATTTTAATTCTTTAAAATTCGATTAAAAAATAAATAAAAAATATTAATTTATTCCAGGCGGTATGTGTTTCGCTTACAACTGCGACCTGTACTTCCGAGACTACTTCCCGGACGTAGACCTAGGATGGTGGCTGTTCGGTGTCACAATCGTCATCGGGGGTATCGGTGTGGTCGTGGGAGGCGTCGTCAGCGACAAGTTCGTCGCAAAGATGGGCATCAGATCCCGTGTAGCGTGTCTAGCTATCAGCCAGCTCCTGGCAACCCCATTCGCCTTCGGGAGCGTCGCTTTTGAACCCGTATGGGCTATGATTACCCTCAGCATTTCCTATTTCTTTGGTAAGTAATTTTCATTTTTCCCAGGAAAAAAATTAGATCTGACGAGATCAAATCAGATCTTGATAGATCTGTAATTTGAGACAAGATCATATTCGTTCATTGGTTTTTTATCTGTGTAGACCTGCAAAGATCTACAAAGATCTCTGAAGATCGCTGTAATGTTGAAAATTCATGAATATTCAACGTTTGAATCTCTATCACGATTTACAACGATCTTTAGAGATATTTGTAGATCGTTGGAGATCTTTGCAGGTTTCTACAGATCAAAAACCCGTGAAAAAATATGATTTTTCCCTTCCATACTTATTAAGATGAAATTTGGTAAATGGATGTAGTTTACGAAGAGATTTTTGAAAAAATAGTAGTGTACTTACCCCATCGATTGGGGTGTCTTTATATAGGTCTCCTAAAATGCAACCAAAAATGTTGTACGATCTTTTGATTTTAACCCTTCAGTCACAAGGTATTTACTTTCAAAATCGTTAGTGTCCCCCTCCTTAATTTCTAAACTATCGATGTAAAAATCTGAAAAAATTCTAGAATGTAGCTTTTAATTAGTACTTTCAATGAAAATTATAACGAACACTATCAAAAATAGTTGATGAAAAATTTAGAAATATAATAAATAGTAATATAATAAATATAATAAAAGAAATATATAAATCGTCACACGAACACGTACACTTACATTATATATATATTACATCTTTCGTCAATACTTATTTTCAAGTAGAAAATGTTAGTGAGAATGGCTACGGAACCCTATTAAATGCGTACCCGATACGATTTTTCTATTTTTTGTTTATTTATTTCAGCCGAGATGTGGTTCGGAATTGTTTTCGCAGTTCTTGTCGAGATAGTACCTGTACACGTGAGGTCCACAGCTATTGGCGTGTTCCTGTTCGTAATGAATAACATTGGGGGTAACCTCCCCATCTTAGTAGACCCATTATCCAAGGTTATCGGGTATAGAGAGTCAATCTATGTATTCTACGCCGGTTTCTACGGATTAAGTAAGTAATCGTTATCTACCCCCACACCCCACCCCTTCCTTCCCCACACACACAATAAATTCAACGCTTGAATACATTAAACCAGCGTTTCTCAAACTTTTGGTCGCGATAAACGTGGTTTTTCAATTTATAAAAGTTAATTAATATATGAATCATTATTGCATTATTTCCTTGTTAAAGCTACGTGGGTCACAATTCTAAACATTTTGTGAAGCACTGCATTATTTGATGTTTTAAGTAACATTACATTTTTTATTTCAGGTGCTATAATGTTTTTCATGACCATGTTTCTCATGGACGGCCCAAAACAGGTACCCAAAGACGTAGAAGGACACGATAATGCCATTTGCACTACCGCTGATGAGACAGGCTTACCAACTATACCGACTATTTCCAATGGAAAACATTACCCAAGATTAGAATTCGAAAACAGTAGATTGTAAAATTTATTTATATATTTTTGTTGATATTCAACAATTTTTTAATTATTATTTTATTTAATGTACTATAATTTATGTATTAGATCTAATACAATTAACAGTACCTTATGTTGTATGTATATAGCAATGTAAATAATTTAAAAACAACTCAGTTATTTTTTATGTTTTTTTTACAGTATTAAAAATGCAATGTTGCATTCAATTTTGTAAATATTTTTAATAAACACATATATATTAAAATAACTCGTTTTATTTACTTTAAGGCAGTATTGCAGAGTGACGATTTTAAATAATTATAATATCTTATATTATATCTTATATACGTAGAAATAAATCCTAAAACAAAAAGATTAATAAAGCGATATTTTAACAATTGTATTTCCCGCCGGGCGCTGATTGGTCGAAAGTAACTATATTTAAAACAAAACAAACAAAGTTACAGTTGGTACTACTGATGATACTTTGTGATACATACTTTGACGTTTACAAATTTTCACCGCTGTCATTATCGTATTCCAGAGTTTATTGTATAACAAATCAATCGATTCTATCTGAAAATATTTCAAAATTAAATCAAAGATGTCGATAGATCCTTCAGTAGACGCATTACCTTATATCGATCAAGGTTACGATGAACCAGGTGTTAGAGAAGCCGTAAGTACTTTGAGGTTATGTTGAAAATAAACGTATTTAATATTAAAATCGATTTCAGGCAATATCTATGGTAGAGGATGAATGCAGGCGTTACAGACCGACAAAAAACTATCTTGAAAACTTAGCTCCGCTTAACCTAAGCGCATTTGAGACACCATCAATGCGTGCAGAATTAGAACGGCTACAGAACAGAGCGCCTATGGAAACCCTTAGTATGAAACGATACGAGTTACCTCCACCACCAGCTGGAAGGCTGGGTGAACCCCAAGCATGGGCCGAGTGCGTAGATAACAGCTGCGCCCAATTAGAGCACCAGCGGGTTAGATTGTTGAATTTAAAACTTGCATTAACTCACGGACCAGCCGCATGGAAAAGGTACTTGGAAACCTTAGAGAAGACAGAAGTCGTTGCACAAACTGAACTGAAAGCTTTAAGGACGGCGTTGCATGATGTTAATTGGCAGAGGAAATCGTTGCAGACGAGAGGAGGGGAACAGCTGCGGGAGCTAGAGGCACGATGGGTTGCGCTCGTCTCGCATAATTATGAACTTGAGCAAGCGTGTTCACAGTTGGAAGAGGAATTGCAGAATTTGATTACAATGCAAAGTTCAGATACGACAAATGTTTAATTTAATTTAATTTAATTTTATGTAGTTTTTAAAATAAAAAATTTGTATTTTTGTATTTTTAGTTGTTTTTTTTTAATTTTTCAGTTTTCAGATAGAGAAAGTGAGCTATTGCATTTTATGTAAGTGGACACCAATCATAAATAATAAGAGAAAGCGACATTTCATCTACTTATGACTTTGTCTTTTGACGCAATCATAAGTCTTCTTTGCATAATGGCGTATAAAGAAATGTCAAGTTATTTTGTATATATTAATATATGTATATAATACTAGTGGATATGTCCGCGGCTCCACTCGCGTTGTATATTTTTTTATATTGGCAGCACAAATAATATTTTTAAACGGAATGAATTAAAATTTTTATTTTTTTGCTTTTTATTCATTACCTACATATACAAAGTAGTAAATATCTCAACTCTTATGTGAAATAGGGGGTTGTTTCCCCTCCCCTTTTAAACCTCCTCCGCCGTAGTACTTTTTCCGCCAGATCGAATGAAACTAATTACAACCCTCCATACTCCATACATGACAGGGGACGAAATATTTAATTTATTTTTATTTTTTTAGGTACCTACACAAAATCGTAAATATCTCGGATCTTGTCTACCCCCACCATTAGAGGCTGAATGTCGAATTTTTTATTTTTATTGAAAACTATTTTGCCCGAATTCACGTTTATAACTTAAGCAGCTATGCAGATAAACAAAAACCCACCCCCAGTCTAGCCCCGCCATTAGGAGTTGAAGTTAAACAATACTTTTAATAAATTCAGACGGTCATTATTTGGTGAAGTACGAATCAGACGAAAAATATTCATAGAACCTTTCTAATGGAGAATTTAATTTTATTTCATTTAGTTTCTAACTATTTTTGTCGTAAAGTTGAAACAACTCGACAAAAATTGATTTTTGTTCCTGGCATAGTAATACGTTATACCGTCAGAATTTTTTAAGAGCAATGTAGGCAATTTAATTACAAAGATAAGTATATCATTTTGCATATGTTACAAAATTCAATAATATACAATTTTACAGAATTATTTTTATATTAATAAAAGTTACGTAATTTCTTAAATATTTGTACAAAACCGATTAAAGCAGTTTTATGAATATTCAATATTTAAAACTATAATATTTATTTATATCTTCAAAATAAAACAATGCTTGGTTGTGCTAACAAACACTGAAATGGCGACAGTTCAGTGACGTTTATTAACATCTTAACGTATACGTGATATGTTCGATATTAAAACAGTAATCATATATATGTATACTTATATGAAAAATATAAACAAATCCAAAGAGAATATCACAGAATAAATAATTTAAAATATGTGTCAAGTAATATAGGCAATTTAATGCAAATATGTATATAATATTGCATACATTGAAAAATACCAAATAGACAATTTTACAGATTCATTTTTACTTTTTTTATACATGCATGAAATTATGAAATGTACTGTATAATAAAATATAGTGAACATGAAACCTCGAGATTTTAACGGAATTACTCGTTTTTAGAGTCCACGAATCACGTACGACTAATATTTCAATGACGTCTGTGTGTTACTGTGTGTCTGTCTTTGTGTCTGTGAATGCTTACAGCTAAAATGGTGAGAAATTGACTTTAGTATGTATGAGAGATGATAGTTCCAAATAGACATTTCTCTGTTAATCAATTATCACTGAAATACTTTTAAAGGCGATATAAAACATTTATTATTAATTATTTTTATAATTAAAAACAATTGATATTTATTTTAAAATCTTAATGATACGTGGAGCGATATAGTAACAACGCTATTATTATTAAAGTCCTATTATTTATAATAAAAACGTTTGAAATAAAATCACATAATAGAATTAAAATTTATCTCAAACATTATAGTTTACATTGAATTTCTTAGCAGAAAGTGTTAACTTATCTAATTTCTTGCGTATCATGTGTATAAAAAAGTCTTGTGCCGACCAGGGCAGTTTATTATATTATCTTCTAATGACGTAATTTATTTAATTATTATAATACATAACAAAACAATGCAAGTTTTGTTTATATCTCTACAAAATAAAACAATATTTTTCATTAAATATACAAAATCTAACTAAAAATAAATAATAGAAATTCAAACAATGATATCGCTATCTATAAATAAAACTATTTCGTAAATTAAATCAAGAAAAATCTATTAAGTTTCTATTAATAGAAACAATTCATAATGCGGATGTTAACGTTATTAATAATTATTATTTATTAGACAAAAATAACCTCGAAATATACATGTTTTTGTACTTTATAACTATTTATCGCTATTATTTAGACAAAGATAGACAAATAACAATCTTAGAAGGTGTGTCTTTATTACCTACTCTATGCATTTAAATTATTTCCTAATTTATATTCTCTACAGATATAACTATAATAACTTATTGATATCAAAATAATACATACGATATTATTAAAGGTACCAGGTTTATAAATTTTGAGGCCCGTAGCGCAAAAAATTGATTTTTTACTTAATGTTAGGTTAGGTTACTATAAATAATGTAAGTAAGCAAGATATGTAAAGTACAAGGTAGCCTCAGTAGTTCGGTGCGAGAGAGGAAAATACTAGAATTTATCCCGGTCCAAACTTCGGATCGGATCGGACCGGGCTTAATTTTTGTTTGTAATGTTCGGGCCGGGTCGGATCGGACCTGTCCGAACCTTGGTATACATCGGACCGGGCCGGGTCGGACTTAAAGAATAAGTAAATATATTATTTTTTCAAAACAAAACTTTTACTTACAATTACTTTTATTATTATTTTATATATTATTAACAAAATTATAATTTTACTAATTTGGCTTATAATTTCATAAAAAAAGAAATAACCTAACCTATACGCAATAGTACATTTTATCGCTAGTATTTTTTAAGAAAACCCTGCACCGACGTATTTTTAATATTTTTCAATAGTTTTACTTATTTTCTTTATAAACGAAATTAAATACTCTAATTGAACGTATATCAGTGATTTAATTGTTTACTAAACATTGATTAAGTCAGGTTAGAATTAGTATATTTTTATATTATATACTTCCTTTTTAATATATATAATTTATTATATGAATTATCAAAAAAAATTGTATTGTAATACAATACAATTTTCTTAGATCAGTTCGATTCGGGCCGGCCAGGTCCGGCCCGAAATACCCGGTCCGAAATTCGGATCGGATCGGACCGGGCTTAATTTTTGTTTGTAATGTTCGGACCGGATCGGATCGGACCTTAATATAAAATCTTATAAATCGGACCGGATCGGACCGGGCCGATAAAAAAAAGTTTCGGATCGGATCGGGCCACTATTTTAAGGTCCGATCTGATCTCTAGAAAATACGTCGTCTGGTGTGCCCAAATGTGGAGAGGGGGAATGATGTGCCCAATCAGAACAAATATAAGTTGTAATTCGGAGCGAGAATGGAAAAATACGTCATCTGGGATGCCCAAGCTGATTGATCAAAAGCTACTGAGACAACCTGTGTACTTAGTACTTACTAACCTTGGTAAGTAAGTGATTTTTCAGAACAGAAATGCAGAAATTGATAAAATAATAATTACTTACATAATTATCTGATACTATATCTATCTTACTATTTAGCTTCCCAATAGTGTCTAGTTAAACCGTGAATTTTTTGGAAATTTTTATTAACTGTTAAATACCAATATTAAATTTTATAGAAAACCGAGGTAAATTGTGACTATTCAAAAAACTAAATTTTGGTCTCCAGTTTTAAACGACTCTCACTCCTAAACTATTAGTTATAGGTATAAACCGGAGTATCATTCTTATAGAAAATTTTCGTACCTGTTAAAATGATTCATTTTTGTTCTATCTTACATCGTTTTCACTGCATCGACGATTTAAGCATAATCGGTACTTATTTATTTATTTGTATTACCCGGGAGCCTACGTCCTTGCATTATTTGCCATTGATTGGCGCTAAAATAATCGAGGCGAATATTAATTCCATTTGTCACCTATAGGTAATTTCTAATTTGAGTGGATTATACGTTATTTATCTTATTTTAATACATATTATGTAAAATTAATTCAAGCATGTCTAAAAAGAATTAAACATGTTATATTATTTCAATTTAAAATAAATAGTAAATGCATTATTAAAATAATATACTTATAACTTACCTTCGAGACCCTATGAAGAGACTTATAAATTAGGTATGTTAATATCATCTTGTGTTCGTCTCGTCATGTAGACCCTACTTACAAATAAAATAAAATTGGAAGAAAATAAAAAACAAAAAATTAGTATTAAAATTTTATTTTATCTTAAAAAAAAGATTTTTATACAATACATACATTTTAAAATTTATATAATATATATACATCATTTTCATATTTACAATAATATACAATTTGGTTTATTAACTAGAAAAATATAAAATATATTTATTTAAGAATTAATATGAATATATAAACAATTTAATGAAAATAATTTAGTGATTTATTAATAAATTAAACTTAATTATTAAAAAAAAATCATATCTTAAATAAATATCATATACTTACAGAAAGTCCCGTAAATCAACAAACATTATATTTTTATGTGGCAGGTATAGCGGCAGACATTTAAATTTTTCCCTATGCGTCCTGACTTACAGAACATCCTGTAGTTATTACCGTAATTAATAATAAATTATTTCATAGTTTGTAAAGTAAAAATAAATATGTTCATTACAAAAAAATGTTAAGCGTATTCAGAAATATTGACTTAAATTAAGTAGGTAGGAAAAAATTACAGAATTTTTGACTTAATAAGTAATTTATTATTGTTGATACAAAAAATTATTTTTAAAAATATTTTGAAATGTATTTTTTGGCATTCTTTAATAAAAACATTGTGCATTTTTTAACACATAATTATCAGAACATAAAAATATAAATTTGGCTGTGTATAGAAATATAAAAGCCAAAAACCACAAAAAATGCATTTTTAATTCATAATAAACCCGAACGTATCAAATTCGTTCGGCTTCATCAAATAAAAACAAAAAGAGTTGTTCATTTTCAGTTTTTCAAAATAATTTCTTCATGTTTTGAAATACGTTTGATTAAGTAATAAAATAAACATTATCTACAAATGTTTATTTTTAGAAATCTAATGGTAAATATTAATGTTTTTAATTGTATTTAGAACAAAATAAAATGCTGAATCATTTTGATAGTTGCATAGAAATGGAGTTTCCTAAATAGAAAAAACCAGAATAGTCTTGTTAAATAACGTAATATTGACATTAACTTTTTTAACAATAGAAAATAGTAGGTACATAAAAAAGTGTATTGTATTTTAAATAAATAATACAAAATAAAGTAGAAAGTATATTTTTTAGGGAGAAGGGAGGGGGGTCGCACAAATGAAAATTACTTATACTTATTGATATAAATAATAATTGAATAATTTTATAAAATTACTTTTTTTAAATTAGAAAAATAGAAAAATATTAGATTTCGTTGGGTCAAATCCTACGACTTTTGGCATAGTTTTAATATAGTTTTTGGTCTTAGAAAGTTTATTATCGAATACAATGTTTATTTGTTTTAATTTTTAACCGATTTCAAAAAAGGAGAAGGTTTTCAATTTGACAATAAATATATTTTATATATGTTCGGGTAGAATTTCGACAAATATGCACCGATTTGGACGATTTTTTATTTATTTTAAAAAGTATACTTCCGAGGTGGTCCCATATAAATTTTATCAGAATCTGACCATAGACTTTAAAGATACGCCACTCAAAAAAAAAGAAAATTTAAAAAAAAACCGACTTCAAAAACTGAATTTCAGGGTTTTTTTATGAAGTCAATTAATATTTTTATTTTTTACTTAATTTTTTTTAAATAATCAGTATAACATAACCCCCAAGACCCCCCACCCCTGCAAGTCTTAAATATCATTAACTTCCTTATATTCAGTTGAATTCTTTATAACAGAATATGATCAAATAAAAAGTGAACTCTTTAAACAATTTGCATAAATATAAGTCAAATTAATACCATACATTTATAATGAGTTATTAAAACAGTAAGATATTTTACATACAAGTATATTGTTTCCATTCGCGACATGTTATATTCGCATGAGCTTCATTTGCATTGAATGATAGGTCCTTGACTCATGTCTATCTTTCAGCTTTTATCTATTATACATATGATAGATATAAAAATACGTATTTTTATTATACTAGCTTCGCTCGCGTGGACTACGAAATTATTGTTTAGGATTTTTGAAAAATCTAGTTGAATTAAGTACAAACACGATTAGTTATTATTGTAATAATAACTCATCAACACCTATATAACCTAACAAAAACGAATCAGAACAAAAAGTACAAATATTTTAGTTCTGTTTTATTTTAAAAGTTAATTATTGAAAACAAAATAAACAACTGACGATCAAAAGACAACGGCCGAGTAGAGGAAGTCCAAATGGCCGAGATGCTCCGACGCGGCACTTGTTATATTTTATCGTATATAACTTATTTAAATTATATCCATATTAAGTATTTATGACAATGGCATCATTTATTTCGATAAGGTTTAATGTTTTGCAAGTCATAAGTCCACGTAAACAGAACCCAAACATTTTTAATTTTCTTTATAACATAAAAGCAGTTATTGTGGCTTAAATATAAAAGTTAGACATATGGTATCGCGGACTTTATTTTAGATTTTTTGATTCTATACAATTCTTGACTACATTATTTTGTTCAATATTTAATGGTTTAGGTAGCGTATTGTAAAATAGCGCGCTGGTGGCAAACTTTTTTCTGACTTGATTTACTATCATCGTCACTGCTTATTCTTTATGTTACCTAACATAACAAAGTATACGGACAGACAGACAGACAAAGAGACGTTGAGCTTTATATATATTAAAGATAAATGCACTAATTAAAAAAGAATATAATGTTCAATTTATTTATAGAATTTGCGTATTATAACATATTTACCCGCATTAAGAATAATTTTATGATATCAATATATTTGAATAGATAAAAAAATATATTGTAGATAACCCGATCCAAATTTTTTCAATAAACAGTTCAATAATTAATATTTTGATTTTACTTTAATAGTTATTTTCTTACTGGTGTACAAAAATATTATTCTAAATTATATTTACTTACGTCAAATAATTGATAAAGATATTATATTACTTTCAGTAAATACATTTATTTAATAGTAAACATATTTACAATTGAATAAATTCAACATTTAATGACATTTTTTTAATTACCTATTTTCTCAACAAAAATATTGGCTCTTGTTAGTTTATAGTTCAGACCACGTTCAGATAAAAATTTTTTGGTCAATACATACATTCACGGGTGTATGCCATAAGGGTTCGTTTGGAGCCACTTACAGGTGCATTTTTGAGTTAAAAAAAATATAAAAATAGGACCATATTCATATTGAGATCTACATTTTGACACGCCACTTGCCTAGGTGTGAAAATAAAAAAATAAAATTCTGTGACGCCCCGCCCTATTTTTGCAAAATTTGAAATGATATAGTTGACTTAAGTATTTGTCGTTGGTAGTCTCGGCAAAGACTCATTACCATTTTTTCAGATTTTTTGAACCAGTAATTACCAAGTTAGAGAGGGGGGGGAAATAAATTACTGCTAGGAGCCCCATGCAGGCGCCTTTTTGAGTAAAAACACTAAATGATCTACATTTTGACACTCCAGACGCATTGGTATACATTTTTTTTGGATTTGCTTTAAAGCCCCCTGCAGGTGCCATTTTTGATTTAGAAAAAAATAAGAAAGAGGGTCATATTTCAGTGCTTTGGTATAAAAAAATTTTTTTTTGTCTAGTTTTATCTTCTTAGTGCTTTCCCTAAAAAAATATTTTTTCAAAAAATTTGTGTATCTTTTATTAAAAGGCAATTTCAAGTTTCTAGCTTATATAGTTTACGAGATATTTTGCTTTGACTGAAAAGGACGGACGGACGGACGACAAAGTTCCGAAGAAACCTAGAGTAATGTTTCTTCGGAACCCTAAGAAGTGAAAATACTTTGGCACAGTAGCAACTATATAATAACTTTATTAATAAACTTCGTCTATTGATACTGTATTTAAGGGTTGTGAGATGAAGGGTTAAATGTGGTTATATAAACTATTTATTAGTCATTAGTTCCAGATATATAACCTTACAAAGTAAGACATATTGAGGAAGATATAGAAAAATAATGAGTAACTATCCAAAAATATAGGTAATAATATTTTAAATCAAAATCGGCTATTAATAAATATTCTTTCAGAATTATTCTTGGCATTAAGACAATAAGTGCACTTGAGAATTTTTAAAGTATGAATTGTAACGTGTACCTTAAAAATAAATTTAACAGCTGACATATTAAGATATTTTTGACACAAACATTTTGCCAACATTGTGACAAGAATAATGAATAATCTGTCTCAACAAAACGTGAAAAGGGGTGATACAAACATATAAAAAATGGGCGTATTAAATTTTTATTTTTGTCGTAAGCAAATTAACTTCTAAGGAATTTTCAAATAAAAAAAAACACTTCATAAAAATATTTTAAATTTAAATATTTTTGGATTATATTTATAGTCGGTTTTACGAGGGGGAGGGGAGTACAGCGGATCAATCAGAAAAGTAACAAAATATTTATTATCATGACATGGCATTAGTTCGAAAATAAATAAATAAGAACGTAATTCGATTTTGTTATATTTAAAATAAATACTGTATGGACTTAGAACTTTTGTAGTAAATTTATCTCAAAAATAATAAACATGGATTAAAGTAAATGATCTCTTACGTCAAATTCAGTAAAAACATGTAAACAATTATAATTTATGATATTTTAATGTAACGACATATTATATTATCACAAGTATTAACTAAAAACAATATAAAAATATATTTTTAAATATAGGTAGTAGGTAAATATTTGTTGAATTTATTTTTAGAAATTATTTTAAATAAATCATTTTATGTAAGACCAGTTTCATACAGAAATAAAAATAAATACATAATTGAAACAATGGCTCCAACTTCTTTCTTAAATACAGGGTCGTATCCAGTATTTTTAATGCCTAAAAGATTTGTGTGTTACTAACGGACCTGCTCGCGTTATATATATTTTTTTAATATTGGCAGTACAAATTTAATTTAAAAAAAGGGGATGAAATATTAAATTATTATTTTTATTGTTTATCATTCATTATACAAAATCGTAAATAACTCGGCTCCTATGCGTGTTTCCCCCCCTAAAACCCTCTTTTACCTTAATATCATAAACAGTTATGTAGATAAATATATCAACATTTTTTTAAATCTAACACCAATTCCCCTCTCCCTTAGGGGTTGAATTTTTGAAAATGTTGTCTTGTAGAGTATTTGTCCCATGTTTCATTCAAGTGAATACAAACAAAATTTTCTCATACAAACTTCTCCAGTCCCTTGCAACCCCTTAGTGATTGAATTTTGAGAAATGCTGAAATACATGATTCATTATTTGGATTGTAGAGTATTTATTTTTGTTTTAAGTTTCAATTAAATCCGACCAAAAAATATTTTTTATATAACAACGTGTAACTTGTACATTCCCCTTTACACCCGTAGGGATTGAATTTTGAAAAATTATTTTTTATTGGGTGCTTACATCATTAAAAGGAAGACACACTCGAAATTAGCAAAAGCCAAACTAACACTATTTTCGAGGTCTCAAATCGCGTTATCGTTTCGTTTTTCGATTCAGATGCACACTCTACGTCCATGGTCTATAATCCCCCCCCCCCTCCCCAATTAGAAAATTATCTCCGGACACCTCTGTCTATATATGTATGTAGATATCTCAGTATATACATTTGTTATGATTATTTTAAAACAAATTAGCATTTAAAGTAATGCATGTAGATCGAATGTGCCATGTCCCATTCTTCTGGCAATGTTTTCAGTACGTTCAACTTTGACGGGGTCTCTTTGTGAGCACAGATTCCGAGTGCATCATCATTGCCGGGGGTTGAAATGGAATGTAAATTGTTACACCTACCTACCTACGTATGTAATTACTACTCCCAGGAACTTTACTGTTTTTTTTTTCGAGTAAGAAATTCACTGTAATATAGCCATGTTGGTACTAAGAAAAATACTGATTTTAATTGCCTTTGTGCGCATGTGATTTAATAGCTATTTTATATAATACGTTCTGTAGAAATGCAGTGCATTCAGAAACCGCAGGTAGCGAGTTTTTTTGGAAGAAATTAAAAAATATCAAATTCATATTGAATGAAATATCTTACGAAAAGTGTGGTGGGGGCTAGTTTTCGATCAAAATAATTAATTTCTACTTATGAAATCTCTGTCTGAGCAAACTGCCGCCCGCTGCGTATGGAATATTAAAAAGAAAAAAATATATTTTAATTTAAAGGATTTATAAAATAAGTTAATTATAATAAACCGATCAATTAATGTTTCGTTTCGACATAAATGTATTGGTGAAGTGAGCACAACATATACACAATGACATGATAAACGTGAGCCTCTTCAGCAATTATACCCTCCATATTTAACAGAAATTTAATTTTAAGAAAAAAATATTTATAGAATTGAAAAACTAATGCCCGGTATTATAAATAATTTGCTTGAGTGCAAATGCAAATTAGCTTCCAGCTAACGCTATCTGATAGGTGTCAAATTGTTATGAAATTGCTCGATATTTTAAAGTAGTGGTAATAAATGTAAATGCTATGCATTGTATGAGGTAAACTTAGCAGCACTTATTTTAAGTCGCTGATTTTACTTTTCGCGCATACGTCAAGGTTATCATATGTACGATTTCATTCGTTACATCTGTGAGTGTGTTGTTATTTATATTTAACACCTAGCAGATAGCGTTAGCTGAAAGCTCATTTGCTTTTTCACTCAAGCAAATTCTTTATAATACCGGGCATAATTTTAACAGGTTGGGTTCTGAATAGTTAATTGTTATAGGGCCTTAATAAAATAATAAGAGCATTTTTTTATTCATTGAACAAACAATCGAGCAGTGAAAGTGTCGTAATAATAAAATTGTCATACATATTTATATTAGAAAGGAAGTATAAGTATAATAGAGATACTCTAGTAAGAGTTATGACAGCATCGACATTTTTAACTAAACGGATTTATTCAAAAAATTACTTATGTATTGTTTTTAGCAAGCATAAAAAATCAAATTAAAAAAATGTTATAATATGAAGTACTAGTGCATTGAACCCGGTGTTATCCGGGTTAATATCCACAAATACATAGTGACCTGAAATATTCAATATGCCCAAAACACACGGTTCACTGCGAATTGTTTTTTTTTCGAATTTACACAAAATATCCACAAATTATACACCTAAACCTAACCTATCCATTAGTGAAAACCGGAATAAAATCCGTTCAGTAGTTACTGAGAAAATTTTCAAATTCCCAGGAAACACCAGGTCGCGTTTTAGAATTTGTATGAAAATCAAAAATAAATAAATAAATAGGTTAGCAACAACCATAAGCAAAACTTTCTTGGAAATGAAATGTTTGTATTTTCAATCAATATATTTCAAAATATTTAATTGTTAACATGTGTCAAAAATCATTCAATTGTTCAACAAAATATATGAAAGAGACGTGATCACAGTGACGTAAATTAAATTAAATATTGAAACCGTAAATTCTTGTAAATTGTAGAATTCTTTATTCCATAGCTACTATGTTTTTATATAAATTACTATTGTATGCTCTGACATCATTGAAACAAAACACGACTTGATAAAGATTTTTTTTAGTCTTTTGTTGTTTGGTTTTCATAAAATATTAAAAGTCACGAACATACACAAACAAAAATTGAAATCTGTTCCGTAATTCCCGAGTCTATATGCCTTACGAACATTCATTTATATATTATATATATTTAATGATATTGATTGATAAAACTAATACAATCGATGCGGGCTGTCAGAACTCTTACTAAGAGTATCTCTAGGTTCATTATATAGTCACAAAAGTACATATATAATAAAATTGAATAATACGTAGGACATACATTTTTATTTATATGTGCATTTGAATTGTATAGATATATTTATTGTATTCATAATACAATAAAATCATGCATGTATATTTGACATATATATGTACATCCTTTCAATTCAATTTTATTCAAGCCTAAAGGAAGAGAATTCAGTATGTATGGCTGTATTAAAAAAAACTCATAGATATATACATACATATATGTATGTATGTATTTATATTATAGGTGTTCTGTATGTCAAGAACCATATAATAGTCCAAAAATTATTAATGTAATAACTATGGAGAATTGTCCTGCTACCCCCCCCCCTTTAAATCGGATCCTGCCATAATATCTTATCAAAATCGGTCCAGTAATTTTTGAAATCATCGAAAATAAATAAATATTTCTATACATGGTATAAAATAAAGTCCCTCGCCGCATCTGTCTGTGCATGATTTTCTCAGTAACTACTGAACGGATTTTATTCCGGTTTTCACTAATGGATAGAGTCTTTTACGAGGATTATTTATATAAATTTCATTGAGTCGGAAATATCTGTGTAAATAGTTAACGATAAGTAAAAACAATGTTTATTATAGATTAAATTTATATCCCCAAGTAACACCGAGTCTTAAGCCTTGAAAAATTATTTATATTCATTAAAAAAATTTATAAATTTTAAACTAAATATACAAAAAAATAAACTTTATTTTTTGGTCGTATTTTATTATTAAACTTTTGATCGCCACAGCATGTGTTAAATGCCAGGTGATGCTCTCTACTGCAACCGGTATATTACTCCAAAACGGGCTACATTAAAGTTCTTTGTTTGCATCTACAGATGTTCCACACTCTCAGTGTGACCTCTGTATTATTTAAATTATTTGTCGCTTCTGCTTCTAAGAACAAGTTGAAATATTGCGACCGACACAAAAACAAATCGTATATCATATTTGAACAAATAAGCACGCAATAAATGTGTTAATTTGAATTTACCTTATTTGATTTTGAAATTGTTTTTTTTTTAGAACAGATGTTCAAAATTATTTTTGTACGTGTTTTGGAAGCTTATTGGTTATTCTTTTAATTTTGTTCTTAATACGTTAGACCAGTGGTTCTTAACCTTTATTGGACCGTTAAAAACTTTAAATTATATAAAAAAACATCTGCCAAGTAAATGCACAATGCTTCCTAGTGCTAAATTCACTAAATGTAGTTAATTATAATTATCGAACAATTTTAATGTACACCGATAAAGAATTCAGATGAACTGCCTGCCTCAACATTTTTCTTAATACGCGCCTGATTAATTTTTCATATATGTATTTTTAGTTTTCTAACAATTTAAAAAAAAAATGTCAAAATGATATTTAATATGTCAAAGTAAATAGCGATTGGTAAAAACAAATATCGACTTTTTACTACAAAAGTTGTGTGTCCTTTCTTATAGAAAATTGAATGCTCTACAAAAAATCCCCGCCCCCCACCCCCTTCTTTCGTACCTGTCAATCTATACAACATAAATGAAATTGAAAAAAAAATTACAAATCAAATTTAAATCAGTATAACACCTTTACCCCCCCCCCAATGCTAGAAATGGAATATTTCCTTCCACATAAAGTAAATATGTTCCTGTACAATTATAGACAAAAATAGCACTACTAAAGGTTAATTTTAACCAATTTATCTCAATTCAAAAAACCAGTAGTTAATTTAAATTAAATTTTATTTCAACCAAATTTTTCCATGGACCAAATTCCATGCGGCATCGAATTTTTAATAGTTCGAGGTCAATCGCCTAACATATAACCATCTTAGATTGGATTACATAAGCAATGACATACAAAATTAGTTTGTTCTTTAGAATTAATGCGATATTTCTTAGCGGGAGAAGACAAAAAAACATGCTCCTGCTCCATAACCTTTTAAATTGCCAAATAGTTAAAATGTCCTAAATGAAAATTATGATCCGGTTACTAGACACGTGGGCGCCTTAACACTGTACGTGAACACTGTGAAAAATAAATGAAAAGTTTGTACTGGCACCAGTCTTGGAAAATACCCCACTTGTTTGATTAAATGTACTAAATTAGAAATATTTGTTTGTATTTGATAACTGTCATTACTGAATCATAATCTATAGACAATAGACACAACTTTAATTTGATGATAATCGGCCAATGTGTGTTAAAATGGTGGACATTTAAACATTTAAACATCTGCTTTACATTGTTTCTAATTTTACCATTCTTTATTTTATAACTTTTATGTCCATTACTGGAGCTCATTACTGGCTTTACTTTATCCATTACTGGAGAAAAAACAAAAACAAAATAAAAGGCTTTAATTTAAAAAACAAACTATATTTGCGGACTTTTATTTTTTATTAGTAACATAAGTTCAAGAGAATTACAAAAAAGAAGCCCATCAATCCCGAAAAACAGTATATCTTGCTCTTAAAGCATCTCAGACTGGTGCCAGTACCTTATTGTACATTTAATTTAACTAATGCTCGGTTTCATTTATAACAGTTATCTACAATTAATCGCAATCTGTACCGATTAAAGTTTTACTTCATTGATATAGCTACGTTATTTAGGAGGCAGTTAACTGGATTAATACCCAGTTTCACGAACGATAGTTACTAAGCATTAATAAAACAACTGTTTAAATTTCTAGTAATCAATTTTATCTATGTGAAAATAAAAATTTGGTTGAATTTTTTTACAGTGTATGGACCATAATCCGAACGGTATTTTCCATAAGATTTTGAACAGGTCTACAATAGGAGGCTTGGAGTTTCCGTGGTAACAAAAAAACATTATATTATGACATAATGTTGTTAACAGCTAACTTGATTACATTTCGTAATACCATCTCTTATAATTTTATGATTCACAATTCAACAGAGACAGACGGTGAAAAACCTGACGAGTATCTCTAAGCTGAGACTTGGGTGGGGGGGGGGGGGGGGCTGTGTTACCCCTTCTTCCTATTTAAAAATGATAATAGAAAAAAAATTACTTATAGAAAATTGTTATAAACGGAAAGTTACCTTGCACTGAAGCCAGTGTGCTCCGTAAAAATATGCTCCAAAAAGTCAGCGGCGTACCATTCAGATCTTAAAATAAATATCAATTGTTTGGAGTTTAAAAAATTAATTCATAATTAAATGTTTTAAATTGCATTTAAAATTATTTCAAGACGATCAAATTCAATTTTAATTTTAATTTAAGCATCTATGGAATATACAGGGTGTTCACAAGAACCGAGTGATTGTTGCAAACTTTGTTATTATTGGAGCTAAAATATCGGTTAAATTGGCAAAATATTTATTCTGGGATGAATAATGATGGGGTCAAAAAAACTATTGGATTTCTTTCAGAGGTGTATTAAAATATAACTTATTTAATATAAACCCTGTATATTATTATCGGATTTTATAGCTGAGAATGTTCTCTTTGAAAAACCTAAACACCCCTGTTACGTTGGAAGATTTGTGCTTATCACTCGAGAACTCTTATCCGATTTACATGTTTTTTTTTATTCATAGATATGTTCATTGGTCAAGTTTTAGTATGTATTTTGTTACGTTAGGTAACATAAGGAATAAGCAGTGACGATAGTTGTAAAAAGTTTGCCACCAGAGCACTCTTTTGCAAAACCATTAAATATCGAACAATATTATGTAGTAAATAATTGTGTAGAATTAAATAATCTAAAATTAACTCCGCATTACCATATATCTAACTTTTATATTTATGCGAGCGAAGCCGCGAGCACAGCTAGTTTAGTATAAAGAATAACTTCAAAGATGTTTTGATAACATGACATATCGCCCCCACATTTCTTGATACAAGAAATATTGATTGTAATAATTTTAATCAGATGCTATATCCTTGAAGTGATAGATCTTTAAACATTTTCGATCTCTGACATTTTCCATATTAGTTAAAAGCTATATAGGTGGATCGGTTGATTATTATTAGTCACAGTAACGCTAGTTAGCATAATTGAACAATGTAATAATATTATTAAATGATTTTAAACGAACGCACACAGGCAACAAAACGCGAAAATTTGGCCAAAATCTATGACGTATAAACATGTATTTTGTATGTTAAAATTGTAGAAATTATTAGTAGATAAAACTTATCAAATCCACTAGCTTACATTTCTATGATTTTGTTTGATTTGATTAACATAGAATTATGCATTGCATTTGGCTACATTTTCGTGTTTTTTTGCCTGTGTAGAACGTCTAGTAAATTGAATTGGTTTTTTTCCCCTTTTCCGGGTATTAAATGGAATTTTTTGTCTGAGGTTTTAAAAGTTAGAACTTTAGCACTAATGCAACCAAATATATCTATAAAACTACTTTGATATACTACTACAATAAGTCATATTTGATTTCTAATGTTCAGTATTATAAAGAATTTGCTCTGGAGCAAAAGTTAAGGGGTATTAAATATGAATGACAGCCCACTGACAGTTCTACTCAGTGGTATCGTTTATCTGAATAACCTTAAAGCAGTGGTGATAAGTGTACATCATAAAATGTATAGCATTTACGTTATTATACATTTATTAGCATTGCTTTAAAATCTCGAATAAATTTATAAAACGATTTGAGACCTCGCAGATAATTTTTGTTCTAGAAAAATTTTTTATAATACTCCATTTAAATAGATTCGGGTTTTTACCGCTAAAACATTCCAAACTAATTTTCATGATAAATAATAACCAAGCAATCAAGAAACTCAAAAATAGTACAATCATTACTTCACTTTTCATTACCATAAAAAATCGCAGATAAAATTTGTTGTTATTTTTTATTCCAGATAAAATATATTACGGATGCACCATTTTTTTCTTATCAAAAATTTGCAATATGTATGAAAAAATTTGACCTTCAACTAATTTCCAATTGGCATACACAATATTTTGGACCACATTTTCCCCACGTGGTAGAGCATTACGCTCGGACACGTGCCCATTGTATTTTTATTATAAATAACAACGTGATAAAGGAACAACTCTCAACTCTGATTGTATTATTAATATAAATCTGATAGAAAATGTATAGTTTTCAACGCAGTGAAATCAACATTGAAATTAACATTGGGTTAATTAAAAGTTAAAAGTATTGTAGAACGCTTTGGACCCATACCACGACGTATGATTGGTGCATTTTGAAATGTCGCTTCGAAATAAACTTGATACATTTTAAATTAGGCAATAGTGTTTTGTTTTCAACTTAAAAAAATATTTTTGAACTAGCAAACAAAACACTAATGATTAAAATTTATCGAAGCGGCATTTTAAAATATGCCCAAAGGCTACTACAACACTTCTAGTAGTTCTCGTGCTACAGTACTATCAAAAAGTTACGCTCATAATACCATGGTAAAATATCGAAAATAATTGCGTTGCTACAGATAATTTTTGATCGAGTCTATACCCAAAGCCGTACATACTATGAATATATTTTCTCAAATTACAAACACATCAACAAATAGCGCCATCAGCCGTGCGCATCTTCAAACGGATGTTATAATAATTCAAGAAAATTCGCTGTCTTCCGTTCTAGTTGCACACAGTGTTGCCATATTGATTCTATTCAATCCGTCAACATGTCGATTCTTTGTTAAAGTTTAATACTTTCCATGGTTGTATTAGTACGTATAAGAGCAATTTTATCATGACTGAACGCTTCGACAGATTTTAATTAAAAAAAACTACCAAACAGCAAAGGGTTATTATTCTGATATGTGATAAAAATTCTAAATGATTGACCGTTTTGAACCCTTTGCTGTTTGTTAGTTTTTTATAAAAATCTGTCGAAGCGTGTAGTGAAAATTAAGAGAACGGACATAATATGTACTTGGTATAACGGATACGTACAAAAGTTGCAAACTTTGATGACAATTATCTCGAGTTTAAACCGCCGATCTCTTTAAAATTTCACGTCCAGATAGATATCATTGTTCTATCTACCTACTGAATTTTTTTTAAAATTCTATCGAAATGATGTTTGCACGAGAACTACCTTAATTTAGTTGAATCGGAATACACTGTTTTTATTCTGTAATTCTTTCCACCCTAGTCAATAAATAAATATAAAAATTCACCTATCATCGCTAATATTAGAAGTTTGCGTACTATTCTGACTCGAAAAGGAACTTCTACTATCTCCACCCAGACAACTATCAGGGACAGTCATAAAATTACAAGTCTTTTTCACATTGTTCCATTTTGTCTTACTACAAACTCTCTTCAATATACTTTTACTACCCCCATCTTCCCCATGCACCTTCTCCACTTCATCAATAAAGGGAACCAAACTGTTCACATTTTGCTGAACACTACTATTATTATTCTCTTTCAAACTTTTAAAACTAGAATTTCTTCTGATCACAGATTTACGATGCAAATCAACATCTTTTTTCTTAAAATAAAATAATTTACGTAGTTCCCTTTTGATTCTCTTACTTCTATAAGCGAAGAGGAACGGAGAAATTACACTAGAGAAGATAAGGTGTACGATAGCTACTCTATCGAATATCGATAAATTAATTATTGGACTACTTAAAACGCTATGTAAAATTAATGCTACTCCATACGGGACATAACAGATAAATACCATGACAATTACAAATACACTTATCTTAGCTGCCCTCGTTTCTTCCCTGTATTTGAACATTGAAGCATTCGAAATTCGACATTTAAGAGTATTCATAAAACTGCTTGTGCTCTTCAAGCTACCAGTTCTTGGTTTAGGGGTGCCAATTATACTGACACTCTTAGCTGACTCCGTTGTTGACTTCCTACGGCAGGAATCGATACATATCGATAGCTTTCTGGGACTGTCTTCTACTTCCTGCTTTTCGAAACTATCCAAAGAATCCGAACATTCAGAGTCTGCGAACTTTTGAACTGAAGGCACTAACAGATGCACTGGTTTATCTATCGAATCTACACCGTCGAGATTAGGAACTGATTTGCACTTTTTAGATTCGTTTAAAGAGGTACTATCCCAATCTTCAATTTTGATCGGTATCTCGTTCAACACTTCTATTGAATGTCTTTGGTTGAATGTTTCTTCAATATGTAGCATCAAGCCACCTTCATCTTCGGTTATAGGCACAGGTACATACGTTTCTATATTAATTGTTATCGAACCCGAGTTAGTGTGTCTCATCCGTTCACTGTTTTTATGCGCTGCGGTGTAAATGCAAGCATATATCACACAAATTGCAATGAAAGGGGTTAAAATGATCAAAATAAAATAAATAACTGCGTACACAATTCTCACTGTAATAGCACTATCGAAATCTACATTGTTGTAAGAGCAAAAGTTCCAAAGGCTTGCATTTTTATCTTGAGTCACCGATCCCAAAATACCGAAGAATATCGATACAACCCATGATGTGGCGATCCATATGATTGATTTGAATTGATCTATCCTCATATGGTATCGCAATGGGTGGACGACAGCGAAGTACTGGTCTATGGAGATCAAAAAGATGCTTAAGATCGATGCAGCACATACTAAACTTGCACTACCTTCGGCTAGATAACATAGTGCGTTCGTTGAATTTAAATGATTAGTGAATTGAGTCTTTGTGTTTATTTTTTCGTAAATTTTTGTAGTTTGATCATGAAGTATCAATTCCTCGTTTGTTTTTATTTGGAATTCAAAATTCAGCACGTCTTGTTTGAAGGAAATTTCACTTTTTTCGATTGGATTTAATAACAAATTACTTGGAAATGATTTTACATGAGAACTTTCATTAGTAGGCCTGATACTATAGTAACTTTTTGTCAAATCGTCGGCAAGAAGTAGCGGGATTAAGACTGCACTTGATATGAGGTTTGTTATTAGAAGGTTGATGACAAATCTGAAATAAAATAAATAAACATCAGGACATGTAACTTTAATTGTTTCATTTTTTAAGGCTTCCGCGGTGATTTTTAACTGTTTTTGATAATAATAAAAATTCTAGCTCCCCACAGGAGCTTCAACCTTAAAATTTGGAATATATATTCTATATATAATGAAAGTTGTTAATGTAGTAACAAAGAGGGGAGGGGGGGAAGTTTTCAAATAAAACGCTTTTTTAATATTCTTTGGTGCACTGTGTCTGTTTGTCTGTCACAGCCTTCTAGCTACTAAATTTCTAACTTACCGATTTGAAACAGTCCTGAGTCCAGGTTTCTTCATGAATATCAAGATGACGAGCAAGTTGGCCACAATGGCCACACAGCTGACAATAACTAGGATCACGTGTAGCGCCCATTCTCCCTTCCCCTCCCCAAAAAGACCAGAATCCATTCGTTATGTGATGCAGAGTTGTGACGTCATGCTCGTTACGTAACACCACCTCATCGGATTTGTTGAAAGAGTAAAGATTGTTGTCATCTCTCTTCAGCAGATCATTGCTGATGATGAAAGGTTTGATTGGAGATCTGAAACAATTAGGTAATTCGATATTAGTTAGATTTGTATATGGATATACACTTAACGCTTTGTAAATTAGTTAGGTCGGTGTAAAATAATCGTTCCTAAGCTAATAATAGTTAGGGTAAAGTGGGGTAAAAGTAATAACGGTCTATAGTTTGCCATGTCACTTTATTTACTATCTACTAATCAGTTCATACCTCAGAAAGTTCCTATTTGATCTAAATCAAAATGAATTTTATTTTTTATTACCCCTAATAATGTAATGAATACTACTATAACAATACTATAGCGATGAGGTTTGCATTTATCCTACTTAACTTTGGTTTAAGATCTACAGATTTAAATTTTATTTTTAATAACATCTAAACTGTTATATTCTACATTTGTACAATGTTCGCCTTGCAACGTTGCACAAATTAACTGTTAAATTTAACATTACTACGACATCAAATTTCCAGTTATATAGTAATTTTAACAGAACCAATGTTACATAAAAATAAACAATAAAAAACATATTTTTATTAAATTATGTAACAATTATGTCGTTTGTAAACAATATCGATTTATTCCTCAATGGGCTGTAATTAATTTGATATAAAATATTTATGTTGTAATTAATTACTTTGTATAATACTATATGGATTTATAATGCGGAAATCATTACCCAAATTATTACAAACCGAATTCTGTGTCGATAAAATATATAATCAGCAATTATTGTATTGATATTAATTAATTAACAAATACAACCAAGTGATTTGAAGATGAATATACAGTAGGGTCTCATTTACGCGGTAGATACGTTCCACAGCAAATCGTGTATAAAAAATCGCACAAAAAAAACATTGCTTAGATTGTATAATTCGGGATACGTTTCATAATTTTTTAAACCTCGTTAAACCAAATCAATCAATTAGAATAGGCTGAAAATCGGGGATTTTTTTTTTAATTCACAAAAATAATTAAAAACAAAAAGAAAATAACTTCGAAAATCTGAAAGAAATTGATGTAAAAGTTCATATTTAAATTCAATTACGTACCTACTAAATTTGAGTAGGTATTTTATCAGAAAGGGGGGGGAGGTAGTATATAGCGAGATAGATAAGACTATTTTTACACACAGAAGAGTTAGATTTTGCATGGATAAAATTTAACTTCCCAGATTTTTTCTATAGTACCAACTATTGTAAATAGTGATAAAAATCGAAAGTTATAAGATTGTTCTAAACAGTTGAAGCGTGATTTTCTGATCAGAATATTTTACAATACGTTTTGTATTAAAAACATTTGCCAAGTGCACAGTGCTTCCTCGTGCTAAACTCACCAGAGGTAGTTAATTATTGAACAATTTAAATAAAAACCGATAAAAGTGTTCAGATAAATTGCCTGGCATTGGTTAACCATTTAATTTTTATACAATTTTACTAAAAAATATTACTTTCGAAATTCTTCTTAAGACGCGCCCGATTTTTTTTCGTATATTTTTTATTTTTAATCTAAATCTAAATTTATGCAAACGTCAAAATGATATTTAAAACGTCAAAATGGCATTTAATATGTCAAAGTAAATAACAATTTAAAAGTACAAATGACTTTGTTTAAACTGAGATAAATCTTTGTAAGGGAATATTTTACAACAAACGTTGTAGACCTATATATAGGAAATTGAATGCTCTACAAAAAATAACCTATAATAATTTTACGTAACATTTATCGTTCTTTAGATATCTTGAAAAAATAAATATTTTGGGATGTCACCCTCCCCCTTACACACGATTTTGATTATTTTGAAATGGAACCGTCCTCAATCCAGACCTAACCATCCAACCAAGTGTCATTAATATCGGTTCAGTGGTTCATTAGTTATGCGTGTGACAAGGATTCAGAGGACAGACACACAGACAGACAGTCACGGAATGAAATGTGTTTGTCTTGACCTCAAACGGAAAGATCAATTTAAAATTTTGAAATCGTAAGAACAATTTTTTTATCTCATTTTAAAACGATCACAAAGCTTCTCGTATCTTCGATATTGCGAGGTGAAGCAAAATAAACCGTACTAATTTATCAGCCAGTTTCAATTATTCCATATACAAATAAAAATAATGTAAATGTCTCTGAAACTTATAAGTTTATATTTAACATAGTAAATTATTTAATGATGATTGTTTGCATCTACTGAAGTATATTTCAAAGCAGAGTAGAAGCATGTTAAGATATGCATGCATTAATACCAACCTTCAAAAGCAAAAAAAACTGATAACCAGACAAGGTTATTATGTGATTTACTTGTAGCTATTTCAAAATGAAACATGGGATGAATTAATGCATATTTCAACAAAGAATGATACTAATAAACAAATCTGATCATCCCAGGGCATCTCCTCATCTCCCAAGTAACCCTTATCAGATATAAATCTGGATAAAAATAAATTAAAATACTTGAATCGCTTTTTTTTTATTTTCGTCTCTGCTTGTTCTGACTTTGAAAATTACTGAACCAATTTTGATAGGATTTTCACTGTTAAGAGGCCTAAGACCCTAGAATTTAATTAAACTATGTGGTAATTGAATTACAGCAGTCTCGTATTCAGAAAATTTTATAATTGGGGTTTTATAATATATTTTAAAATATTGATTTAACACGAAAACGACTGAACCGATTTTGATAGAATTTTTACAAATAGGAAGCTTAAGATTCTAGAATTAGTTAAGGCTATATTTTAATTGAATTTTTTTGTAAACAAAATTACAATTTCCTATATAAAATATACGCGGACGAATCCACGGAGAAATTTTAGTTGATTATAAATCATTTAGTACCAAATAAATTTCGATATAAAAATTGTTTTGGAATTTTTGATATCATTTTAAGTATGCAATAAAAATTTTGTTTTGAAAAAAAAACCTGGCCGAGGTAAGTAACCTCAAATAAAAATAAGCGGTATTTTTTGCATTATTTAAATACACAATAATTACATTTTCCTCAGGTATGTAATTTTTAAATCAAGTTCATTAACTCAACTGTCATTAACTTCGAGTATATTATTTTATTTCAACTGATGAGTCATGCTATAATAAGATCAGAGTAGGCGATGTCCCTCCCACTTAGAATATATACATATATATATAATTCTATGTGTACATGTGTGAGAAAATCGTTAGGAAATCTGTCTGAATATTTTATCTCTATGTTACCTGTTCAGGTGCCAAAAAATACACGGATAAAAATGGAGTCGATTTTTTAATAAATTTAATAAAATTCTCCATTGTAATTTTTACAATACGCAATTTTTAATATATTCGTAAATATCATTTATGTACATAATTTATTCAAATAATTATTCTTAAGTTGAATTATTTGTTAAGTGTTATACAAATTATTCCATTTCAATTTTTAGTACATTTTTTCTATTCGATATTTAAATTTTTATTAGAAAACAATACAATAAATACTACGATTGTGTAAAATTAATTATATTAATAGTATATTTTTCATTGGTACACTGTTAAAAATTTTTGTAAATTTACTACATTTTTACTAAGCAGTTGCTTTGTAAAATTACAAACTCTCGTATTGTATTGGAATTTTCAAACGCATTCGTAGTAATATTGCAATTTGTAATAACAAGAGTACTAAGCAGGTTGCAATTTTACAAATTTTTTGTATTCGTCAGAAACTTGTTGTAATTTTACCATTCAAAGTTGTAGAATTAAATCTAAAGTTTTGTAAAATTTCCATACATATTCGGAATTTAATTTTACCACAATTATCTGTAAAATTACTAACCAAAATTTGCAATTACAATCTCAAGAAGTGATTGGAAATTTACAAATCATTATTTATTTTTTCAAATTCTGTTTGCATTTTTACAAAAATTCATTCAAGTCATGAGCGCTATGTATTTTTACAAGTCTTGTTTGTAATTTTTAGTCTAAAACTTTGTAAAATTTCTACACATATTCGGAATTTAATTTTACCACATTTATCTGTAAAATTACTAACCAAAATTTGCAATTACAATCTCAAGAAGTGATTGGAAATTTACAAATTATTATTTATTTTTTCAAATTCTGTTTGCATTTTTACAAAAATTCATTCAAGTCATGAGCGCTATGTATTTTTACAATTCTTATTTGTAATTTCAAGTCTAAAACTTTGTAAAATTTCTACACATATTCGGATTTTGATTTTACCAAGATTAATAGTAAAATTACTAACCGAAACTTGCAGTTACAATTACAGGAAATTTACAAATCATTACTTTTTTTTTGAAAATTCTGTTTGCATTTTTACAAAATTTCTTTCAAGTCATGAGCGCTATGTGTTTTTACAATTCTTGTTTGTAATTTCAAGTCTAAAATTTTGTAAAATTTCTATACCTATTTGTAGTCTAATCTTACTACAGTTATCAAAAAAATGACTAACTGAAATACGTAATCCAAATTGCAAAAAGTGATTGAAAAATTGTAAAACTTTAATTACTTTAGATTTGTTTATATTTTTACTAGTGTCTCTTACAATCATATAGTTTTATGTAATCTTCTAATTCTGCTGTGTAGTTTCAAGTATAAAACTTGGTATATTTATTTTGCATTTTTATAAAATTGTGACTTATGCAGATTTAAAATTTAATTTGAATGCAGTTCTAAGTAAAATTAGTAGCAAACATTTATACTTGAATTGCAAGTATGAAGTATAGATTATAAAAAAATATTTTTTTTTTATTAAAATGTTTTAATATACATGTTGTTTCTGAATATGAAATATGTTAGTTTTATAAAAAAAACCTCATAGAATCGATCAAGTGTATAAAAAAAATTGTGAAAGAACCGAATTATTCACTGTGGTAAAAAAATAGTGATAAAATTTAATTGTAAGTGTAATAGGGTATGTTCAAATCTGCATATCAACATTTTTTATATTTGAAAGTAAGTAAATCTTTGCTAATTATTATTTATGAATTATATATAAACTGGTCAAAATGCCTAAAACAACCTTTATAAATGCTCCATATGCCGGTGTAAAACAACCTTTAATTTTATTCGAATTTGCAAGTCCCGACCAGCATAGAAAAAATCATTGTTGCGTTTCTTTTGACATGCCGACACAAGTATAGAACAGTGATTCTCAAAGTGTGGGTCGCGACTCCTAGGAAGGTCGCAGAAAAATTGATGACATAAACCGAGTTTAGTAAGCAAACAATTATTTTTTACTTGGTGTGAAAACAGTGTCCACTATTCGCTGAATTAACAATGACAGTTCTCTTGCCATTTGCAACCAACTTATTTATAGGCGAGCGGATTATCGAGTCTAGCTCGCTTAGAAATGACAATAACCGACCAATCGACGTTCTAGTGGCTAAAAATGATTTTATTAAATTCTTTATATTTTTCTGAGAAAAAACATCTATATACATGATATTTTTTTATGCGGTCCTTCAATAGGTACACACATTTTTTTGTTTAATAAATCTAAATCTGCATTAAAAAATCTGAAAAAATTATGTAAGCTTCATTGGATTAAAATGAACATTTTTTGTCTCATAAACTTTTTTTTAAAATCAATTGTTTTGAAGATAAAAAATATTTATACTTTAAAAATAGCGAAAAATTCGTATATTTGTGATTTTTTTTCTCGGAAACTAATTGTTCAATCAAAATAAATCAAAAACAAAAAGAATCAGCCAACTTTGAACTATAACTATATTTTTTTTCATTTTGATCATTACTGTAATTAAATGTAAAAACTTCATTAGAGCCGAACTCACTCTTTGCGCCGTAAATCGATACCATGGCTGGCTACAACATTCATTTAATAATAATTGAAATATTTAAATACTGGGATGAATGCATCAATAAAAACACTTTAGAATATTTTTATTGCACATTTATTTGTCACGATTATTTTCTTTATTATAATATTATACTTATCAGAACATCTACAAAAAATATTTCTGTTCTTGTTGCGGAAAATTTCCTTGTACAGCTAAAACATGCTCTTGTTTGGATTTAGATTTAAAATGTTGTTCAGTTTGTAGATGTTTTGATAAGTGTAACAATAAAGAAAATAATTGTAACAAATAAATGTGCAATAAAAATATTCTAAAGTGTTTTTATTGAAACTTTCATCCCAGTATTTAAATATTTCAATTATTAAACGAAAATTGTAGCCAGCCATGGTATCGATTTACGGCGCAAGGAGTGAGTTCGGCTCTAATGAAGTTTTTACATTTAATTACAGTAATAATCAAAATGAAAAAAAATCTAATTATAGTTTAAAGTTGGCTGATTCTTTTTGTTTATGTTTTATTTTGATCGAACAATTAGTTACCGAGAAAAAAATTCACAAATATACGAATTTTTCGCTATTTTTAAAGTTAAAATATTTTTTATCTTCAAAACTATAGCTTTAAAAAAAAAGTTTATGAGACAAAAAATGTTTATTTTAATCCAATGAAGCTTACATAATTTTTTCAGATTTTTTAATGCAGATTTAGATTTATTAAACAAAAAAATGTGTGTACCTATTGAAGGACCGCATAAAAAAATATCATGTATATAGATGTTTTTTCTCAGAAAAATATAAAGAATTTAATAAAATCATTTTTAGCCACTAGAATGTCGATTGGTTGGTTAGTGTACTCGAAATAGCTGTAATCCGCTCGCCCTATTATACGAAATGGTATTTTCAGTACTGACCAACATCAAAACAAAGCCGCGCTCACTCATCACATTAAATTTAATTTAAAATATTTTAAGTAAACTCAATTAGTTAGTTAAGTTAATGTCGAAAAATATACAAATAATATTTTGTTCAAAGATGTACTCGAGATAAGTTATTAACTTGTTATTAATTATTATTGATATTAAATTTCGCTATTAATCACAATTATGAGTGATTCAATTCAAAAAGTTTGAGAAATACTGGTATAGAACATAGTTTCATGTGAACGCGCTGGCGGAAGGGGTAAATTTTGTTACATTTTATTTTCTCACGATGCTAAGCTACTGCGTATGAGCAATAATACGATTTTTGAACAGTCGTTATTAAAAATTTGTTGTGTAAAGATTGATGCTGCTACAAGTGATTTTTTATAATTCTGTTGTTTAATCCAATAATTGTTTTTAACGTTTATTGAATATATATCTGTTATAATTCAGGTAACTTTTTCACCTACTTACATCTTTAAGCTGTAGCCATTTGTCTAAACAAATGATTTTTATTTTTGGAGTTAAAATTTTAAGGCAAAAGAAATATTTTCTTGTTTCAAATAATTTTTTTCCAAAACTAAGATTTTAATATTTGAAATGTGTAATCAAATTTTGATAAGTGTCAATTTCACGACAAATAAGTATAACTTCTAACGCGTGTACATAAGTACACATACCCACTTTTTGTTTTGTTTTTTATAGACATGGATCATAAATATCGTCTTATATTATATTATATTATATATACATGGCTTCATTTTGAAGAAGATTCTGATAAGGTATATTGCAAATATATGCCAGGCCTGCTTGATGATCCAAATGTATGCGAAGAACTGCAAGAAATGGTGAAAAATTTAGAACCACCCAAATCTACATAGCCAACATTTCTAGTGGATATTCGCGGAAGTGCTCGTAAGTAATGATATGTTATTTTAAAATAAATTCTTTACCACAATATTAATTTTTTTACATTTTATTAATTTTTTATGAGCAAAAAAAATATTTTGACATATTATTAATCAATTTTTTAGATACTTATAAAGAAGCTGAAAATAAAATCGTTGAGTTAGAAACAAAACCATATGTATACTCGACAGCAAATGAAGAATCTGCAAAAAAAAGCAGATACTGATAAGAAGGCTCTGAAGCGCAAATTTGTTGCAAAGAATAAAGAGCTCATTAACAAACAATTTAGTCAAGCAGCATTGAAATGGACAGACGATCTTGGTATAAAAATTCGTAAGTAGTTTTAATTTTTTTTGGTAAAATTTTTTGTTATAAATATGCAACAAATATATTTTTTTTA
This sequence comes from Sialis fuliginosa, assembly GCA_961205875.1. Taxonomy (NCBI): domain Eukaryota; kingdom Metazoa; phylum Arthropoda; class Insecta; order Megaloptera; family Sialidae; genus Sialis; species Sialis fuliginosa. The sequence goes on along the minus strand of OY540809.1, from coordinate 19,642,798 downwards.
ATGTTAGATTCATCTAATCCTAAAAGTCAACACACAAAAAGAAAAAAATTGAATTCTAAATCGATTTCAATCCCAAGTTGTCACCCATCTGATGACACTGACATTAAGTCAACTTCAACGGAATTTTCCAGTGATGAAGACAACACTAACGGATTAGATCCAAACAATATATTAAATCCAAAAAGGATTGTAAAAAAAAGCTGAAGAAAAACTCGAGACCAGTGCAAATCAACCAATGACAATAGGTAAAAACATACATCGTTTTTTTTTTCTTTAATGTGTATTGGAAACGTGATTTTTTTTGTTACAGAAGATCTGCATCAATTCATATCGAGCTGTTTTGTAAGTATCGGCAAACGTTTGTCAAATTTAGGAAGTCAATTAACCAATTATTCAACCAGATTACAAAGCCTTGAAAATGTCATTGAAAAACTTCATAATTCAACAAGCATTTTGAGTGACGAAATCAGTAACTCTGAGAGTGAATTTGACATGATTCTTCCACTACAAAATGAAGAAAGTTTTATTAAATTTAATGATAAAATTAAAAATGATGTTGATTTTTAAAAAAAATTGGTAAGTAATCACAAATAAAATTATTATTTTTTTATATAAGCCCTATTTTATATAATTCGTTTATAAGACATGAATAATAATTTTCTTTTTTTAGATTTACAAATTGTTATGCTAAATAAACAAGACAGTAGATATAACCAAGAATATTGGAAAGATACTCCGTGCCTACATTACTCGTGATTTGGCAATTAATTATGTGGCAATCAAAACGTCAGAATAATCTTCAAAAAAAATTTAAAATTTGTGTTAGCATTAAATTATGTTATTATTTTCATAATATAAATTATTGATAACACTGTTATAATTAATGACATATGTTTAATTGTTAATTAAATAATTAATAAATTAATATTTAATAAATATTTTATATTTAACACTAAAATACGCTGTTGTAGCATTCATTGATTTAACAATTTTTTTCAGTAAAATTACAGTCTGATATTGAAATAAAGCTATACAAGTTATATCCCGATGCATAGTAATATTGCAACGAGCGGTTTGTATTTTTTTCAAATTGACTTGATGTAAGTTGGGTAGTAAAAATTCAATACTGCAACAAATAGTTTGTAATTTTTCGAAACTAAATTGGTATTAGTTGGGTTGAAAAATTACGATATATGGTTGTAAAATTACTAAATGTATTTAATCTAATTTGTTTAGTAAAATTCCGACTATTGTATTGTAATATTACTAAACAATTTTTTAATAAAGGTTAGTAATATTGCAACAAATAGTTTGTAATTTTTCTAAACTAAATTGGTATAAATTGTCTAGTATAATTACAATAAATTTTTGTAAAATTACTAAAATTATTAGAAACATTTGGCTTAGTAAAATTACGAATAATGTACATAATATTACTAAACATAAGTCTAGTAAATGATTAGTAATTTTGCGACAGATGATTTGTAATAGTTTAAAATTGAGTTGTGATAAATTGTATAGTAAATTTACAAAACTGTGTTCCATAATTCCGAAAATTGTGGTGCGTAAAAACTTCCTACACATTTTTGTAAAATTACTAAAATTATTAGAAACATTTGGCTTAGTAAAATTACGAATAATGTACAGTAATATTACTAAACATAAGTCTAGTAAATGATTAGTAATTTTGCGACAGATGATTTGTAATAGTTTAAAATTGAGTTGTGATAAATTGTATAGTAAATTTACAAAACTGTGTTCCATAATTCCGAAAATTGTGGTGCGTAAAAACTTCCTACACATTTTTGTAAAATTACTAAAAAAATTTTTGACAGTGTATAACAAATTAAACTATACCAATAATATAGATATCGATCCTGCACAAAAAATTACTATTCATATTGTAATTGTATAGAAATAAACGCAAGTTAACTCTCGTCAGTAATGTGTTTTCAGTTTGCTTCTATAAGTAAAAGATCTTTGAAAGAGAAAAATATTTTTTTTGGCCGTTAAATCAAGTAAAAATCGGCACTGAATAAGTTGAATATATACTTAACAAAATATCATTTACCTGATCTTAAAATAATTAGTAATACCTGTGAAAAAAATTCCTAAACATTAACAATTTTTTGACCCGTTATAACTTTTATGTTTTGAAAAGAGTATTTACTGCTTTCTCATTTTGAATAATAAGCAACTAAATTACAAAAGGAGTAAACTAAAAAGGCTTGTATCTCGTTAGTTAACCATATTCTACTATTTTTTCCTTCACTAATATGTTGGAAATCGTTTATAGAATTTAACGGTACGAAGAACACATATTTTCAAATAATTATATTATTGCCTTTTAGCTAAGCATATTTAATGTGGATTTTAGCAATTTAATTTTTACTTATTGTAAGATAAAATCCTCCTCTCTCCTCTTTAAATAATTCATAAGTCTCTTTTTCGATCTATACTCGATATATAATTTAAAAAATAAAGTTATCTCAAATAAATATTTTCATAATACGTCTAATAACATATTAAATAAACTACTATATTTATATTGGTGACATTTTTGTTGAAAAGAACATCATAATACTCTACAAAAATAATGTTGGGTAGAATCAACAACCTAATAAACGAAAATAGAACTATATCTATTAGTCCAAATGAATTATTTTTATGCCCTGTGTTCTATTTTTAATAACACGTGATATAAAGTTTACTAGAAATAAATCACATATGTGTTAAGATAAATCATAATATTTTATATGCGGAGTAACTAGTGAAGATAATTTTTTTATATATAAAATATAATTTATATAGATCAAGCGACAGATTTTACATATTTGTGATTTTTATACTTTTTCTATTAATTTTTTTTTAAGTTTTTGATTTTTTTTTTTTGTAAAGTTGAAGTCGGACGAAACTTTTGTTAATTTTTTACAGAAAATACGATTTTGCAATAAAAAATAGGGATTCCTATCAAAAAAAAAAACGAAACAAACCTCCACCAAAAAATAATTTTGATAGCGCCTAAATTTTTATCCGAAATATTTTTTTATATCTTACTTTGTTATTGATATATGAACCTGAGGCTGTATATATTTAATATTAATTATGTTAGCATAGGATTAATAAAACATTATAAAATTAGAAAAACAACATTGGTAGTTTAATAAAATTGTAGCGTGCGTTGAACTGACAATTAAAACAATTGCAACATAGAACGAAATTAAAAAAATACAATGCAAAGAAGAAATGGTTCACTGTTTGAGAAATTGAGCCACCGAAGCCGTACTTATGAATTATTACACTACTTGAAGCTAAATGCAGTTACTTATGCATATAAATAATTCTATTCGGGATTCGTTAAATGGTTTGAAGTGTGTGAAAGTGTCTTAAGTTTCTGGGTATAAGTCGTGTTTCTTTACTCATAATTAGGGTAGAGTTGGGCGTATTTAAATGCAACCTAAAATTATACATAAATGCTAAAATAACTTTGTCTATTTGTTACCTTTTCACGGCTAAAACGCTGTGAACGGATCTTGATGAAATTTGGCATGGAAATAACTTGAATCCTGAGGAAGGGATAGGCTACTTTATATCCCGAAAAAATACAAATTCTACGCAAATGAAGTCGCGGTTAACAGTTATAAGGGGTCTTTTACAAATGTGGTTTCAAAAATCGATTTTTCGGGATGTCCGAGTGCGACTTGTTTTATTCATTTAACATCTTTAAATGTGATTTCCTAAAAGTTGTGTTTTTGCAACTGGTTGACATGATATCTCAAAAAATAAATAATCGATTAACTTGAAACTTTTATCAATTTTTTGGAAAACATGCCGCTATCGTCTAACACGAGCATTTTAGAAAACCTTCATTTTTCCGATTTTTACAGCTTTTTTGACAAAAAATTATTTTTTTTGCGAAATTTTTAAATTTTGGGAAAACCTCGTATCAAACGATAGTCAAAGGGATAAAAAATAAAAGCCCTTTTCGATTTTTTGTTTCCGACAACTTGTATGAGCTGAATTGTGTCAATCGTTTGATATTTTCAAAATCGAACAGGGGTCAAACCACGAATAATAAACATTTGAAAAAAATTCTGTTACAAGTATATAAGAATAAACATATTGAACCCAAAAAACCGTATCTCATTTGCATTACTGGTTTCCCTTACCCTCAAAAAAACAGAACCAATAACGGCATGATTTGTAGAAGACCCCGGTATTAAATTATTGATTAAAAGTTTCACAAAATTAATACCCCGTTGAAAGTACTCGTTAGCTAACAAATATTTGTTAGTTCAATTATAATAGTAGACATGATACAATTGTGGCATCTATTCATTGATAAATGCAGTAAGTAGTAGCTTAGCTATACTATATCTATGCTATATAATACTTATTGTTGGAAACCCAAGCATGTGTGTTATTTGACGTTTCAACATAGACTAATCACGCACTGATCGGAATCCACGTTAATAAAATCATTGACCTAATAAATCACACCGCGTCAGGGGTTTCACAAAATGTTATTGTTTTTACCTTTCAATATTTTGTCAGAATTTTTCCAAAAACGGTTTGAACTGTCTAAGAAAAATGGGTGTGACTGTGTCGGAATGCACAGTGGGGTTAAATAAGACTAGTATTGTATAATATAGTTATTTTTTATGATTTGTACGAACATAAAAATAATATATTTACAAACAAAATTGTGGAAATACTTTTTTTATTCAATTTAAAAAACTCTATTAAAAAAATTGAAAACGTTACTGCGTAAAGAATTTATTCTAATATACTGTTTTTTTTTTAATTCAATTAATTAATATATACAATTGCAATCGTGGACATACAAATTGTTCATTACACGTCTAGTTACATCTATCCTGCAGCACACTGTATATACTAACATATTGCACAACCCTTATATACTACTACATAACAAACAGCACACTGCAATCAACAAATAAGTACAAAATGCTGTCACAATCAGGCAAAGCTAGACATGATGAACACACCCACGTATTTACGAGTGTGTGTGTGTATATGTATGTGTGTGAATGTTACCCCCCTCCCTTGTGGAAAGTACCAAATGTGGAACCGACAGAAAACGTGAGCGGTAATTAAATTAGCGATCGACTTGTGAACATTTGTTCTGATAAATATTTACAGTTTTGACGTAAATAAAAGTGATAAAAGAATTGATAGATGACATAAAATAGATCTAAATTGTTTTGGCGACGATAGTCTATACGTTTTGTTTTATATAATAAATAACTTATAATTATATTTTTTAAATAGCTGATATAAATATTCACTGCTCAGCTGTTTTGAGCAATAGCGTGATTATATTTACCCTATGGCATTTGTTAGATTACAAGGAACACTTTACTGCAGATTTCATCAAAATCGGTTGAGTAGTTGTCAAGATGACTTCCGACAGACCTTATATCATTATATTATTTTAGCTGTTACCTGCGACTTCGTTCGCGTGGAATTTGTATTTTTTTTCTAGATACAAAGTAGTTCTTCCTCAGGATGCAAGCTATCTCCCTGTCAAATTTCATTAAGATCGGTTCAGCGGTTTAAACGTGAAAAGGTAACAGACAAACAGACAGACAGACTGAGTTACTTTCGCTTTTATAAAATAAGTATGTATTCGTTTCTGATTATTGATTATATACCCTATTGTATTTCTAGTTTGAAGTTGTATATGTATTTTTGATCTATGATTAATTGAAATTATTATGCAGTAGAAATTTTTAGTACCTACAAGAAATATTCTGGCACTATATTATAAAAATTTCTAAAAATAAATTAGAAAAAAATAAAAATACATTATTTTTGTACAAACTAAACATAAAGTAGGAATTTATAATCAGCTATGAAATATATACTGAATTAAAAATATTTAAAATTATTGATACTTCAAAGGTTAGTTGTTACTTTCTTATACGATATATTATGTGTGAAATACATATGTGTATAGTATAAATATTGTAAAGTCGTTTTTTTTTTTTAATTCGAGATTTTAATTTCATATTTAAAATTATTTTTCGTCTAGAAAGAAAACCTTTTATGTATACACTTGTCAATTTTTAAATTTTACTAATTAATTTTGAAACGAGGCGAATTAGAAAAAAATACTTTAGATAAAAGTTCTTAAGAATTTAATACTCGACTATAATTTATATTCCATTCATTTTTTCAGTTACCCAGAATTATTTTTTCTATATAATAAGAAACACGTACAACGTATAAGATAGTCCGGGACACAGTAACACCCATGGTACCTTTTTTTAAAAGTTACAGTTTATTTGATTACTTAATAAACAACAATTAAAATGTAACAAGAACAATTATGATATGACAATATAACGCCTTGTAAAATCAAAATAACAAAATTAGTACAGTGAGAATTACCATAAAGACAATAGCAAATAAACATTAGGTAAATATGTTATTGAACATAATTATTACTAAATTGTTCTATTTTAAATTATTGATTTTTGTATGCAAAATTTATTGAATAAATTTGATAAATGCTGAACCTTCAAAATAAAATATTAGAATGACTATTACATAATTTGTAATATTGAAGACGGAAATTTAGACAACGTTTTATCACACATTATAATGTACTAAACTTAAACTTAGAAGCCAAGACTTGGTATTTTAAATACAGTTATTATATATTTAAAAAAAGTTTAAAAAAATAATAAAATATTGAAATGATTCTATCTATTACATGATTTGTAATATTAAAGATGGAAATTTAGACAATGTTTTACCACACATTATAATGTACTAAACTTAAACTTAGAAGCCAAGACTTGGTATTTTAAATACAGTTATTATATATTTAAAAAAAGTTTAAAAAAATAATAAAATATTGAAATGATTCTATCTATTACATGATTTGTAATATTAAAGATGGAAATTTAGACAACGTTTTACCACACATTATAGTGTACTTAACATAAACCTAGAAGCCAAGACTTGGTATTTTAAATACAGTTATTATACGAGTATCTTTAAAAAAAGTTTAAAAAAACAATAAAATATTGAAATGATTATATCTATTACATGATTTGTAATATTAAAGATGGAAATTTAGACAACGTTTTACCACACTTTACAGTGTACTAAACTTAAACTCAGAAGCCAAAACTTGGTATTAATAATACAGTTATTATATCATTTAAAAAAATATTTAACTAAAGTATAAAAAAATGTCTTTATGTAATAATATTAACTAATTAATTCATAAATACATTAAATAAAAGCAAATGTTAAACTTTTCGGTATTGTACATTAATTATTTATGATTCCATAACGATATTTAAAACGTTACGTAACTGTTATTTAGAAGGAAGTATAAAAAAGCGTGTATACATTTATAATATATGAATTTCCGATTCATATAATATTTAATAGACCCAAACTGCTATTTCCTCTTTGAAAGAAAGTAAACTTGTTTTTTTCTCTCATTATTTTTTGATTATTTATTTAAATTTTCATTTTTTCTGGTACGGTTTTTAATAATTAAAAAAAATTATATTTTTCAGTGTTCAATTTCGTTGGATTATAAAAATTAAAGAAATCTGAACTAGTTTATAGCTTCTGTATTAACAATAAAATTTTGAATGATTTTTTGAGTCTTACGTAATTTTTCTAGGTAGGAATAGTTTGTTTCGACTTGACATAAAAACTACTGAACTGATTTTGATGTGACTTTCACTTTTCGAAAGCCTAGGACCCTAGAATTAGTTTAGAGTATATAATAATTGAATTAGAGCAGACCTGTATCTAGAAAAATTTATAATTGTTTTTTTTGTAACAAGAGTTTAAATTTAAATATCTATATAATATTTATACACCATTAAATTTTATTTGGTAATTAAATCTGGCTGATAAAATTAGTAGTTTTATTACATTTTATAAAATATGTATACTTAGCTTATAAGTTATTATTCTTGCTCAATTGCACGTAAAAATTAATTGATATTGTTAATAAATATATGAAAATTCAGTATACAGAAAATAAATTTTTTATTATTATTACGTATATTTAATTTTTAATATTTTTTCTATATATAAAGTGAAAAAATGTTTAAAAAAATTTAATAGTGATTAATTATTATTTGAAATTCAAAAGCTAATATGATTAAAACTATAAAATAAATTAGTTAAGAATGACATTTTGATTTGCATAAAATTTAAACTAGGAATAAAAAAATACACCTTAACTAAAATTGCACTTGTCAAAAATTAACCGCTATTTTTACAATTTTTTATAGTATATTAAAAATCTAATAACTTTTGAAAATAAAATTTTTCATTACATTTTTTGTATTATCTTAAATATTTTATTATTCATTATAAAAATAAAATATATATAGTAAAAAAATGGCTATACTTTATCCGATAAAAAATCAACTGTATTAATTATTTTTTTTTTGGGGGGGGGGGTAATTTTTTATCGTATATTAAAGAAAGTGAAGATAATGTTTTAACCAATAAACCAACGAACGCAAAGAATTTTTTTTGTGTTTAGGTACTTAACTGTTAGATGGATGACGTTAGTCCGTAGTTCATACCTATACATTTCCGTAGTTTTTTTTATGAAATAAGATTGGTTAAAAACATTTTAAGAAAGAAAAAAATAAAACCGACTTTAAAAAATATTGAAAAGTATATAGATAATAATTCAATTTAACCGTTTTTGAAGTCGCTTTAATTTTTTTCATAAAAAGTTTTTTATTTTTCCCTTTTGAGTGACGTATCTTTGAACTTCATGGTCCGATTCTAATAAAATGTATATGTGACCATCTCTTTCAAACAATCGAAAAATCATCCAAATCGATCGTTTTTATCGAAGTTATTCCCAAAAATATATATTGTCGAATTGAGAACCGGTTAAAAATACATAAACTTTTTATTTATTTTTTAAAATATTAATTTTAATTAGACGAAGAGTAGAGAGAAGTACCCCCGTATAACTATCACGAATTATCGTTTATTTATTTTATAAAGCCTGCATTACAATTATCAATTTTTCTTCTAATTTTTGAAGAAAAAAAATCAAGTTTCTATGTCGCATATTTTTTTACACTAAAAATATTTTCCTAACAAATTTGATTCATATTTTATTAAAAAATAACCCCCAACTTTAATAAGTAATTTAAATATTAATTAAACAAACAATTTTTTACTTACATTTATAATTAAAGAAAAATCCAATCAGTTCACACGATAATTCACTTATTTAACAAAAAAACAATAACAATCAAAAAATACAACACCACACATTTATTAAAAACCAAACTATATCAATAACTAACACACGCATGTAAGTCACTTAATATACTGAGCTATGTAGCTTAAACATACACTCTCTTATAGCATCTCTATTATTATGAACAGAGACGCCAAATAAAAATATAAATATTTTCTATAAGTGTATCAACATTATCGCGTTCGTGTGATGCAATAGGTGGTACGGTACCGTAATAGGGGTTCCCAATCAGTTGTTATTGAGGGGTGGTGACCGATAATGACGTAAATTCATTCATATGTCTGTGATTCATCATATGATAGGTATACTTTGCTTGCAATTTGTAGTTATCTAAGTTCGTTGAATTATTATAATATATAGACGATAAGTTATTCTGCGTTTTTGAAATTGATATATAGGTCACATTTTTTATTGTTTTGTAATACTATGCTTTTGTTTATTTTATATGATACTAAAAAAACATTTAAAGAAAAATAATAAAACAGACTTCCATAAAACCATCTGCTAAGTAAATGCACAGTGTTTCCTCGTGATAAATTCACCAAAGTATTAAACAATTTAAATAAAATCGAGTGTTCAGATATTTTGCCTGGCATTGGTTAACCATTTAATTTTTATACAATTTTACTAAAAAATATTATTTCGACGCGCCTGATTATTTGTTCGTATATTTTTTACAATTTCAATCTAAATCTTAGTTTATGCAAACATCAAAATGACATTTAACGTTGTAGACTATTATAGGAAATTAATGCTCTACAAAAAATACTATTTTTATAAATCTTCAATGGAAAATTATTCCATAAATGTATTAAATCAATTGATTCAATTTATTAATCAAAAAAACTTAATCTAATTTAGACAAGATGACACATTTCTAACAAAGAACTATCCAATTAACTGCTCATAAAAATATGACTCTTTAAGTGTTAACATCTATTGACATTTTGCTGTTAATATAAAATAATCATTTCTTTAATGCATGGCTATCATAAAATGACGTTAGCAGACAAAAATATCGAAAAGTTCACAACCAAATTATAGAGGTCCTTTTAGGATTCCGTAGAAAACTAGGAACCGTTATGGTTTCGTTCTGTCCGTCTGTCTATTAAAATTTTATACCTATCAAGATGAAAATTGGTATATGGACGTAGATTAATGACCCAAAAACAAGAATGATGAGATTTTTGAAAAGTTTTTTGGACCCCTTTCTCATAACCTGAAAAGTATATTCAAAAAAAATTTTGAAAGGTCTCCTAAAATGCAACAAAAAATGTTAAATTACCTTATAATTTTAACCCTTCAGTTACGATATACATATTTGCTTTCAAAGAGCGTCCCCTCCCCTATAATTTCTAAACTATCAATTCAAAAAATCTGAAAAAATTCCAGAATATAGCTTTCAATTAGTACTTTCAATGAAAATTATAACTTACACTGTAGCAAAAATAGTTTATGAAAAATTTTGAAATAACTATTTTTTATAAATCGTAGTGAGAATGACTACGGAACCCTATCATGTGCGTGCACAACACGCACTTAGCCGTTTTATTTATTAATAAAAATAGTAAATTGTATAAGTATAATATTTAAAACTACTGTGGTTTTATGATAAAAACATAAATGACACATTGGACTTTGAAGATGAAAAGGGAAAAATAAAAAACTTTTTAAGAAAGGAAAAATAAAACCGACTTAAAAAATTATATACTTTTCAGGGTTTTTCGGATTTTTTAGAAGTCGGTTTTATTTTTCTACTATTCTAATTCCTGAATTGAATTTAAAATCTATACTTATTTGAGAAAAATACCCTACTCTAAATATCGAAAGGTCTTTTTGGAATACAAAAATTTGATGAGAAAATATAAAATAATCTATAAGTTGTAATTTCATCTTCAATTAAGTATATTTACTATAAAATACGCCAAAATTTAGACCCATATTTATGATAATTAATTTTTAATTAATCATTATTCCAATTTAATTTCAGGTGTTCAAGTGTTCGCACTTATATATCTACCACGAAACCTACGCATAGTGAGAACTAACTTGCGATACATTCAAAAGTGTGCGTTCTAAACAATCATAATAAATTTTCGGTTTTTATAAAATCTTTTTAGATCTTTTGAGATCTATGGATCAACGTATGTAGATCTAAAAAAATCTAATTAGTAAAATTACGTGAAAAAAAATAAAGTGATTAATTTATTCGAGTTAAAGTCTACCACGAAAACTGTGGCTTGTGTTAATTAGATAAAGACAATATTAATTATAACTAGTTACAACTAACGCCATTTGTTGTTGACCTCTGGAACACATCATGCAGTTAATTCTGGACACTTTTGTGAGAATGGTCAGAAGCGGCCTCGAATTTAAGTAAATAAATATTATATTACATACATATCAGATCACTTTTAAAAATAACATGAATTAAGAAAAAAGACACCCCCCCCCCCCAAACCTCTAAAATTAAATTAAATTAAATTAAAAAATGTTTATCAAATATACAAAAAAAAATTATTTCACAGATAATGACCCCTCCCCCACCATTAAAATATCTTGTTATATGCATGGATCTTCCCAGGGTAATTTCTCTACCCATTGGTAACCATCAATAGCTTCTATTATCGTTTTCTGAATGTTTCTTATAGAACAGAAATTTTTTAATCATACTGTATTATATTTGTGACAATTTTTTTAAGATAGGTTTGTTTTTGATTAATTATTGTTGACTTGTCAAATTGTAACTGCGTCAATAATATTGATAAATTTAATATTTTTTTTAATAATATTCTTCTGAACAAATATTGTTGACAAAATAAACGGAAGTGATTTTAATTAATAATAATATTTTGTACTTTTAAGCTTAATGGGTATAAATTATAGAAAAATACGTTCTCTATAACATTTATTACAAACTTTTTTCTTCTACTATTAACTTTTTGTAATATAATTTAAAACAAATCGATTGGTTCCTTTAAAATAACAGTGGGGGGGGGGGGATATAAGAATATAGATTTTTAGATAATAAGTTTTTGTATTGTGTCTAGAGAAATCTGATTCAGTATAAAACAAAAATAAAATATGTATTGTATATGCCTTTCTTATGCATTTAAATATAGATAATAATATTTATATACAATGTAAAATCATGTATCCATTAACTTTAAAAAAATAACAGTTAGATGAATTATTATTTGAGTACAAAGTCTAATTAGTTCCTTTTTAAGAATTATGAATCACAGTGAGTCATTTTTTAAAATTGATTTCTCCTCTGTTTTTCATCATGTCCGAAATATTAATTTAAATAAATAATTTAATAGGTCGTAACTTCTTTGGAAAAATTTTAACAAGAGACTCGAAAAACTATTTTAATTGCAAATTGTAGGTACTTAATAATTTATTAATTGTTATAAGGGAAAAATTATTTTATATATGTACGAAATTTGATAAACTTTAAAATCTCTGCTTTTTACTGTGAATTTCCAATCTGCAAAAAGATCTGAAAACTAGAGATTACAATTATTAAAAAGGATTTTTACTTATTTATGTACCATTATTTCTACCATAATTCCAAAGCTCTGAACACCCCCTCTTTTCTATCAATATTTAAATCCTTTATTTTTTTAAAATAAATACAATATTAGAATATTTTCGTTTACGAATAATAACCTATTTATGTAATATATTACGATAGATGGAATGCTATACATATCTACATAAAATACCTATTACCTATATCTATTACTCATTGCTATATTTACCTATTTTAATTATTTTATTTCACACTATCATATAATATATTATATTTTTAGCATCATGGTGTAAATAATGATTTTGCTAATTAGTTATCAATGACGTAGATATTTTCAAATAACTTATCAACAACTATCTATTTACTTTTCAACAAGAATAATTCTACTAGCTTTAATAGAATTTAAAAGAGATGCTCAAATAGAATTAATAAACTAATACCTTAATTCTAAATATCCATGTCGTATTGTTTTTCAAATTCTGCCCTGACAGGCACAGTAGCAACTTCGTACGTAATTCGTTTTATAAATTTCGATATTTTGAGAAAAAAGACAAAATTTGATATTTTTTTGAATCTCCTGTGAATTTATCTCACTTTTTAACATTTTTTTTCGATGTACTTAGAGTAAAATGAGTTGGCTTGAATGTGTTAATAATAAAACAAAATTAAGCTTTAAGCACAATTTTGCATCTGTTAAAGAAACAGCTGCCAGATTTTACATTCGGTCGCCTTTTGTTGCAAAGTCAGGGTCGCGACGCATGTTTTGTGTCGGGGAGAGAGAATTGTTACAAAACATGCTGCAAATGTAACGTTTCAAACGTCATGCGCGTGTGTTTATTCACGTGTCACTGGTGACCCCAGTCAACAACATGCTGATCTATCGCCAGTGTAAATATTGCATCATGGTTTGAACAAACCATATCTTTTGTATGGTTATGAAAAATATTAATAATAAATAAACGGATATCTTGGCCGAAAAATGGTTAGGGAATAAATTATTGATAATAATATTCTTTATGACTTTTGTACAGAATATTTTTTTCTATTACACACCGTTTCAAAAATAATTCAAAAAATGTATAAAAAATTTTGTATGATTATGAAAAAATAAATAAATATACGTATATGTTGAGAATGGTTCATTTTTTTTTCAAAAAATGGTAGGAGCATAAATTATAGATAATTTTATTCTCTACGACTACAAAATATTTTTTTCAATTATGCACCGTTTCAAAAATAATCAAGAAATGTATTGATTCTTTTGTATAATTATAAAAACTTAAATTAAAATGAACACATATTTTGAGAATGGTTTATTTTACCAAAACATGAGTAGAACATAAATTATAGATAATAATATTATCTACGACTTTTATACAAAACATTGTTTTCTTTTAAATACCATTACAAAAATATTTCGAAAAATATCTAATGTAAAAATTTATTGTTTGTAAACTATACCGATTTCGGTTGTACAACATTTACAGACAGACATACGTCATTAAGATAACGGCCGTTCTCTTCACAGGAACCTTTAAAACGTGTATTTCCGTTAAAATATCTAGCTAAATTTTTTCATGACGAAAATTAATCTTAAATATAAAATTTCATCCTTCTATGATTTGTCGTATTTGAGTTACAGCGTCTACAGACCGACCGACAGACATCATAACGAAAAATCAGAATGGATATTTCCATCAAAATCTTGAATAGGTTTTACAATACTTATTTATACGTATAAGAAAGTCAAGACGATAGAATAGATTTAAATAATTGTTTACTAAATTGTACTAATGACTTATGTCTTTCTATTTTAAACGACAGAATTTTTAATTTAAAAATACACCTTATTACATTACTATGTCAAAACCCGGCTTCGGTAAGAAATAGGTATTCCACTCAAAACACAGAAATAGCCGTTTGTAATTAATTATAAGACATAGGCCTGAAAAAAAACATCATTAAAAAGTACAGCAGTTTTTTCTTGCTGTATTGAATTTATCCAAATTCGAGTGAGGTATCAAATAAAAGCTGACAAAACGTTTTGTTATTTTTAAAATTTTCAAAAATAATCGTAAACATATTTTCTCCATAATATCTCCAATTTTAATTTTATTGAATAAATAAATATAATTTTAAAATAAAACGGCCAATTGTTATTTCAAAATTTTTCTTAAACTATTTTTGCTACAGATTTTTTTAATTGATAGTTTAGAAATTAAAGTGGGGGAACGCTCTGATAACGACATTTAATAGCAAATAATTCGTTATTGAATATTTAAAATCAAAAGGTCATTTGACATTTTTGTTGCATTTTAGGAAACCTATCTAAAAACACTCCACTCAATGAGGTAAGTGAAAAAAAATGTGAGTTTACTTTTCAGGCTATGGGAGGAGGGTCAAAAATTTGTTTGACAGTATTCGTTATAATTTTCATTGAAAGTATTAAGTTTAAGTATTAATTTAAAGCTACATTCTGGAAAGATTTCAGATTTTTTGAATTGATAGTTAAGAAATTAGAGTGGGGGGCCCTCTGATAACGACATTTAAAATAAAATAATTCGTGATTGAAGGGTTAAAATCAAAAAGTCATATAATTTTTTTTGCATTTTAGGAGACCTATCTAAAGACATCCCACTCAATGGGGTAAATAAAAAATATGTAAGTTCACTTTGGAAGGGGGTCCAAAAAATTATTAACAGTGTTCGTTATAATTCTTATGCAAAGTACTAATTAAAAATATATTTAACTTTGCCTTCCCTGATTAACCCAGGGCAACCTCCTATTCCATCATCATAAGACCAAAAAAATTATTTAAAGAATTGCTTTCTTTCATGAACATTGTTATTAAGTTAATGGCTAGTAAATATTAGTGACATTGAAATTTCTCAGATGTAGGCGCAGAAAAGTAAGGTTATGTTTGCAAAATTTGTGTTTAAATAATTTTCATTGCCAATGGACATGTTAAACATTATGAAAGCGATACATTATGTACTATACAATGACATTTTCAAACTGATCCTTGTATTTATTTAAAATTGCGTAAAATAACACATATCTTATCAAATTTACGTCTTTTCTGTAGTTTTGTACCTATATGAAATTAAATTCAATGCCGAAAGAAAGAACGCCATAACAAGTTTCCTCCATTCGACATAACTTTGAAAAAAATGTACCGATTTGGACCATTTTTTATTTGTTTGAAAGAATATAATTTTTATTAGAATCTGACTATAGACTTTGAAGATACGCCACTCAAAAGGGAAAAATAAAAAACTTAAAAAAAAACGACTTCAAAAACTGTTGAATTTAATTATTGTACAGTTTTTTTTTTTTTTTTTAATTGATTTTATCTTTTTCTTAAAACTATTTGTATTTTATTTCTGGAAATTTAAAATCAGTATAAATGGTTTACTGCCTTTGTACTCTGTAAAATAAAACTAATGCTTTTTTCCACTGTTTTAATTATTTAAATAATTTTCTGTCAGAGATAAAACGCAGTAATGCAGAATAAAAATTCAGTTTTATTTCAATGTATTTTATTAAGATCGAAATAAAAATTAGTAATGCAATAATCTTGGTCTAATCAGTATCGAATTACAAAATCTTAAATAGTAATTGAACACAACAAAAAACTAATTTTTATGACACTTAAAGCAATTGAAGAATAATTATAATGAAAAAAATAAAAATAAAAACAATTTACTGTATTATTTATTTGAAGTAGATAATTTTTGAATACTACATTTTCGAAATTTTAAGAACTTGGAATGGTTGTGAATATTGTACGTACATTTTTTTTAAACCGTATAGTTTAAAAGTTACGGCTTTTTTATGTTGAAAAATGATTTAACTGCTTTTATATTCAGGAAAAGTAACTATTTTGATATATTCGATAATGACACAGCTACACAAAAAAAAGTCTGGAGCCAAAAAAGCGACATACATAGCATTGTAGTATTGGTCGAGCATAGTCGAAATCCAAATTTTTGGAATTTTCTGCTTACCAGTATTTTTTATTTAAACTTGAATTTTGGGCTTAGGTTGAATTTTTCCAAAAAAGGGGGGGATACATAAGAAAGCAACATATATAGAATTGTAGTATTGGTCGAGCATAGTCGAATTTCAAATTTTTGGAATTTTTTACTAACCAGTTGTTTTTTATTCGAGCTTGAATTTTGTGTTTAGGTTGAATTTTTTTAAGTTGGCTAAACCCAAAATTCAAACTTAAATAATAAATAAAATGGCCAAGTGCGTGTTGGGCACGCACATGATAGGTTTCCGTAGTCATTACGATTTATAAACAAGAATTATTTCAACGGACGCTCTGATAATTACATTTAAATGCAAATATATCGTGACTGAAGGGTTAAAATCAAAAGATCATATAACATTTTTTGTTGCATTTTAGGAGACCTATCTAAAGATATCCCACTCAATGGGTTAAGTGAAAAAAAATTTGAGAACAATTTTCAGTCTATGGGAGGGGGTCCAAAATAATTTTGACAGTGTTCGTTATAATTTTCAGTGAAAGTACTAACTCAAAGCTACATTCTGAATTTTTTTCAGATTTTTTGAATAGATAGTTTAGAAATTAGGGTGGGGGGGGGGACGCTCTGACAACGACATTTAAATGCAAATATATCGTGACTAAAGGGTTAAAATCAAAAGATCATTTAACAAGTTTTGTTGCATTTTGGGAGACCTATCCAATGGCATCCCACTCAATGGGTTAAGTGAAAAAAAAAAAGTGAGTTCATTTTTCAGTCTATCGGAGGGGGGTCCAAAATAATTTTGACAGTGTTCGTTATAATTTTCAGTGGAAGTACTAATTAAAAGCTACATTCTAAATTTTTTTCAGATTTTTTGAAAAGATAGTTTAGAAATTAAGGAGGGGGGGGGGACGCTTTTATCACGACTTTGAACGCAATTATATCGTGACTGAAGGGTTAAAATCAAAATGTCATATTGCATTTTTTATTGCATTTTAGGAGACCTATCTAAAGACTCCCCACTTAATGGATTAAGTGAAATTTTTTTTTTTAAATACTTTTCAGTCTATGGAAAGGGGGTCCAAAAAAATTTTTTTTTCAAAAATATTATCATTTCTGTTTTTGGGTTATCAGTCTTCGTCTGTATACCAAATTTCATCTTAATCGGCTTAAAATTTTTGAGGACGGACGGACATAGCGAAACTATAAGGTTTCCTAGTTTTCTACGGAAACCTAAAAAACGGGTAAGCAAAAAATTCCAAAAATTTTGATTTCGACTATGCTCGACCAATAATATTATACAATGCAATATAGGTCGGTTTTTTGTCTCCGCACTTTTTTGTGTAGCTGTGTGATTAGTTTTATGACTAATATGTAGAAAATCGTCTGAAAAACCTAATAGCATCAAAATTACTAAAAGGCAGTAAAATAAGTTTACTGCCTTTTACAGTGTAGATAGATATTCAATATTCACAGTATTACATTGTTTCACCTTCCTTCCACGAGTCCCTCGTGTACCCTCATATATACACTTGACCCATATCTCACTGTGAATTCTAATTATAAACAGGGATATATGGATGCATCAATATATAATACATGTAGGTCATATATGGGATAATGCCAGCCTCAATTACACACACATGAATATTAGAGTAAGACGCATATAAGGGTTAACATACGATAATGATTTGATTAAATTTGAAATTGTGTTATTTTGATTATATGTGGCGAAAAATCTAAGTTTTATAATAAAAGGGTCTCGTTTTACGCGGTAATTTATTAAAACCGCGTTAAACCAAAACGTAAAACTTAAAATAAAATAAGTTTTATTATTATTAATGTTTTGCAGGTCATAAGGCCACGTAAACAGAATTCAAACATTTTTTATTTTCTTTATAATATACAAGCAGTCATTATGGCTTAGATATAAAAGTTAGATACATATACAGGATGTCCCAAGACTGTGTCAAAGTTCAATATTTCATTTATTATAACAAATGGAAGAAAACTTTAAATACAAAAGTTGTTAGGTTAGACAAGCCGCATATTTTAAAAATAGTTATATTTATATAGGGTGTCCCATAAGTGCGTTACAAATCAAAGTTATGTTTTTTTAAATACAATGCGTATATTTTTGATTGATAATCTAAAAGCATTTATTTTTCTGGATATTTTGATATAAGCATGTGTAGGTTTATACTGAGCGGTTTAGAAATTATGACCATTTTTGTAAGAAAATTGGGTTATTTTCAACACCTTGTAATTTTCTAATTACAACAAAAAAACGTTTGTTTTCTGCTAAAAATAATTTTGGCATATGCTCTATTATTGCGATATTACATCAAACATTTACAAAATTGTATTATTTGTACAGGGTGTATCAAAACTCTGAACTTAACTTTTTTCAAAATTTTCAAATAGAACACCCTATATATTTTCACATTTTCGAATTGCCTGTTCAATTCTAAATACATTTTAAAAACTATGTTCTATACCTAAATCCAGCCGTTAAAAAGTTATTTGAAGATTTAATTGAATTTGAATGATAGGTCTTAACCGCCGTTGGTGGACATTTTGAACAAAAAAAATTAACTTTTGTGAATCATTTTGTTTATTTAATTTCTAGATTTTCATGTTGTTAAAGTTTGTAAGTTCTAGCAAATTGTTTTATGGATAATAATAAAGTTGTATTGTATTTATAAAACATGTTAAGATTTAAAAAATCTTCAAATAAACTTTTTAACGGCGGGATTTAGGTATAGAACATAGTTTATAAAATGTATTTAGAATTAAACAGGCAATTCGAAAATGTGAAAATATATAGGGTGTTCCATTTGAAAATTTTGAAAAAAGTTAAGTTCAGAGTTTTGATACACCCTGTACAAATAATACAATTTTGTAAATGTTTGATGTAATATCGCAATAATAGAGCATATGCCAAAATTATTTTTAGCAGAAAACAAAAGTTTTTTTGATGCAATTAGAAAATTACAAGGTGTTGAAAATAACCCAATTTTCTTACAAAAATGGTCATAATTTCTAAACCGCTCAGTATAAACCTACACATGCTTATATCAAAATATCCATAAAAATAAATGCTTTTAGATTATCAATCAAAAATATACGCATTGTATTTAAAAAAACATAACTTTGATTTGTAACGCAGTTATGGGACACCCTATATAAATATAACTATTTTTAAAATATGCGGCTTGTCTAACCTAACAACTTTTGTATTTAACGTTTTCTTCCATTTGTTATAATAAATGAAATATTGAACTTTGACACAGTCTTGGGACACCCTGTATGTATGGTATATCGCGGACTTTATTTTAGATCTTTTGACCCTACACAATTCGTTACTACATTATTTTCTTCAATATTTAACGGTTTAGGCAGCGTATTGCAAAATAGCGCGCTGACGACAAACTTTTTTTCTGACTTGATTGTCACTGCTTATTCCTTATGTTACCTAACGTAACAAAATATATCTTATTACCTGGCCAGATAACATATCTATGAATTAAAAAAAAATCACGTAAATTGGATAAGTAGTTCTCGAGTTATAAGCGCACTAACGGACAGACAGGCAGACAAACGTTGGAATTGCATTTTTAACTTAGAAATTATATTTATTGATGTATTAGTGTATACAGTGTCCATACGAGAAATAACTAAACTAATATTATTATTTTAACACTGTGTGTAGAGGGCAAAACAATATGGTGTTATTTTATATAATCTTGCTACTACAGAACTAATATTTGCTCATGAAATTATGTTTATTTAAATTTTTCATATAGACTAAATTAACACTCACATACCTACATAGGTACATATGTACATTTACATATAAAAAAGTAATAAATGTGTTCTATAAATAAAATAGAATTCATTAATTATATTACATATATTTGCATTTCCATAAATAACTTTTTTCGTTTATTTATTTTTGTCTCATACATGTAGGTACTTTGGACTTAATTTTATTAAAGATAAATAACTATCTCGTTTTTTTTATTTAGTTTATTATACGTAGACGAAATTATCAAAATAAACATTGAAACTCTATCTATGATTATTTATTTACTTTTAATTTCATACTAGTATATTTTCCCTTTGCGCATGCGCGAAACGGAACACTGAACTCATCAATTTTAATGTAATATAGAGATAGAGGTATGTGGCGTTTGTTTATTCAATTGTTGAATTAAGATTTGACAGTTAACATGCATCTATGGTTGTTTATTCTGTTTTTCAATAGAGTAATCCGGAAATTTTTGACATACCTGTTTTATTACTTAATTGCAAAGATTAGGCTAAAAAATAATAATAGCATTGAACAAATTATTTTTTATTGCTCAATTTTAAATTATTCAATATTAAAAGTCGTAAAAATTAGCTCGCACTTAAAACGCGACGTGATTGGTTGAAGCGTTTGTGACGTCATAATCCATGTTCTGCCCAGCTGTCAATGTTGTTTGTATACAAAGTTTCAACGCGTGAGTTATAAAAACTAGAAGAATAATAAAATTGAGCCGAAATCTTCAAATTTGGGATTATTGCCCTTAGAAAGCCTTAATTTCTCGAGTATATTATTATTGTACATATTGCAGCTATATAGAATAACCTTACTTTTATTTTTTTCCTTAGTTTCCTTCTGGCACAGTTATAAATCTTTGTCCAGGAGTTTTGTGAGTTGAATTATTACAACAAGGTACGAAACAATATTTGTAACTTATTGTTTTTCGTGCGTTGTCCATGTTTATCGTTGACACTTGTATATTTCAGCATTGACTGACATTTCAATACTGGATTATGACGTCACGTAACATAGCGCGCAATAGGGAGCGTTTGAAATGTTTGTATGTTAGGGTCGGGATTAACTTTTGTAGTACGAAAAAAAATTCTACAATGTTTTTTACCTCTAGATTACATTAGACAGATTTTTAAGAGTTTTCATTTTTGACCGGGTTACTCTATTAATATTTGATAATTAAAGTAATTTACAGGTATTCGAGTGATTAATAAATGTATTGTAGTTGAATGCAATCGAACTTATATGTATTTATTTATATATTTAACGATTAAATTTGGTTAATTTGAATTTTGAACTTCCGTTGACAAATGCGCATAATCTGTTTCGATTGTTAGGAAATATTTCAATTTCTGCCTTCATATTTGACTTATAAACAGTCCAGCTATGTCAATATTTAATGTCAAGTAAATCACTCGCCACTTGACTATAATACTAGCTAGGCTTTACCGATAAAGGGGCATTGATAATACCGAGCATAGGTATATTTCTTTTACATTTTACATATTTACATTATTACATTATATTATTAAAATGAAGTAGGAACCGCCTTTATATTTAAAAATAAATATGTTATGATACACACAACTTTTATTTTGCAAATCATGTTGTCAGTAGGTATGAAAATATATAAATAACACGTTTACACACACACACACACAAACACACACACACACACACCATGTTCTCCTTCACGTGTAATAATTAGAGCATAATATATTTACAAATGCGAGCAGTAATATTGTTTCATATTTCTGTAGGCTCGGAATGATCGAACCCATGTATTGGTAATTATTTTATTATCATTTACCAATTATTTGTTTATGGTTTACCGACCAACACTTCCGCGTCATGAAGTTTTGTAATGACAGAAAAAATATGTGTTGTTTGTTTAGTACAAGTGTTTTATTTTGCTTTTTTATTATAATATACAGGGTGGGGCAATAGTGTGTGGAAGTTCGATAGCTCGTAGACCATAAAAGATAAAAAAATCTTTCTAATGCAGATGTAAACTATGAGTAAATGCACATACATAGAAATTATTTTCAAATATACAGGGTGCTACAAAAAAGTGTGGCATGCTTAAGGTAATTTTTTTTAAATGGAATGCCCCGAATATTTTTGCATATTTAACACTTCTCTTGGGATGTTTATTCATATCGAAAATATTAGCCCCATCTGATGTCCGGTTTAGAAGTAATAGTATTTTTTTCAAAAAAATTGATGTTTACATAACTCCACTTAAAAATTCACCACTTCCGCGTCAGCATCTTTGAAGACGAAATTAAATATAGACCTTATTGTAGGAGGTTGGTGGGTGCTTTTGTTACAATATCTTAGAGCCACCATGTACAGGGTGTTCAAAATTAATTTTCAAATTTTGAGAACTTCAAAGTTATTTTTCTCAACTATTTCAAATGGAACACCCTATATATTTTTTAACGATATTATGTAAAATTACATAACGAACATTTTTTGTTTGTACATCTTTATGGTAACATTTTTGATTTATTGAGCAAAAAGAACAAAATTCAACAATATTTACTTAAAAAAATGATTTTTTTTTCAAATAAAATAAAACAACATGTACAGAGTGTTCATGTTGCCCATAAAAACAGCATTTTATGTTTCTGTCGCGATTTCACACTGCGTATTAGTGAATTTATATGATTGTAAATTATTTTGGTTATTTGTGTTTGATAAAATAATAAAGCATCTGTTTGCTAACTGAAAAAAATTCATGCTGTTTTAATGGGCAACATGAACTTCCTGTACATGGTGTTTTATTTTATTTAAAAAAAAAATCATTTTTTTTAGTAAATATTGTTGATTTTTGTACTTTTTGCTCAATAAATCAAAAATGGTTACAAATAACCATAAGGATGTACAACAAAAAATGTTTGATATGTAATTCTACATAACATCGTTAAAAAATATATAGGGTGTTCCATTTGAAATAGTTGAGAAAAATAACTTTGAAGTTCTTAAAATTTGAAAATTAATTTTGAACACCCTGTACATGGTGGCTCTAAGATATTTTAACAAAAGCACCCACCAACCTCCTACAATAAGGTCCATATTTAATTTCGTCTTCAAAGATTCTGACGCGGAAGTGGTGAATTTTTAAGTGGAGTTATGTAAACATCAATTTTTTTGAAAAAAATACTATTACTTCTAAACCGGACATCAGATGGGGCTAATATTTTCGATATGAATAAACATCCCAAGAGAAGTGTTAAATATGCAAAAATATTCGGGGCATTCCATTTAAAAAAAATTACCTTAAGCATGCCACACTTTTTGTAGCACCCTGTATATTTGAAAATAATTTCTATGTATGTGCATTTACTCATAGTTTACATCTGCATTAGAAAGATTTTTTTATCTTTTATGGTCTACGAGCTATCGAACTTCCACACACTATTGCCCCACCCTGTATAAACCGATTAAAAAAAACTGTTTCGGATCGTCTATTTATTGCGTAAGTATAAGGGGGGAGTACGTAATACTTACGTCATGATATCCTCCTCTCTTCCCTTTAAAACTTTTGTCTGAAAAGTATTTCTGGGAAAAATTTTCTTATAAAATAAAAAAATTCGAAATCAAAATGATGTGGGATATTTAAGACCCTAGTCTAGGGTTAATAATAAACATAAAAACTAAATTTTTCATTTAAAATTAATAATATTAGCATATATATAACCTAATTAATTTCTTGACGTAAATATTCAAAATATATTAAAAGATAATTTTAATTAAAAGTAAAATGATTTTTAAATATTAAACGTATTAAAATAAGACATAATAATAATATAATCCTTTATATTTTATAATCCGTGCATGACTTAAGAAACCTCACCTGTCAAAATAAAATGAATAACAATCCTTCGTTATTATTTTTTTTCAACTTATGCACATACTTGAAAAAACACATTTATTAAAAATTTTATTTAAAAAAATATGATTAAATGTATATTTATAAATAAAAATCAAACACTGAACTGTTATTATCCTAATTTTTATAATATTTCAAATAAATAAATTACAACAGATATTTTAAGACTCTACTAATTTGCTACTTATCTTAATTGATACTAATATAAAAATCACAAAAACCAGATTTTAATTTATAATTTCAAGTTCAACTAAGATGAAACAAACCAATATTTAATTACTTAACCTTGACCCAAATCGATTTAAAAATAACATATTCAAAAACGAATACAATGCAGTTTTGTGGGCAGTTGAAAAATTATTTTCATTTAAGGACACACAAAATTAATTTAATTATTTTATTTGAGTTTTTGAAGTTAGGTACATCAAAGTCGATTTCGAAACCTTGCATATTTTTACTTTTGATTATTATAATTTATTTTTAATCAAAAATAGAAGTACCATTATTCTTTTTGTACTTTTGAATGTACAAATATTCTGCTACCTACGTTGGGTTTTGTAAAATTTACCTTTTTGGAAGTTAACTCATTTAAATCTTTTTTTTATAAAAAAAAATCTCTATGCATTTTAAAACATTTTTTATAATGCGACTGAAACTGGGGAAGTGGAGGGAGGGGGTATCTATAAAGTATGATGATCTAAAAAACTTCAAATTGATAGGGTAAACCTTCTCTAAACTAATTAATTATGGTAACTTAAAATAAGCGATAGAAAATATGCATTTTAAAACATTTTCATAATGCGACTAGAACTAGAGAAGTGTGAGGGGGGGTATCTGTGATGATGGTCTATTAAAACATCAAATTGATAGGGTAAAACTTCTCAAAATTTATTGACTATGGTAATTAAAAAAAAGCGATAACAGAGTGTTTTTTTGTTGAAAAGTTTGTTAATTTATTTTACTTTTTAAAATTTATCTGGAACCGAAGAGGGGAGGGTGTATGTGGAGTCTTTGTGGGGTATGATTGTATACTAAAACATCAAATTTATAGAGTAAAATTTTCCTAAACTGATTCATTATGGTAAGTTAAAATAAGCGATAGAAAATTTTTATTAAAAAGTTATATTAAAAAAAAAATGTCATGTGCGAATCGATTAGTATATTTTATCAATTTATTCGGTAATATTATTTTAATTTAAGTTTAGTAAAGTTATGTTCTATTTAATAGTTCGTCTATTTGAAAACAGAGGGGGCTGTTTGTAGTTAAGTCACTACTTCTCTCTAGAAACTTTGAGAGCTACTGTTCAGTGATGTATTAATTAGACTTCAATCATATAATTAATTATTTAAGTAAAGGTCACGTACCCATAATAAGAGATTTAGAAAAAGTTTGGTAGAAAAATAATTTTATTCACAAATTAAAACTTTTACTTTTAACAATTTTTTTGTATCATTTACATTTTAAATTGTATTTAAATTATGCTTCATCATCTCTTTATAGCAATACAAGATGGAACATATCGATTTGAATAGCCAGTTTTTAATGACATTTGCATTAGTAGGTATGTACCTATAGAAAAACGCTTAATTTAAAATTTTTAAATTATCTATTGTTTTTTTTTATGTAGAATTGTAATGAATTATTTTTAGAATAATTGTTTGCAAAATACAATAATATAAAAAATAATACATTTGCCCCTCTGTATACTGTAAATATTTTGACTATTTTGAGCCAATGCGTCGTTTTACATTAGAACTTAAAATTGGTACAGTTATACCAGCATCTATACTGCCGTGATTTTTTTACTACCTTTTAGTAAATTTGATGCTATTAGGTTTTCCAAACAATTTTCTACATATTATTCATAAAATTAATCATTAA
Organism: Sialis fuliginosa; assembly: GCA_961205875.1. NCBI lineage: Eukaryota > Metazoa > Arthropoda > Insecta > Megaloptera > Sialidae > Sialis > Sialis fuliginosa. The sequence continues at coordinate 19,616,385 of OY540809.1, read as the reverse complement.
AAATGAGTCACATGAGTTTAGGGTATATATCTATGTATCTATAAGGGACGTACTTATACATCTAAAGGCCCGAAGTCAGCGAAAATATTAGCAAAATAGACACGAAAAAAAAAGAAGCCAGACTATAAAAAAGACGAGAAATAAAATCACCTAATAAATGTTACAAATAGTTTTATTTTCAAGGGCGTAAACCATTAATGAAGTAACATTTTAACATTGTGTTTTAAGGTTGCAAACATTTATTTTTCGGTGGAGAAATATTAAATAAACAAAGAATAACTGTAAGTATGTTAGTAACCTATATCTTGTATGATATATGCACTTTTCGATAAGAATTGGTGTCGGGTCTATAAAATATTGAACTATTATCATAAACAAGGTCAGTGGCGCCCCATAGAGTGGAGGTTTTAGAGGTCAAAACCCCACTCCCCCCCCCCCCCGAATTTTTAAATAAACATTATTTAAATAAACAAATGTGATAAAAAATTGAAATTTATATTTTTTGGGTTATCCACTGTTTTTTTCTTTCTTATACTATATGAAATATACATATTATTATAGTATAAGTAAGTATAGTAAAGCTGATTTTTTTCGAAATCCGGATTTTGATGGAATTATTCATTTTAACCTTTCTTGAATCCATTCTAACTATTTTCGCCATGATGTCTGTGTGTCTGTAACTCAAATACAACAAATCGTGAAGTATCGTGAATTCTTTTGTCTTGGAAGAAAACCTATTTTTGTAAACGATCCGGATACAGATGTTTACTGGTGTCAATGTTTAAATTTTTCGAATTATTTTTGAACTACAAAAAAATAGTCTAGCTAAAAATAATCCAAAAATTTTAAAATTAACAAGGGTAAACATCCATTTCTGATTAAGTAATTACTTTTAAAAAATCATTTGATAGCTTTGGTGAATTTAGCACGAGGAAACACTGTACATTTACTAGGCAGATGTTTTTTTTTCATTTATATAAATTCTATTATTACAAAATGTATTAAATATATTTCAGTTTCGATCAAAACAAAAGAAATATTATTACACAGTAAAAAACAGCTAATGAAGTAAAAATGTACAATCTTGAGCATCAATGTTTATTAAATATTTCACAGCACACTTTATAAATAACATCATTGTTTATAATAACCTTCGTTTTGTTGTTAGTAATAAGTGATTGTTAAATACATTAATGCAAAGTTATTGTTTAGTATATAACAATAGCTGGGCATTGTGGGTAGGTTTTTTGTAATATTATTGAATGCATTTGTTGATCGATTCTATATACAGCATTATCATTAATAGTAACTATTTACAATAGTTAATTTTGTAGACACGTGGAAAATAATTTAAAAAAATTTTTTTTTCAAAATTTTGGATAAATATTAATATTAAATATTTGTTATAAATGGACACATGTATATTATTAATAATTACATTCATATGGGTAAGTTTTGATTCTATGTCTTAATTTTTTGAATTTGAGACGATTTTATGCCGAAAATCGAAATTGAATGCATAAAATTTTATGAAAAATTTTTTTTTTTTAGATTTGGTTAAAAGCATGTTTTTTTAAATGACGTGAATAGTTGAAATTTTCAAACCGCAGGTATATATCTCAAAGCGTACTCAAAGTTTTAGATTTTTCAAAATTTTTGAAAAAAATGACTGTAACTTTTGTCAATATCTATATAATGACATGAATCTTCGAGAATAAATTTTTTTTCGAGTTTTAAAGTATGTCATTATATAGATTTTTGCTGATTTCAAATTCGTCGCATAAAATCAAATCTGACCATCCGTTCAAAAGTTACGTACATTTTTTGTTTCAATCCAAGACTTTGAGAAGCGATATCTCGAGAACCCTTTGAGATACGGATCTACGGTTTGAAAATTTCAACTTTTCACGTCATTTTCTATATAAAAACACACTTTCAATCAAATCTAAAACTCAAATTTAAGAAATCGAGACGTTATATAAAAACTAACCCACAACAATGTAATTGTTAATATTATACAGTAATATACACGTGTAATCTCTTGGTTAATATAAATATTGTTTAATAATAATTAACTATTAAATAAAAAAAACGTGATAATTAATATAATTTGCTTTCTTATTTAAAACAGTAATTAATCAATGGAATTACCCTTAATAATGACATTAAAATATAAAAATCCACACGTGTCAAACATGCTTACTCATAGACACTAAATTAATTATTATAAATATATAATAAATATATAATTATTTCTTAAGTTGTAATAGATATATTTTATAATAATAATCTAGAAATGTAAGATTTGATACAAAATTTAATTGTAAAGCAATTTAAAATTAGGCGTATCGATTAAAAGTATCATGCAAATATAGGTAGGTTAAAAAAGTTTTGTAACGTCACATGTATTCAAAAGGATGACGTCATAAAATTAAATAAAAAATGGCAAACTTTTTTTTAATTAAGATAATTATTTATCACATTAGAATAAAGTCAATTCAAAATTTTTGTAATTTCTAAGAATAGATATAACAAAATTAGCAATTATTTTAAAGTATTTATGATGAGTAGACCAAATTAAAGAACACAATTATTTTGATGAAATGTCGTATAAATAAATTAACTGTTTTTTTTATATTATTATTGAATAAGTTACCCTATAAAAAATATAAGTTTTCTTTTAACAAAATCGGTTTGAGCCTTATAGTAGTACCTTGAACCACTTAAAAGACCCCCCCCCCACCCCCCGCCAAACCTTGTCACTTTTATTTCAAACATTTTTCTAACCGACTTTAAAAAAAGGAGGAAGTTCTCAATTCGACAATAAATTATATTCGCGCATAATTCCGACAAATATGAACCGATTTGAACGATTTTTATTTGAAAGAGTGTATTTCCGAGGTGGTCCCATATAAATTTTATTAAAATATGACCATGGATTTCGAAAATACTCCACTCAAAACTTTTTAAGAATAAAATGAAACCGACTTCAAAAACCGTTAATTTTAATTATTATATACAAATATATAATTTTCATTATTTTTTTCGAAAATACTGTTTCAAAAACTGGTACATCTTGTATATTATTATACAGTCGCTCTTCTTGATTGCATTCACGTACATATATAGTACAACACATTTGCATCTTGCGCCTACAACTCAAAATTGACAATTTATCTAACGATTTATTTGCAAATAAAAAAAAAACACAAAGATTTAATTTTAGAATATTGTGGTTGAATGCACATGCAACAAAATTAATGTAGTGCCAAGGTCGCGGCAGTTTTCTCTCACTGCCCAGAGGTGTGCTTATGCAGTGGCGTAATAGGAGAAATTCGGCCCAATTATAACCAGAAACTCGACTGGAACTCATTCTGTAATAATATGGTACATAAGCGCTCAATTATTTATTTTAACTTTAGCTCCTTATTGTTAGAGATACTCTAGTAAGGGTTATGACGTCGTCGCCATTTTTAACCAAACTGGCGAATTATTCAAAATTTCATTTATGTATATTATTTTTAGAAAGCATAAAAATTTAATAATATGAAGTATATTAATTTAATGATAGTGATTTATAAAATTACTGCAATCAATCAATGACCCTAGAGCTCCTCAAATTGGCTAAAAGGACTTTTGGTTGGTGAAACTACAAAAAATATGTATTTTTGGTATTTCCCAAAAATATTAATTTTAATAGTTTAATTGATTTCTTTGCTATAAGTGCCACGGAGCTTTCTTTTACGTAATACTGATTGTGAGAGTTTAAAATGTATGTGTTTCAAATTATATAAAACAAATATTTCTGGCTAAATGGTAAAAAAAAATACAAAGAAAAGGAACTAAAATAATTCGAAAAATTCAAACTTGACAAGATTAAACATCCATTTCCGGTTGTAAGAACGTTTTCATAAATATAATAGAATCTTTTTGTAGAGCATTCAATTTCCTATAATATAGGTCTACAACGTTTGTTGTAAAAAATAAGTTTTGACGTTTGCATAAATTTATATTTAGATTTAAATTGTCAAAAAATTAAAAATATACGAAAAAATAATCAGGTGCGTTTTAAGAAAAATTTCGAACTAATATTTTTTAGTAAAATTGTATAAAAATTAAATGGTTAACCAATTCCAGGCAATTTATCTAAACACTATCGGTTTTTATTTAAATTGTTCAATAATTAACTACCTTTGGTGAATTTAGCACGAGGAAGCAATGTGCATTTACTTGTCAGATGTTTTTTGTAGAACATTCAATTTTTTATAATATAAGTCTACAACGTTTGTCGTAAAAAAATAAGTTTTGACGTTTGCATTTTAGATTTAGATTGAAATTGTCAAAAAATTAAAAATATATGAAAAATAATCAGGTGCGTCTTAAGAAAACTTTTAAATAAAATTGTATAAAAATTAAATGGTTAACCATTGGCAGGCAATTCATCTGAACACTTTATCGGTTTTTATTTAAATTGTTTAATAATTAACTACCTTTGGTGAATTTAGCACGAGGAAGAAACTTGACAGATGTTTTTTTCAATTTTAATTCAGTCTTCAGTACTTTAGTAATTATTTCAGGGTCTAAATGTGTGTGGTCTTTGAAACGAAAATGACATGACGCGACGCACCATTAATCACAAATCACAGGCAGCTAATTATTAACACTGTACTGCCATTTCTCAAACACAATACTCATTCATAGAGTATCATCATACTTTATAAAAACTAGTAGAGAAATAAAATAAATATATTATAGTACCTTTGTACATTACTGTTATGGTACAAAGAATAGAACTGTTTTTTTTTACTTTTTTTATACATTAATAGAAAATAATTCAGTAAAGACATACACGGGTGTATGACCGTGTATAATAATAATGTAAGAATAAGGGTTAAATTCCACTGGTTTGGTTATATATTTTGACGTGCCACAAACCTTGATATTTAAAAATAAAAAATTGTCTAGCTTTAGCCACTTCGCGCCCCCTCTGAATTTTTTTTTTAATTTGTACATATTTTACATGTTCAGTAAAAATTTCAAGGTTCTAGCTTATATAGTTTACGAGATATTTTGCTTTAACTGAAAAGGATGGACGGACGAACGGACGACAGAGTGAGATTAATAGAGTTTCTTTAGAACCCTAAAAACAGTATATTTGCAAGTTGTATCTTCTTGATTGTATTTTTTTAAACATTTTTTCAACTTCACATATTGTACATATTTTTTAAGGTAGATATTATTGCGGTGTGAAGTCTAAAATTTTAAGCTAATTTCAGGATTTTTTTTTCGTAACAAAATTAAATATAATCTTTTCAGTCTTTTTATATGTTTATATTTTCATCTTAAATTATTCAAAAACAATTTTTTTTAGAAATTTTTATAATACTTTGTTTGTATTTTTTGGGGTTAAAATAGACTCCTTGAAAAAAATGGTGCGTGGTGGGAAAGCATATCTCCACTTGCAGTGATTTGAAACAAAAAATTCAAATATATTTTTACTTTTTAGACTTGTGTCTATCGTATTATCTAGAATTAGACATTTATATTAATAAAAAAACAAAATGGTGGACTAGCCAAAAAAAGTTTGCAAAAATCGTGTTTTTTTTCGTTGAAAATAGATATTAGTTTCTGCTTCCCATCAACCGAAAAAAAAATGTTTTAGGTAAAAAAGCGTTTAAAGGTTTAGTAACAGATGTTACACTAACACGACCCGTTCTCTTCTATGAATACTTTTACACAGCGCTTTTATTCTGGTTTAACTATAACCAATGCAATGTAATAAAACCGGGTGTAAAAGTTCATGTAAACGGCACTTTACACCCGACATAACTAATCGGGTTTAGTTATGCTATTCCTCTTGGTCTACGGGAATAGCATAAGTAAACCAGAATAGAGCAGGAATAAAAATGCATGTAAACTGCATGGACATAGTTATACCTATTTAGCCAACCTCAAAAAATATAAGTACCTACGGAGTATAGGGATTTCATCATAATGCACTTCGCATTAACATTTAAAAAAGCGTCGTCAGTTAAAATATGGTTAAAACACCTGAGACAAAGATATCGAAAACAAAAGAAACGTGATTCATGGGACATAAAAGAGACGAAATATTTTTGAGATTTCTTGTTGGTACACCATCGAACTTATAGCGTATTTCAAATCGGAATTATAATTCCAACTAACGTCACTTATTCTCGTATGTGTAAACAGCACCACTTGAAACAGTTTAACTACATCGGTTATAATAAAACTGAAATAACGGCGCTGTGTAAACGTACTCTATGTATGTGCTATAACTTCGTAAATACTTTGAATTTCGGTCTAGTCACAGTACACTCTCAATATATTTTACTTTCAAAATATCGAAAATTTTAAATAGTCACACCGCAATACTGCCTTAAATAATTGATACCTCATTTGAAAGTGCCTGTTAGCTAACATATTTTATGAGTTCCTTTATAATACCATTTTGTCTCTAATACAATGTTCTATTATAGTCTTTCGTAAATAGAGCACGTCCCCTGCCAGGTTAACAACACAACTGCCTTTGAACAAATCTGACATTTACCCTTTCCTAGTTCCGTTCCATATTTTTCACATTCCACTAACACAAGACTTGTGGCTTTATAATTTTCATTGTTTATATATCAACAAATGTACTTTATACATACATTATGTATATACATATATATTATTATACAAACGTCAATAACTTCCGATCCTCTGACCTTTGTACCGTAACTTAAGCAATATTATGTTAATTACACATGCCGACAAAAAAATACTTTGGTTCTGTTGTCTCTACTTCAATAAGTGATTTCGGAGGTTTTCGAAGTTCTGAAACTGAATCCGTTGCCCAAATTGCTCCATAACGTTAGGTTTTTAAGATAACCTAACCTAAATGTACAAAAATGACGATTTTGGCAATGTTTAAGAATTTATTACCAAGTAGGTGATTTTTTTCTAAAGTTTTCGTTCACGATAAGAAATAATACTATCTTTACTGTTTAACCAAAATATTATTATATTAGTTTGAAGATACTGTTTAATATAATAATATGTATATTATATATGTTCCATACCAGAAAAAAATGTTTATAATAAAAGTTGTAGAGAACATTATTTTCTATAATTTATATCCTATTAATTTTTTTCATTTATCAATTAATAAATAATAATATGAATAATCTAGTTATCTATGAAAATAAAAGTATTTATTATTACAACTGTCAATACATTATTATACCGATTTATAATAAAAACGTTTGAAATAAAATCACAGAATAAAATTAAAATATACTTATCTCAAACATTAACAAAAAAAAAACAATTATTTCAATGTAATTTATATTCAATTTCTTAGCAGAAAGTGTTAACTTATGTAATTTCTTCTATATATCATGATGGATAAAATAAAAAATATATCGTCTTGTGCCAACCAGGGCATTTTATTTTATATATTAAGATTAAGGCGGGGGGGTATTTAATAAATAAACCCCCAATATGGAAGTTTACCTCTCAAATAAATCATTAAGACCGTCCTTATAACATGTACCCACAGGTACACATATATAAATACTAGCTGGGCCCACGCGGCTTCGCTCGCGTAGACTACGGAATTATTGTTTAGGATTTTTGAAAAATATAGTTTAAATAATTAAGTACAAACACGATTAGTTATTATTGTAATAATAATTTATCAATACCTAAATTACCTAACAAAAACGAATCAGAAGAAAAAAGTACAAATAATTTGTGTTCTGTTTAAATTTAAATGTTAATTATTGAAAACAAAATAAACACAAACGATCAGCCGAGGGACTCCGAATAACAACCGAGCGTACGCGAATCCAGTCTGATGTACTTGCTTCGATGCGGCACGACACCATACATTTAAGATATTATCTTTATAAATATATTTTAAGATATTTTCTAAACTATACGACCAAATTGGATGCTGTAAATGGCAAACTATATCTACATTAAGTACTTATGACGATGAAATCATTTATTTCGATATGGATTAATGTTTTGCAGGTCATAAGTCCATGTAAACAAAACCCAAATATTTTATGTTTTCTTTGTAACATAAAAGCAGTCATTGTGGCTAAAATATAAAAGTTAAACATATGGTGTCGCGGACTTAATTGAAGAACTTTTGATTCTACACAATTCTTTATTACATTATTTTGTTCTATATTGAACGGTTTAGGCAGCGTATTACAAAACAGCGCGCCGACGGCAAAATTTTTTCCGACTTGATTTACTATTATCGTCACTGCTTTGTTGTTATGTTACCTAACGTAAAAAAATATAGCCTATAACCTGGCCAGAGAACGTACCTATGAATTAAAAAAAAAAACTCGTAAATCGGATAAGTGGTTCTCGAGTGATAAGGTAACTAACGGACAGACAGACAGACAGACAGACAGACAGACAGACAGACAGACAGACAGAGAGACGTTGAGCTTTATATATATTAAGGATTACACTAATCACAAAAAAAGTACAACCAAATTAAAAATAGGAAATAAATACCATAGATTATGTTCATGTACAGCCAATCGGGGTTAATATAATTACTTAAATTAAGAACAAAAGCCTCAAGCATTGTTAGAATGAATAGACATACATATGTATAATATCTCTAGTGCCCATTATGTGATAATTATAAATGCATTACTTAACTACATAAGAATATATTACGTAATGTTTGAAACATCAAATATTTGTAATTGCAAAATTGTTTCCTCATTGATCAGAAATTGGATGTATTTTTTTTAATTGTTATTTAACAATTCGGTTGGGTTCTGTTTGACCTAAATGACACATATTTTACCGGAAGTAGACCAGGTGAATTTGTCGGTATGCTGTTATTTGTATCATCACATTTTTTTATTAGTTGATTTTTTTTGCTCTTTTGTTTATTTAGAAATCAAATATTTATTTATTTAAAAATACAAATATTATCAATTGATTTTTTTCTTAACAATTGCCTGCCCTTGAATTTAATTTTAAGTATTTTATAGCATATCCTCAACTAGTGATAGCGTGTAGACTGTAGATCTTTCGAACAGTGAAAGCCTTATCAAAATCGATTCAGTAGTTTTATAAATCAATAATTTTTATTATTATACTGTTTTTCTTAATACACGCCTATCGTAGCATTTAATTTCACTTATTATATAGTATATCGTAAACTAATTGCAAGGTTTTTTATTTTCTGCCAGTGAAAACCCCATTAAAATCAGTTCGGTAGTTTTATGAATCTAGTTATTTTTATTTTTATACAGTTTTTTTCTTCTTAATAAGTACATGCTTTCTATAAGTATTTCATTTTAGTTGTTATACAGCATATTCTAAACTAGTTTTAAGAATTCTTGTGGTTTTCAAACAGTGATTGATCCATAAAAAAGGTGTATAACAGTGAAAATTCCATCAAAATCCGTTCAGTAGTTATTATGTGGAGACGAAGAGATTCTACAGCTTCATATTTTTATATTGAGTGAAATTTTTCTCTAACACAGGCCCGCATTTTTTTTTATATCAAACTTCTAATAAAAACTAACAATTAATCATAGATCTAGAGAAAATATATAATTTATAAACCATTTTTTATGCATTAACATCATGAAAATCAATTAAATAAATAAAAAGCTACAAACGAAATATGAGTGCAGTATGTCACTCCAAACAAAAAACTATACACTATCTATAAATACATATGTATGTATGTACGTAAAAATAAACAGAGGTACAATTTTTTTGTCTAACACTTGACGGCAATTTTATTAACTATATCTTTCAGCTGCAGATGTTAATTCAAAGATACAAAATATACATTAACCTGATTTTGATAATAAACACTTCTATAGATCCGGTTTTTTTTATTTAAAAGTGACGTCTTCAAATGCCAAATCGATTAATTGCATTTTTTATTGATTATTATCTAATAATAATCATAAAAATATATTCTAACTTGTAAAATTTGTTACATATGTGTCCAATAATGTTGGTTATTACTTAAAAAAAAAACACATTTTACGAAAATAAAATCGAATTAAAAAAAAAACACTGAAAAGTATACAATAATTGAATTTTACAGTTTTAAAAGTGTTAAATTTAATTATTACACATACATTATAACATTATATTATAATGTTTACTTTACTTTTCAATGTTTTTTTTAAGTTTTTTATGTTCCCCTTTTGAGTGGCGTATCTTCGAAATCCATGGTCAGATTTTGATAAAACTTATATAGTACTACATCTTTCAAACAAACAAAAATCGTCCAAATATGTGCATATTTGTCGGAGTAAAAAATATATACAGCTGAATTGAAAACCTCCTCCTATCTGCGAGGTGTCAAATCGTTATTATTCACTTGTGATTTTAAAGCAATTGTAATAAATGTATGATAAAGTAAATGCTATGCAATTTATCATGTACACTTATCAGCACTGCTTTTAGATCATTCATAAAAACCATAACATTGAATAGAACTATCAGTGGGTTGTCATTTATATTTAATACCCTATAGATAGTGTTAACTTAGCTTTAATTCCATAGTAAATTCTTTATAATACCCGATGCAAGAGTATTATTTTTATTAAATGGTTAATTACTTTGACTTCTGAATTGTGGCTATGAATTTATGTACATATAAATATTAAAGATTACATTTGTTTTTGTTTTTTTTTATCAATGACGTAACTTACAATTAGTAAACTTTTTTTTAAATTGAAATTGTTAAATTATTATTCAGAGTTCAAGGGCACGTACAAACTATACAATATATCATGTTCATTGACGTCTACATATTTAGAAAAAAATAACAAGTCCATATCAGATTTTAGATTTCATTTACGTAATAATAATAATAACATTTATAAAATGAAGAAGCAAATTTTATTAATTTTTTTAAGTACATATAAATTTATTGTTAACTCATATCCGTAAGATTAAAGTTCACTTTCTATTTTTAAAGAGGGGGGTAAGGGGTAATTATACAAAATAAAATAACAAATGTTTTTTATAAATTTTAATCGTTAGACTCCAAGTTAGAGATTTTATTTTTAATTTTTAATCGACTTCAAAAAAGGAGAAGATTCTTATTTCGACAGTATATATTTTTTTATATTTATTTGGGCATATATGCATCGATTTGGACGATTTTTTATTTTGTTTGAAATAGTATAATCCCGAGGTGATCCCATATAAATTTTATCAGAATCTTACCATGGACTTCGAAGATACACCACTCACAGGAAAAAATAAAAAACTTTAAAAAATGTCGTTTTTCAAGTCGGTGTCAAATCAATAAAAAACTGTTTAAAAAATAAAAAGAATAAAACCGACTTCAAAAACTGTTAAAATTTTTTATATCTTTTTAGTGTTTTTTTAAGTCGGTTTTAATAATAAATGTATTTTAAAATTACTTCTGTTACTCCTTTTGAAAATATTCTAGGCTTCTGGGTAAAATGTGAGGTTAGTAAAATTAAATATATTTAAAATATATATTTAAAGTCAATAAAGATGAATTATTTTTTTTTTACTGTTTTCCAAAGGTTATGATAACAAGAGATATGGGTTACTTAGAAATGTTTATATAGCCTTTAAAAAATATGAATGAAATATCACAAATGCAAATTTCTTAGGTGCGACCTGTAGGTAAATAGTAAATACCGATAATAATTTTTTTAATCATTCTACCAGCATATTACAACATAGTATATATTTTTATGTTTCTATCTTTCTTATACATACATCAATATATACATATTTTTAAGTTCTTACCAATTTTCATATTTAATAGGTATTTATTTATACACCAAATTTAAACTGTCTGTCTGTCTGTTTGTTACCTTTTCACAGCTAAACCGCTAAACCGATCTTTATGAAATTTATCAGGGAGATAGCTTGCATCCTGAGGAAGAACATAGGCTATTTTGTATCCCGATAGATAAATAAATACAAATTTCACGCGGACGAAGTTGCGTGTAACAGCTAGTTTTAATTAATAATCATTATTTTAAAGATACCTACATTGTAATGTTATTCATTTGTTACGTATCAAATTATCTGTAAAATCTTTTTCCCATGGAATCTTTTTATTCGCAAAGTTATATAATTAATTCAATATATGCATATCATCATTGCAAAATATTAGAAAATGATGTTGCAAATTATATATAAAATAATCTTTTATTTCTTATATTGTATCGCATTTTGTGTGTTTAATATTACAAACTATAGTAAATATTTCTTTTATAGTACGAGTACGTACCATTTTTTTCAGTACTAATTACTAATAAATCATTTTAAACAATAAAAGATCCAAAAAAACATTATTAGATTTATTTACAAAATTTACAAATTATTTTCTGGAAATTACTTAATTTAGTACATACAATTATTTAATTTTACTAAAAACAAGTTCTACAAGTCTTGAAGCTTCCGCGGTAATCTTGATATGGATCTTGGCTTCTGGGTGTATGCCGCGTCGATTTGGTCGTGTTATAAAAGAAGAAGAGCCCTGAAGTTGGCCGATAACACAATCAAATCGACGCGGCTTAAACTCAGAAGCCAAGATTCATACATTTTTGTAATTTTATACTTTTTTTACATATACAAATGTACTTATGTACGTTTAAAGTACTTAATTTTATATTATTTTTAAATACTTTTTCAGTTTCAAATATAAATAAATCTAATTGTAATTGCAATTACATAAAAAGTATAATTACATTACTTATAAGTGTATGTACTTAAGTACATTTTTTTGTATTTGTGTACAGCTCCACTTAAAAATTACTATATGAAAGTGTACTTAGTTGTATTGGTAACTGAGTGACTTTGGCCTAACACCCCTTTAGTTATGAACTATCCGTATTTTTTTCAATAAAAAAAAAATTGATTTCGAAAAACTTTGTTTTTAATTTATATGCAGAACAGATGTACATACATTAAATGGAATTTTTTACTTTGTTAATAATTAAAAGTAAAAAATTAGATATAATTTGGTGATCGTAGTATATAGAACATATGCTATGACCTCGCCGACTCTTGCTGTTGCACTCGCATATGTTGTTTGCCTGTAAGTCACACTCTATTACTGTTACGGATAATTTTTTCACGCGTCTTTACAAACATGCAGATACAACACTGCTAGTTTTTCATTACTTTGAATAAACCTGGTTCTGAAACTACACGTGAATGTATGTGTTTTATGATATAATTTTTATAGTATTTAAAAGGGTTGAAGTTTCGAATAACCACTGTTTAAAACGTCTCTGTATAGAATTTTTGTGTAGAATTTCAATAAATAGAGCACTTCCGGTGAGTTCTCTCATTTACTGTGTATTAAAACTCTATTTTTAATATCCAATTACTCAAAAACCATACGTCATGTATTATTTTTTATTTAATTAGTAAAATATATGAGCTATCCATAAATAACATATTAAAATTTTAGATATTTGTCTAAACGTTGTTCCAATCACTCTAATGATAAAATATCGTAAATCAATTATTTCAAAAACAGTATTTTTTTACTATTCCAATAATACCACTATCTAAGAAATTCTGTTACCAACTAACGGTTTGACATTTCACATATGATCAACTGTTAATATATTATTATTATGAACATTACTTTATTTATTATTTGAAATAAAAGTGAGTTAATATTCTTAAAAATATATTTTATTAGAATATAAAAATGGAAAATATTTTAATATTAAAACGCGAAAACGAAAAAAATAATTAAATATTAATGATCCATTTTCATTTAAAAGGAAATGAAATTTAATGAAATAAAAATGACATTTAACAACATAATATATTAAAACATTTATAAATAATTTTTATCGTGATTTTTCAAATGTTAAATTTTAAATATTAATTATGTTTTGAATATATGAAGGCTTCTTTATTATTTATTTATACGCAATATTATGTCATGTACATAAAATTAAAAACATAGCTTATTTTTAAACTTTTACATATTATAATGATTTACAACGAATGTAAAAAACCTTAAATGTGGACCGAGGATGTAAGTAATTAAGGACAAGCAAAACATGTGTCCTGAATATCTGAGACCTACAGTCCCTTTTTATTTAAAATCTAGAAAACCCATTGTGATATAGTTATGAAATTTTATAATCGATTTAGTATTAATAAGTGTTTTGATTTTCAGTAATAATCAATAATTATTATTTAGTCTAGGAGTGTATAGGGTTACCGATCTTTATCTACCTAATACATCCCTGTACTAAATAATACTTAAAATCGAAAATACTCATTAAAATTTTGTATGTTCTCTAAATATTAAATAATTTGGGGGAGGCGGTAGTAGTTCATTCACGAAGAATTTCTGGACATATTCATATTTTTACATTTGTTGTAAATCATTCTGTATATATAATAAATTATCTGTTACCCGCGACTTCGACCGCGAGGATTTTTTTTACCTAATCGTTTTTCGGGATATAAAGTGCATATGTTCTTTCTCAGGATGCAAACTACCTCCTTACTTAATTTCATTACGATCGGTTAAGACGTGAAAAGGTAACAAACAGACAGACAGACAGAATTACTTTCGCTTTTATAATATAGATAAATACCGTATTATAGGTTAGTAGTATAGAAAAATAAGAAGTAATCAATGTATTAGTTAATAAATTAGAAATTTATTAGATAATATCACCTTGAATTAATTTATTATCACAGAAAAAATAAATTGCATTAAAATATTATTAAATATATTGTAAGTCCCCTTTGCAAAATTTCTGGTACGTCTTTGTTCTTAATTAAACACATTACGAAAATGGCATAACTAAAAATACATTATACTATATTTGACAAGTTATTAAAAGTATTTATTTTAAAACTTAAATACTTAATAATACATTGTTCTTTTCGCAAGTACTTAATCTGCAGAAAATCCGGGTTTTTTCCAAAAAATGTTTTAAAATAACATACATATATTATTTTTAAACTATTGCAAAATTTCTGTGCTTATTTAATCAATGAAGCAAAAATATACCCTTTGTTAAAAAAATATAAGTTAATTTACTACTTTATTCTTATTTACATGTACAAGTTCATACTTCTACCAAGGAGAGGGGTTTAATATTGTATCGAATGCCTATTCCCATTTTTAATTTATTGTATGAATTTTTCAGTTCGATATAAAAATATAAGAATTTTATTTAAAAAAAAAACTTAAAAATTGATTTCCCTCTTAATATTTTTTTACAATTCATACTAAAATTATAAATGCGAAAGTAACACTGTCTATCTGTCTGTCTGTTGGTTAACTTTTCACGACTAAACGCTGAATCGATCTTGATGAAATTTGTCATTGTTTGAGGAAGCATAGGCTACTAATTGATTTAATAACAAAAAATACAATACGAAGTCGCGAGTAACACCTAGTTTATACTATTTGCAAAGATCTCTTAGAAAAAACAATGCAAAATATGAAATTCATTAGAATATGACAATATTGCAAAAAATTATTTTTTGCAAACACCTATTAAAAAAAAGTCACCATCTTATAAAATCTAGGTGGAATGCATTGATTTAAATGCCCCCCCCCCTCCATCGATTTGTGTTTAATTGTTTTCTACACATTATACAACAAATAGAGCATTTAATGCATTAAACTTTGCAATATTAGGCAACCCTTACACAAACAAAAAACCATCATGGAACATTGACTAGATAAATGCAAACGTTACACATTTTAAACAAAACGCATCGAAAAATCAACAAATTACATAGCATGTCATCAACATTTAAATAATAGTAATTTATTTAATATATTCATACTTACAGAAAAACTATGCGAAAGTCTACTGGAGAAAAAGTTATCCAAACAAAGGTAAAAGTCTTATACGGCCTTCGATGAACGTCACTATAAAACTATTATTTAAATAAAACACACAATTGTCACTCAATTCAAAATAATCTCACGAAAATTAATTAATAATTGTCACCAAAAAAACACAAACTAAAAAATTCATATATATATTTATCCGTTACACAATCGTATCAAAATGTCGCAACTGTGCAACTGGATCGGTTTCTCCCGTTGCATAGCAACCGTTATACAAATTATCAAAAATCACTTTGATCATAAAGGGCCATTTAATTTAAAAATAAAAACAAATGTTCCCACGATGGTATAACTGTTTTAAGCATAGTCTACTAGACAGCTAACCTTAACAACTATTAGTTGTGCTTACTGCCTCTACTACTATGCTATTGAATTGAAAATAAGCATGTTGCCTGCATATATGTGAAGAGAATGTTAGCTAAACCATACCAGGTAAGCTGACTTAACTAAAAAGAGATAGGCGTATTTATTAACATTCATTCAAAATGCAGCTGTCCCAGTTGATAATTTTTGTTGTGGTTGGTACACCTTCATGAAAAGAGGTAGGTATATGTGTTTGCATGTGAAAGAAATAGGACCTTGCAGTTGGTTGTGATTTTTTAGTAGCTTAGTAACCCTCGCTGAAACCAATCTGACAGGTTAGGTTGCGACAACAAAGGTACTTTGTTAACTTTACAAAATGCAGTTTTGAAAGATGGTGGTATTTGGTTGGACTGAAGTCAGATAAAGATGGGTTACGTTTGATTAAATATTAACGATATTCTTAAGGTATGCATTTGGAATATTATAATGTTCTGGGATTTTTTTAAAGTTATAAATAAGGATGAGTTGTATGAAATTTTACTACCTTTTGTATTAAAAATGGGAAGATTTTTACGAGTTCTGGAGAAAATAATATTTTACCTGGGATTTGTAAACAAACAAAATTTTATTATATTTGCAAAAGTTAAACAAAAAGGTTGTGCCTTCAGGTCCTTGTTGCAATATAACTTATTTTTATTGTATACAAAGAATTCACATGCAATAACTTTGGTATAGGAGATAGGTATATACATATGTAGTTATAACCCAAACAATATGTTTTTTATATTAACATAGACCCACGATATCTCTTTTTTGTGAAAACTCGATTTTCGAATCAGATCCACAGTCTAAAGCAGTGGTTCTTAACCGGTGTTCCGCGAACATGTTACAAGTGCTCCGCGAAATAATAAAAACAATTCACAAGCAGTGCTACTAAACCCAATTTTCATCTATACCATTTATAGTTCATATGAGCAACTATTATTTCAATCGTTTCATAGAACAATAAATTATTATATCATTGTTAGAAGAAAATATTGTATATTACTTTCCTTCTCTAAATACAGAAAATTACGATTGGATTCGAAACCCATTTGCTGCAGTTAATACCTATGTCGAATTATGAACTTTCGTTTCATGAAGAAGAACAGTGAAATTTTCTGAATTGGGTTTAGTGCCCAATTCTTTTCATAAAAGCAGACAATTTTGTTACAGTTTTCAATATCAAATTTGTGTGAACATTAAAACTAAAAAACGCGAAAGACTTGGGAATATTGATAAAGAAATGAAGGTAGCATTATCACTTATTAGGCCTGACATTTCTAAGTAAAATCTGAAAAAGCTGATAAGCTCAAGTATCGCATTTTTGATTTAAAATAATGTATATTTTTTTATATTTGACTGGAAATTAATACGTTAGCTGTAGTTTTTAATAAAAAAAATATGTTCTACATATTTTTATTGTTAGTTTAAATACCTTAATGATTCAGTAAGATAAAAGGTTAAGAACCACTGGTCTTCATGACAGCCCAAATCAATTTCTGATTGATTATAGTAACCAAGTCTCACTCACAACCCTATTTTCTTATTTTACCAATCAATATCATTAAATAAATAAATTTTTAAATAAACTAATTTAGTTAAAAATGGCGACGCTGTCATAATTCTTATTGAAGTATCTCTATCACAGATTTATCCCCAGCAGGTTCCCGAGCTGTGTTAAAACCAAACAATTCCTCAAAATAAATACAAAACCATTTCTTCGAAACCAATCTAATTACAATAACCATTTCCCCACATATACCGTGCGTACTGCCCCCCCCCCTCCTCCTCCTCACTTAGGATCTAGAAGGTTATTCGCTTGTTTATATGCGACCGCGTATTTTGCATTCTCACTTTACTAATTATAAAGCGGTGGAAATCCCCCGTATCGATCAAGAAGCATTAGATTCATCTGCTTGCTGAATTAATATACGATCGAATCGGCATCGATGACCAATTTACTTTTGTTTAACTGGAAATTGAAAACAAATGGAATTATCACTTTTTTTGTTGTTGTTGTTGTTATTGCTTACACTTAGTTAATTCAATTCAAATTCGGGTTTAAAAATTAACTTAGATAAGACACAAATGATTAAATTCGGTAACTATGGTACTTTTCCAAATGCAGTTTCTCTATCCTGCTTTGGTAATGTGAATCTGAGTTCTAGTGCTACTTTTCTTGGAATTGTTATTGACAAAAAATTAAATTGGCCGCAACACATTGGAAATATAACTTCTCAAATTTCTAAATTAAGTTATTTATTAAAAATGGTAAAAAACATTGCACCTATTGAAGTATCTTTAAGTATGTATATACTATGGTTATATTCAATTGCAAATATCATATGGTATAATTTTTTGGGAAGGAACATCGAGTACAAATGATCTATTTAAACTACAGAAACGTTGTATACGTTTAATTTGTAATGTTATTATTCAAAAAGTTGGGCATTTTAACATTAACATACTTATATATATATGAATGTTCTGTTTTTGTTAAAAGTAACTATCAAGTTTTTTCTGAACAACTACCACAACACCACTACTCTACTAGAAATAAGCATATATGCTTACTCCAATACTAACGAGAAGAGAACTAATGCAATCAGGTTTTTATAATGCACTCATAAAAATACATAATAACTTACCGAATGATTTGAAATTTTTAAATGATATAAAAATATTTTTTTTTAAATTAAAAGAGTTCTTATTGAATTCTTGTCACTACGAAATTAAAGAACATTATACATATTAATATAATTCTTTTTTTTGCTGTGCAATTTTTATAAGTATATTTTTTTCTTCATTTTGTATTTAATATAAGTATCTATGTTCCATGCAAGCTTTGATCTAAATAATGTAATTATCGAAGCAATTGTTTTCATAGAAAAGGACACGTTTTTGTTAAGGATGTAATAATAAATAGTACCCACACAAAATTTCAGGAGGTTTTACTAGATAGTTTGAAAATTATTAATTTTTTTAAATTAACATGAGTTCTTATGGCAGAATGATGTATTGACGGTTAAATTCTAATAAAACACAGTTCTATGTTCTATCATCGAGAAAAATTTGCAATTTTCACAACACGTCACTTTAATATTAAGCAAAAAGTTTCATAAGATTTTGTTATATAATAAACAGTAACTTAATTGCGAGAGTAAAATAATTATTGCTGAAAAAAATTTTAAAATGTTTGATTCAAATTAAAACTTCTGCGTATAAGCCGCGTGGATTTGGTCGTTCTATCGGCCAACGTTTCGTCGCACATTACGTGGACATCTTCAGGGCTGGTGATGTAAAATTGAAATATGAAAAATTGTCATTAAAATGCAATTTTGATGATCGACCTTACCGCACCTGATTGTAGTTTTCGCATACAATGAATAATAAATAATGTTTTTTTGTGACTTGCATTGAAACAATTAACAATCGGCAATCAATGGCAGGATGTAAGCCATACTGCGTTTTTAATTAAGGTAACTTTTATTATATATATCTCTATCTATATAACATCAAATTGTTTCATTACTCTACTAATAATTGAGTGGTACCTATTTATGTACATATATAGGTACCTCTCACTTATTAGTATATGTGTTGAAGATGGAGATATTATAGCAAACAAATAACAAAAAGTATTGTTTTTTTCCCCCTCCCTTTGAAAAATAAACTTAAATACTCCATTATTAGTGCATCATATTTTTTTTTATTTGATGCTTAATGTCGGCAGACAACTCAATAGTAGAGTTGAAATCTGTGTGGGTTAAATATTTGTGGGTGAGTGGGTTTTTGGTCATTCAACAGGGATAAAAGGAGTATTAGGATGTTGCTGGTGGGTCGATCATAGCAGAGGGGGTCAGGATCCAAGGGATGTAAAGATAGAGGTATTTAAGGATTGGGATAAACAAATGTTATATTTTCAAATCGCAATAATTCACGAATTTCATTAAATATCTGTAGGAAACTTTGAATATGGTTGAATCCAGGGTTGAGCTGGGGTAGGCTCAGACCCTTTGAGGACAATCCCCTCTCCCGGAGTCGGTGCCTAAGTTTCTCAGTTAATAATTGCGAAATTTATAAACTTTGACTGTTTTTTTTAGCACAAACAGAATTTCAAAATTCTGCGGACTAATGCCCATCCATCTGCTATGGAAAAACCTTCCCATATTGTGATGTAATATACATATATATACATATATACTGTAATTCCCCAAACATCTGGTTGATATCAATCTGTACGAGTCGGTATAACAGGTTTGTTTATTAAAAAACAAAACACTGTATAAATAAAAGTAATAGCATCTTTATTATTGTTTAGATTGGAGCAGGTTATGGATATTAAAAAAACAGTCGCATAACAAATAAAAAACTATCGGAAAAATCCATCGATTTTTATTAATTTGCAGTAGCGCTTTATTTTATTCATATTTTAATTTTTTTTTTCTGCGGTGATCTTGATATGGATCGTGGCTTCTGGGTATAAACCGCGTTGGTTTTGTATTGTAATTAAATAACTTTTAATTTTGTTTTTGCTTTTAGATAACTTTTATGAATGTACTTTAATTTGATACAACATTTTTGTGCTTATAAAACAAAAAAGTATGTGGGGAAAAATCGGAAATAAAATCTGAAGAACGCATTTTGAAACCGAAACTACACGCTTTGATATCTCAACAGTTGATTTTTGCCTAAAAGAAATTTTGTAACCCAAAAAAAAAATTCGTAATTTTTTTTTAAATTTTTCACCCCATAATTTAGCGAGAAAATTAATAAATTAAATTTTCAAAAATCACAAAAAGTTTTTTCGATGTTAAAACGATTTTTTATTTATTGATGTACGGCCATTTTATAATAATAATTAGAGAGATTTGAATTTTGCTCATTTTTTGTCTAGAAATATTTTAATTTTATTTAATATTTTAGGGTAAAAATAACCCCTTAAAAATATATTTATTTATTTGGTTTCACGTTATCGATAACTTTTTAGAAAATTACATTCTAATAGGTTTAAGACAATAACTGAATTATCGACCAAAAGAACGTGACTTAGAATCATAAGCTAAGAGACACTGTACCTTATTATAAAAATAAAACATAATATTAACTTTGAGGCTTTCGCGGTTATCTCGATCAATATTATTTATAAAAGTCAGAAATTAGTAGACAAAATTGCATCTACTTTGAACGTACGACCATATCTTTTAGTCCACAACCCGAAAAAAACCCTTGCACGCTGAAATCGACTTTTATATTAGAAAAAAATCCTTCACCTCACCTTTTGTTTATTTTTTGTAGGTATGTAAATTTTATATTTATGAAAAATAAAAATTATATTTAAAAAAAATTGTTTTACTAAAACATTAATCCTCAATATCCTACACACGAATATCAACTTCTTTATACAAATGCAGTTTCATGTAAAATTGACATCATGAAAATAAATGTAAATAAAGTAAAATTAGACCATTTTTATTTTTATCGGAAAATTTGCACCTTTTTAGGAATAAGTGTTTCGCGACACGGTCGCGTCCAAAGGGTTAAGAAAGAAATTTACGTATTCCAGCAGTACAAATTAAACGCCTACACTTCCAGAATAAAAAATACCTGATTCCCACAAAGATGACGTAAGAAGAAATATACAAAGACTTAAAGTGAATCATTTATATGAAAACTATAAAGAAAATACAAGCCTTATCCTTAATAACTGTAATTACAAAATCTCTAATGTATGTATCATAAAAAATAATCCATATCAAAAATAAATTTCGACTTTCACGTTTATTTTTTGACATGAATAACGTCTAGAGTTTCAGACCAGATATTGGGTAGGCATTTCAGAAACATTATGTAACGCGCTGAGATCAGTTTTGCACGCTAGCGTAAATTTAAAATCAGTATATCTCGGCATTCAGAGCAGCTACCACGCAGTATATAAAAATATATTCTCCACGCAATAACAATTAATTTTTTGATTAAAGTTTTTGGCGAAACTTTAGTATCCGACGTACACACAGATTTCATATTTTTGTTTGTTGGCAACACATTATTTGGGTGTGCGCGCGCATATGATTTATGTTAGTGATTGAACGGTGTTCAATCGGTGGAATATATGCGACTGCTAAAAGATTATAGTATAATAAAATAATATTATAATTATATTATATTAATAAACATATTATGTTTATCAACATATAACTGATTATTTTTTTAAATATATTTAGTATAAATAAATAAAAAACTGGTAAGCAGAAAATTTCAAAAATTAGTATTTCGACTAGGTAGCTTTTTTTAGTATCGCACACTGTTTTTTGTGTAGCCAAAATTATAATATTGTATTTATATTAAAGATACAAATAAAGGTAAAATCTATACCAAACCCAAAATGTAACGGAACCTGCCAGAATTTCTTATTACACATTACGTTGGTTAATTATATATATGAAAAGTAAAATATACACACATATTTTAGGTGTGTCACGTGTGAACATGAAATTACTAAATATATTAAAAAATATAATCAGTTATATGTTGATAAACATAATATAATATATATAAATAATTCCACGATTTCACTTGTAAATATTAAATAATTAATTGTTTTTATGTTCGTACAAATCATAAAAAATAACTATATTATACAATACTATATATTTCTTTATTTAGACCAAGTTTAAGGGAACATTTTGTGTCAAAAAATCAACCTATTTAATATTCATTCTGATATCTCAAATGTATTAATCAAAAATAACACGTTTTTTCCAAACAAGAGACATGATCTAAAAGAAAATTCAAATTATCCGTATGACAACTCAACATTTAAAATTCTGAGTCACTGTTTCCATTTTTGTATTTGTAATTTATTGATTAAGAAGAAAATAAATCTGGTTTTTCTTTACAATTAGCTAATCGGGTCTAACTTAATTTAAATATATTTAAATCTAAATATCAACTTTTACCATTTCCGGGAGGTAATTATTAACATACTAACGGCTTCACTCGCGTTATATTATAATAGTTTTTATAAACCAATTGTGTTAATTTTCAAAATTAAAAGTGTAATACTATTTTCCGGATTTTTTTTGTTAAAAATCTGTTATAAATAAATTATATTTTGTTAATATAGTAGACCAGATAATCGCTCAGAATTTCTTCTACTTCGAAAATACATTGCACATGGTGTACTATACAGGCTGTTTCATAATTGAATGTCAATATTGAAGGAGGTTAATCTGTACATGATTTTAAGATAAAAAAATCATTTAAAAATAAATCCGTTTTCGCTTTATTTTTGATATACAAGAAGATCAAATTTTTTTGAAATATTGTTGTTTTTAATAACTTCGAAACTACATTAGATATTTTTATAAAACTTGGTGGTTGTAAAAAATTTTAACCAGTGGCTTCCCAGTTAATGTCACTTTGATTGTTTTCAATGAAAAAATAAAGCAAAACTGCCTTTGTTTATTTGAACATTTTGTCTTAGAATCATGCACAGATTAACCCTCTTCAATATTGACATTCAGTTATGAAACATCCTGTATAAACAAAAATAGCTGTTACCGCGACTTCGTCAGCGTTGAATTTGTATTTTTTGTATCTAATTTTTTTTGGGATACAAAATATCATAGTCTATGTCCTTTCTCAAGATATAAGCTACCTCTCTACCAAATTTCATTAAAATCGGTTCAGAGGTTTAGCCGTGAAAAGATAACAAACAGACAGACAAAGTTACTTTCGCATTTATAATTCTTAATATATATAAAGCTCAACGTCTCTCTGTCTGTCTGTCTGTCTGTCCGTTAGTTACCTTATCACTCGAGAACCACTTATCCGATTTACATGTTTTTTTTTTAATTCATAGGTACGTTCTCTGGCCAGGTTATAGGCTATATTTTTTTACGTTAGGTAACATAACAACTAAGCAGTGACGATAATAGTAAATCAAGTCGGAAAAAATTTTGCCGTCGGCGCGCTGTTTTGTAATACGCTGCCTAAACCGTTCAATATAGAACAAAATAATGTATTAAAGAATTGTGTAGAATCAAAAGTTCTACAATAAAGTCAGCGACACGATATGTCTAACTTTTATATTTAAGCCACAATGACTGCTTTTATGTTACAAAGAAAACATAAAATATTTGGGTTCTGTTTACATGGACTTATGACCTGCAAAACATTAATCCTTATCAAAATAAATGATATCATCGTCATAAGTACTTAATGTAGATATAATTTGCCATTTACAGCATCCAATTTGGTCGTATAGTTTAGAAAATATCGAAATATACATATTAGAACATATTATTCGCGCGATTGTGACCGTGCGCGGGGAGCGGCGAGGGAACATGCCAACACGCTGGGAAGAACAGGCCGGTATTCTATTGATTGTCAATTGTTTATTTTGTTTTCAATAATTAACTTTTAAATTTAAATAGAACAAAAATTATTTTTACTTTTTATTCTGATTCGTTTTTGTTAGGTAGGTAATTTAAGTGTTATTTGGTTTTTATTACATTAATAACTAATCGTGTTTGTAATTAATTCAACTATATATTTTTTAAATCCTAAACAATAATTCCGTAGTCCACGCGAGCGAAGCCGCGTGGGCCCAGCTAGTATATTATAAAACGCAACGTCTGGCTGTCTGTCCGTTAATGCGCTTATCACTCGAGAACTACTTATCCGATTTGCGTGTTTTTTTTTGTTTTTAATCATAGATATGTTTGAGTCCAGGTTTTAGTATTTATTTTGTTACGTTAGGTAACATTAGGAATAAGGAGTGACGATAATAGTAAATCAAGTCGGAATACCGTTAAATATTGAACAATATAATGTACTAAATAACTGTGTAAAATAAAAAGATCTAAAATAAACTCCGCGATACCATATATCTAACTTTTATATTTATGCGATCGAAACCTCAGGCACAGCTAGTTTATTTATAATATTAGTATGTATGGATTTAATTAACTCATTTTTTTTTGTCAGTCATATGCGAGTATAAATCTTTTGTAATTTTTATACATTTTCAAGATTCTAATAAAATCACATTAAATTTGCTTCAATCTTAGTTTATGAACAATTTTTAAGCAAATAACTAATAATTAATAATCAAAATGATGAAATATTTAATTAACCTATATCACCCACAAATTAATTTTATTATTAAAAATCAATACATGAGTGGAAAATTAGTCCATGTTGTTATCTGTTGTTGATAGAATAAACAATTTCTATCATTCCGCAAGCGCGTGGTCTTTCTTATAGATACAAATGATGAATCTATTATGTTCATTATCATTAAAAAAACATCTGCCAAGTAAATGCACAGTGCTTTCTCATAGTTAATTATTGAACAATTTAAATAAAAATCGATAGTGTTCAGATAAATTGCCTGGCATTGGTTAATCATTTCATTTTTATGCAATTTTACTAAAAATATTAGTTCGACATTTTTTTTAAGACGCACCTGATTAATTTTTCGTATATTTTAGATAAAAAAACAAACATAGGATCAAATTCTACATATTGAGACCCACATTTTGACACCCCACATGCCTTAGTATAGAAATAATATAGATTAAAAAAATAATTAAAATATTATTTTATCTCGAATTTAAGTTCTATATTATGTTCAAAATACTTGTATCACGTGTAATATTCCATCCAGATAGTCGTAGCTAGCTTTAAATAATATATTAATGAAGGTCAAATATATTAATGCCATAAAAATTAAATTTGGCAAAAATCCAGGCACATGAAAATTAATTTAAAATAATTCTAATTTGTTAAATATCTTAATGCAACATTTTCCAAATCTATTTTGGTCGACATTTCGACCTACGTTTCCAGTAGGAGCATTAAAAAAATTATTTATTAAATCAATTTAATTTTAATCATATTAGTTCACTATAAAACATGCCAAAATGTGCACTGTAATATGATACTTTTTTGATTTTTTTACCTCTTTTTCCAAACTTTTACAACCGCGTTAAAGTGAATCCGCGTAAATGTAAAGATTACTGTAATTTATTTTTCTATCGTGCTTATTTTTTAAATTTCCTTAAAAAAATAATATACTTTAATATTATTGTTATTAACAATAACTATTAATGTTGTTTTTTCTTTGTTTCATTTCAGAATCTATCAAATCTGTGACAGGTAGTGACAGTTTTGACAGTTTTGTATCGGAAACGGATGCACGGATCATTCAACATCGTCAAAATCTATTTTGGTTAAAGGTCAGTTTACATTTTCATAAGCGTCTAGACTAATTATTCTATACATAATAGATCTCTTATATGTAGAATATTTATATTTAAGTACTCGAACCTATCTAACAATAAGAACCTTCATTTTGTACTATCTTGAACTTAAGTAAGATAAAATAATATGTCAAGATTTGTGACATTTAAATGTACGTTTTTTTATTTGTTTAACTTATTATCAACTAGCACTGCCGGTGTTACCCGGGGATACAAATTTAATCTGTAATAAACCTATTAAAAATTATTTTCACTTATCGCTAATTATTTACGCGAAAATACCTCTCCGGCGATTGTTTTTTACATTAAATTTACACAAAATATCTATAAATTATAAACCTAAACCTAACCTATCCATTAGTGAAAACCAGAAGAAAATCCGTTCAGTAGTTACTGAAAAAAAGGTGCACCGTTTGTTTTATACTATGTATATAGGGTGTTAAAAACATGAACATTCGCTCTCGTTACGAAATATGTTAGTTTATGACCTAAAATAAATCCTCGCCGAAAAATTACCCTAGTTCAATTTTAAGAGGTGCCTCAAAGGGAGGAGGTCCCGCTTCCCATTTAAATAACATGGAGAAATGATTATTTAGTACTAAATTTGGTATAACTGATTTATGACAACTGTTGAAAATGTTTAAGGACATCATTTTGTAGAGGATAAAATTCTCTACAAAAGTGTCTACATGAGTCATGACCCTCAACTCAACGTATTAAAAGTTACAGACATTATAAGTGATTTATTTGTTAAAATGAACGTCTAAAAGGCTCTAAACTATTGTTTTTATAAAAATAAATTAAATGTTAATTTTATGGGAAATTTAACTCTCTTTAAATATTTTTTTTACAAAAATCAACATTTTAACCCTACTACTGAGCTATTGGAACAAGAATTACCTAGCCAACAACTGGCATTATTAGAAAATAATTTTATTCTCTACAAAATGACGTCCTTACATTTTTTTATCAGTAATTTAATACCATTTTTAGTACCAAAGAATAATTTTTCAATGGTATTTAAATGGGAAACGGGACCCCCCCTTTGCGGAAAAAAAATATTGCTTTTTTTTGACACACCCTAATATAGATAGATAAAAAATTATAATATCCCGAAGGTTTTTGACGTGCTGTAACCGAATCTGACCCCAAATTTATCAATTAGTTCAGGTTATTGAGATGTCTTAACCTAAAAGTGCCAAAAATAACAATTTTGAATATTATTAACAAAGTTTTCGTTCGCGTTGATTTTATTTTGACGATATCTTTTCTCACAGGTAGTGAATTATTTCAGAATTTTTAATGGACCTTCTTATAACCTTTTTCAGTTCATTTACAAAATTTAAACTTACTAAAATTTTTATTTTTCCAAGAAATACCTTTACTGCCAGCCCCTTGACATTCGCATTCAAATTAGCGATTCATCATTTTTCTGTTAATCTAAAGTCTAAAGGCTACTCTTATCCTAGATTAAATATAAAACAATGTAGGTAATTTCCTCTCAAGTATGGTAATTTTTCTGACCATTGGTAACAATGCTGGTATTTATTATCTAAATAGGTTACCTCTAGATTAGAATGAAGTTAGCTATAAAGGATTTATTTTTTATTAAAGTTATGAGTTATCTATTTCACCTTGATATACATATATATTATTATATATACATACGTTTATTATTAAATCTGTCCTTTTATTTATTTATTTATTATTTATTTATTTATTTATAATATTATTAAGTTATGATTTTGAAAATAATCTATAAAAATAAATAAAAAAACAGATAAGTATATAATTATTTTTAACAGTTTTTGAAATCGGTTTTAATTTCTTCTTTCTTAAAAAGTTTTTTATTGGCGTGATACCGACTTCAAAAATTGTTAAAATTAATTATAACATACTTTTCAGTGTTTTTGAAGTCTTTTTTTTCTTAAATTTTTTTTTAATTTTTTCCTTTTTAGTGGCGTATCTTCGAAGTCCATGGTCAGTTTCTGATAAAATTTATATGGGACTGCCTCGAGAGTATACTCTTTCAAACAAACAAAAATCGTACAAATCGGTACATATTTGTCGGAGTTATACATAAAATATATATACAGCCGAATTTTGAAGTCGATTAAAATCGAACAAAAAAATGTTTATGTTATTTTCTATAATCGTAGAAAACTAGGAAACTTTATAGTTCCTTTCTGTCTGTCTCTCTATACAAATTGTATAACGATTAAGATGAAATTTGTTATATGAACGAAGACTGATGACCCAAAAACAGAAATGATGAGATTTTTAAAATAAAAATTTTTGGACCCCCTTCCCATTGACTGAAAAGTATATTAAAAAAAAATTTCACTTAATCCATTAAGTGGGATGTCTTTAAATAGATCTCCTCTACGTTTAAATTCGTTATCAGAGTGCCCCCCCCCCCCATCTAATTTCTAAACTATCAATTCAAAAAATCTGAAAAAATTACAGAATGTAGCTTTTAAATAGTAGTTTAATAAAAATTATAACGAATACTGTCAAAAAATAGTTTATGGAAAAAAAAGTGAAAATGACAGGGAACCCTATCATGTGCATGCTAATATAAATATTAAAATGTGTTAAGTATTATGTGAAATGCAAATAACAAAAAACAATGTTAATGATTTTGAAAATTTCACTGCTTAGGTAATTTTTTATTGTATTTAAAACCGAAGGTTACACCTATAATTATTATTCTTACACTATATACATATTTAATTATAAATGCATATCCAATACACTAAATTAGTTCACACGGGCCAATATCACTGCACTCTTCCGCATTTCTTTAATGTAATTATAATTCTTCTGTAAGATTTGTAACATAGATACAAAGGCTTGAATAATGTGGAGTAAATAAGGCAAATGTATATTGAATATTTTTTTAAACATTTTGAAATTTGACAATAACTTGCTCAAAAAGAGTCGTACAACGGTACAAAAAAAGTAAATTGAAGAAAAAAGTTTGATCTATAAAATAAATTCATTAGATTTAGTCAAAAAAAAATTATCACGACAGTATTTTATTTTTTCCACCACCCCTCTAAGCTCGGTAACTACTGGCTCAAAAAATCTGGAAAAAAATTGGTAATGAGGCTTTGGTGGGACTACTAACGACAAATACTAAAATCAACAATATCATTTTAAATTTTGGAATAATAGGAAGGAATGTCATAAAAAATTGTATCTTTATTTTTATATCAAGGCATGTGAGATGTCGAAATGTAGATCTCAATTAGTAGAATATGAAATTCGGATCCCTAATGACATACACCCGTGTATGTCTTGCCCAAATTATTAATTATAGAGATTTAATTTATTAACTTTTAAAAACCATGCCACTGCACATATTTACATTTATTTATTGTTTATTGCATTCATTTTGTTTCGTTATATACGTACTATATTGTATACATGCCCATGAAACTAATATTTATTACGTCAAAACTGCAACCTTAAAATATAATAGCCATTACATATTATGCTTAATTCGATTACAAAATTAGAATTTTTCTTTTACTTTTTTTATTACTCTAATTGCAACGTTCGCGTTAATTTTAGCCTTGCGTAAAAAAAATACTGATACAATAATTTTGCAGTATGCAGTATATTATTGCAAAACATACTAACTTCACTAAATATTGAAAATAAAAAAAATTGTTACAAATTAATAAAATATAAGGAATCTGCAACTGTAAAACTCAGGGAAATTTATTGATATTTTTTCCGGAATGAGCAGACAATTTTACATATTTATTCCAAATTTCACCCCAATCGGTACAACAGTTTTTTTTAAGTTATGCTACAGACGGACAGATTGAGTATTGCTAACATCAAATATTCTACTAGCATGTTTATTAGCACAACCAAAGCAAGTTTTGAAGTGTGGTATTAAATTCTATTAACTTATAATTTATTAAGTTATGTAACATTTTTTTCGTATATGACATCAACAAAAAAAACCTACAGCTGTTACAGATAATGTATTAACTGTAAAAGAATGTCAAAGATATTATATTAATTTGTACTTCCTTATCGGTCTATGTATTTATTTATATTTGCAAACGAAAATCCATTCACTGCTTAACAACTTTTTATAGAGAAATATAAAAACAAACATGTTCTGGACGAAATGGAAGTATTCTAATACCGTCGAAAAAACGTGTCCTAGATAAGAGCAGATTCTGATTCTACTACCTTCAAAACGTAAAGAAAAGTTAATTTCCGCATGGCGGCTGTGCGTGTGTCTATGTGTCTGCTGTGTGTGTATTTCTGTGTGTCTGAATGTATAATTTTTTTTCGTTCACGATAACTACTGTAAAAATGCAATGATCTAAATAATTTTTGGGAACAATGTTTACCTCAGTGAGTACACCAGATCTATTGATTTTGAGCTAATCGGAATAGGTGTTTTGGAAATATTCGAAATTTTGTAACTTTTATCGTCTAAAAAGTGAATGTTGTCTCACAAATGTTGATAATACTTGGTACATTTGTAGTTCAATTGAACCTAAGGGACATTTATTATTTGTACGTTCCTAAATAACTATTGAAGGAGTAAAAACCATCGTCAAAATTTGAATTTGAATTACTAATTAATACGTCCCTAATTCATGTTGTCTTTGAAATAAATTAAACTAAATTCAAATTTTAAAATTAGTTTTTCTACGAATGTGTATTATGTTTTTGACATTAGGACATTAGACAACTAATATTTATAATACAGAGGTGAGTTTTATTTCTGACAAATCTTATTGAAATTTTTCATTTTTTTAAATTATTTAAAGAGATATTCCAGAACACGGAAGTCATGTATACCGATATTTTTTTTGTAACTAGAATCAAATAAATATGACTATCATAACACGCCACTGCTTGTCTCGTCTCGTGTGCAGTTATATTTATGATATATGGTTGGATATGACTGACAAATTAAATACCTAACCTTGATTGGTATTTAATAATATTTAAATTAAATAATCTATTATAAAACAATCCATCTAAAATTTTAACCAGAAATACCAGTACAATAAAAGTAAAATATAATATATACTAGGCTGTCCCGTAAGTCTGGGCCTTATAAGGAAAAAATAGTCTACAAATTTAATACATCTTTTTTTAAAGTTTCTGTAACATAATAAAGAAAAATAGAAATTCATATGAATCCTGACTTAAGAAACACCCCCGGTATAATTAACTCTTTTTTTGTTTGTAAAATTTTAAATTTCGATCACGATTAGGTAGTAAAAACATTTGCAAAATAATTTGTTATCAGTAAACATCTATTTATGTCAGATAAACCAAGTACGAAAAAAAATCCCTAATTCAGTATTCAACAGTCAGTGCGTGAGTAATTTTCAGCAGAAATCAGCTGCCTTGATTATTTAGTATTCATAAAGTATCGCTAAAATGTGCGAATATAAATTTAAAATGTATCTACGACTAACATATATTTTATCATTAATACTAGAGAGAATTCGATAAATTATTATAAAGGTACTTATTACAGCAGCGATTCACAACCTGTAGGGTGGGCCCCCCTAGGGAGGCGTGATAAAACTAAATGGGGGGGACGAGCAAATCGACAAAAAATGAGAAAAAAAATATTTAAAAAATTATTTAATTTACTGAAAGAAAAGCAATAAAAAAAAATCAATATAATACAATTATAAATAGGATTGTATTAGTACCTACTGCACAATGTATTTATTAATAAACTTATCAATATTAAATTAAAAACAAGATTAATAATTATTAGTTTCTCCCTTGGACCTGTCTTGCATAGCAAAGTTTTTCGAAAGAAGGGTTGAATATTAGAAATTGACACTCTAAGCTCTTTTTCTATATTTAGTTGAGATTATTTATTAATTATTGTATGAGGGGAGGGGGGCGCGATGAGAATTGTGATTACAAAATTGGGTCGCAAATACTAAAAGGTTGAGAAACGCTGTATTTCAGTCAATTATGATAAATTTTTCAAATGCGAGTCAAGTCTCGCGTACTAGTGTTCCGTACCGTATTGTTTTTTAACGTGAATAATGTCTAGTGTTTCACTCCAGCCAGATATTGGGAGGGGGAGTATTTCAGAAACTTGATGTAACGTTTTCAGGGTGATCTAAAACTATTGAATTACTCAGAAACTAAAAGTCCAACTGGGATGACTTTATTATCATTCTAACCGGCGTATTAATCTGTACCTATTAAACACTGAACCATCCCTAATTCAGTTTTAAAAAGTAAGTAGATATGATTGTAGATAACCTTAATTCAAATGAATTATAAATTAAGAAGTATGTCGTATTTAATAACATTTCCAGCTTCCTCAATCTGATGGAATTTTGCAAAACATCTAAAAATAAATATGCTATCTAATCATATAATATCAGATCGCTATATGAATTCCTACCAACATTAAAATATTATTAACTCATCTCTCCTACATATAACCAGTGGCGCTTACATCTAAATACATTAGAGGTTATTTAACACATTTTTTTAAAAATTTCAAATAACGGTTCTCAAGTCGGCGCGGCGACACTTCAATGCTGTATTATTTGCCATTGCTTTAAAATCATTAAACAAACTCTTATAACTCTGATAGTCAGAGCCGGCCTTAGCAAGTCTGGCGACCTGGACGAGATTTATTTTTCCGCCCTCTTTCCCCCTACAAAAATGTTAAAAAATCACCGAAAATATCAATTAAAATTGATAAATTAACAAGAATAGTTAATATCTCAGCTTGGCGCAATCCTACAGACCCCAACTTTTTTTTAAATATAGCTTACATCGTTAACTTTAATGGATCTTGGCTTCTGGGTGTAAGCCGCGTCGGTTTGGTCGTGTTATCGGCCAACGTTTCGTCACACATTGCAGTGGACATCTTCAGGGCTCTTCTAAAAGTGAAGCCGCGTCGGTTTGGTCGTGTTATCGGCCAACGTTTCGTCACACATTGCAGTGGACATCTTCAGGGCTCTTCTAAAAGTGAAGAGCCCTGAAGATGTCCACTGCAATGTGTGACGAAACGTTGGCCGATAACACGACCAAACCGACGCGGCTTACACCCAGAAGCCAAGATCCATATCAAGACCACCGCGGAAGCCTCAAGACTTGTATCGTTAACTTTAAGACAATTAAATGCCCTAAGACCGTCGAAACCCTTTTTCCCTCTTATTAACAAATAAAATTGATAAATTAACAAATAAATTGAATAGTTAATATCTCAGCTTGGCGCGATCTTACAGACTCCAACTTTTTTTTAAATATAACTTCTATCATTAACTTTAATACTATCAAATGCCCTAAGACCGTCGAAACCTCCTTCCCCTCTTATTAACAAATAAAATTGATAAATTAACAAATAAGTTGATTAGTTAATATCTCAGAAAATACCTTATTAAAGGTTTTCTACTCAGAAATAAGGATTTGTTAGTTAGCAACTATCAAATAATCGATTTTTCTTGGATTTTTTAAAAATTAACATTGTTTATATTTAGCTATATTTTTTGCTTAATCGGGTAACAGATCGACAAATAATTTAAAGATTACAAAAAAAGTTTACTCAAAAATTACAGCCTGTACACTGAAACCAAAAAAGTAATTTGTGCCCCATTGTGTGCCGCCCCACCTGGCTTGGTGCCCCGGGCGGACGCCCTGGTTCCCCCCACCCTAAAGCCGGTGCTGCTGATATTTACCGTTTCAAAGTTACAAATAAGATAATTTCATCGGAAATTATGTTTACTACGTTCGCTAAAGCATTCTCTAGAGCAGTGATCACCAAACTTTTTTGATCGTGTACTCTTAAAATAATTATAAGTTGTACTCACTATAATATAACACACATACAGTATTTTGAAGGGAAACTTGTCGTACCACACTTTAGGGACCACTACTCTAGAGGCTATGTGTAAAAAATATTTTCATCTAACGATATCAGAATTTTTTTTATACAATACTTAAAACCCTTTTTGTAATCATGGCAGTGATGGTGTTAATATTTTAAAAAATATTTTCTCCACAAATTTGATGTAAGTAATGTATATATATTTTTTTCATATCTACTTAATCAAAAATTGCCTTTATTCTTCAATAAAGTATTTCTAAATAAAAAATAAAAAACTTTTTAAGAAAAAATAAAACTGACCAAAAAAACCCTAAAAACACTTAAAAGTATATAATAATTAAATTGAACTGTTTTTGAAGTCGTTTTATTTTTTTTAATTCATAAAAAAATATTTATTAGCTTGGCACCGACTTCAAGTCGGTTTATTTTTTTATTATATTTTTTTTAATTTTTCCTTTTGTATCTTCGAAGTCCATGATCAGATTCCGAAAAAAATTATATGGGACCACCTCGGTAGTATACTCTTTTAAAAAAACAAAAAAAATCGTCCAAATTGGTGCATATTTGCCCGAACATACATAAATATATATTGTCGAATTGAGAACCTCCTCCGTTTTTAAAATCGCTGAAAAAATATATATTCTTTTGTAAAATTAATTTTCTGTCACTTACATTAGTTCGATAGTTAAGGTTTTATTTTATATGTATAATTTGACCACACCCCTCCTTATAAATGGGTGCAAGCGCCAATGTAATATGTAAGTGTATAAATAAATTGACAAACATTTTTCAACGTATAAATATTATTAGTTAGTTTTTGAATTTATGCGATTTCTCGAGTTGGCGTCGAGTACCTATATATTTTGTTTTTTTTAGTAAACATTTTTATATGAATACTTCACAGTTATTTAGAATTTATGATAGGTAGATATTACCTGTAAATATATCTTACGTATATGTATTTTTTAATGTTAATTACACTTCTGAAAGATTATATTTAAATAGCATGTCTATTTTTGTAAATGTTTAATATAAATAGCGAAAAAAGTTATAAAAATAAAATATTATATGCAATATTCTTTTCGCAGGTAATTTTTTATAATTATTCTAATGAATCCCCACCATGTTGATTTAATTTCATCAACTAATTTAACTAAAAATAGCTATTCGAAATTTTCTTAATACGGGCTTGTTGCAATTATATTATTATAATATAAACTACTTCTACGGTTTTCGAATTGTGAAAATCTCATTACAATCGGTTCATTAATTTCTATTTCAAGTCAACAGACAGACAGACATTGTAAAGTATACAATTATAAAACACAACGTCTGTCTGTGTGTCTGTTAGTACGCTTAGCACTTGTGAACTACATATCCAATTTACGGGTTTTTTTAAAATTGATAGATATGATCTCTGGCAAGGTTATAGGATATATTTTGTTACGTTAGGTAACATAAGGAATAAGCAGTGACGATAATAGTAAAAAATTTACCGCCGCGCACTCTCTTGCAAAGCCGTTAAAATATTGTGTGTAGAATAAAAAGAAAAGCTACTGTAACGGAAAAAATCGATTTTTTATGCATTTTTTAAAAGTATATACATTCAAAAATATGTATAAAAAAATAAGTTAAAATTCCGAAAATTTAGAGTCAATTCAGTGAAAGTAGATAGCGTGGCCGGTTATGATCCTCAGAAAACTTTAAACGCATTTTTCTCGAAGCGACTTTTTTCGATCAGGTTCCAGCGATTCCTCAAAGACTAATGAACAGATTAAAAAAAAATTCTCTAAATTTTCGTAATTGCACAGCCGATTTTTGAAATTTGGATATTTACTATTTTTTAAGATCGCTTGAATTAAAAAAAGGTGTTAAAAATGAAAAAAAAAATCAAAGCGTTTTTTTGTGAAAAAATTATAAATTTAAAAAAACGGCTACGTGCAACGTATATATAAATATTGACAAAATATTTATTTATTTTGTTCTGTCTTTATAACCCACCCCGAAATTTCGATGAGACAATGGAGAAAAAACAAATTTTTGGTCATCACCTCGAGGCTCATAACTTTGTAAATTTTTAATATTTTTCAATGAAAATTGGTACTGAATAAATAAAATATATACTTAATAAAATGCCCTCTACCCGATCCTAAAATAATAAGTTATGTCTGTGAAAAAAAATCCCAAACATTGACAATTCTTTGACCCGCCACAGTGGTTTTCCCCTGAATTAAGCGAGCGAAGCCGCGGGCACAGCTAGTATTATCTATAAATAAAGATTCAAAATACTGCCTGCGAACAATGCACTAAATACTAAACATGAATACAGTTTGATATAAATAAATATTTATTTATTAATTTATATTGTACTACCTACATAAATTACGATGAAGAAATAGTTGAAATAATTTCAGTGATAATTAACATTATAAAAACTATGTTTATAAATATTACATTACTTCCTGCTATGAATGTTTACATTTTTTATCGTATTTTTATCAAATCTAGTATAAAAATTGCGTTATACTTGGTTGTGAATTTGAAGCTGTTATGACGAGATTAAACTAGTAATTAATACAAACATTTTATCTGCACTTCTTATTTTCATCCATATTTAGAGAAACAAATTAGTCACCAACAAGGGAACCTTTTCAACTGGTAAAATCGTATCGAGTTCAAATTTTGTACATAGTAAGAGGGGGTTAGGGTAAGTAAGAAAAAAATTATTTAAGCTGCGGTAAACGGTTTAAGGTGTTGAAATATCCCTATGAAAATGTACAAAATAATCGTATATTAAAATTTATAGTACAAAATGTTCATGATTTTTTATACTCTTTCTAATGGTAACAGTTGAAACTTGAAAAGATGAAACCTTCATTACTATAGACTTACTAGCGCTAAAAAAATCTATTTGCTGGTTTCTAGAGGTCTTGAATTGTAAATGTCCTTCTAAATTGGTCGCTTATCAACTATAATCAATACTTGTCTGATCGCTAACGTAATAAAAACATCTGCCAAGTAAATGCACAGTGCTTCCTCGTGCTAAATTCAGCAAAGGTAGTTAATTATTATTGAACAATTTAAATAAGAACCGATAAAGTATTCAGATAAATAGCCTGGAATTTATTAACCATTTAAATTTTATATAGTTTTACTAAAAAATATTAGTTCTTAATTTTTCATAAGACGCTCCTGATTATTTTTTCGTATATTTTTAATTTTTTGACAATTTCAATCTAAATCTAAATTTATGCAAACGTCAAAATAACATTTAAAACGTTAAACGTTAAAGTAAATATCAAATTTAAAAAAAAAAAAAAATGACGATTTTTTAAAACAAATTAAGATAAATCTTTGTAGGGACATATTTTACAACAAACAAACAAAAGAAAGGAAATTGAGTGCGATTCTATAAAATTTTCACGTAAAATGTGTCGTTCTTGAGATATCTTGAAAAAATAAATATTTTGGGGTGTCACCCCTTCTCCCATACACACGATTTTAATAATTTTGAAATGAGATCGTTCTTAAGCCAAACCCAACCATCCAAACAAGTTTCATCAATATCGGTTCAGTGGTTCATGAGTTATGCGTGTGACAAGGATTCACTCGACATGGAACGAAAAGTGTTGGTCTTGACCTGAAACGGAAAGATCAAGTTAAAATTTTGAAATCAGAGAACATTTTTTTTTCATTTTAAAACGATCACAAAGCTTCTCGTATCTTCGGTATGACGAGGAAGTAAAAAAATGTAAATAAATAGCAATAAATGTACCTATACACATCGACCATGAAATGCGTTGTGATTTATACCACATTCCTTTCTGATAAAACATACATATTTTGCTAAGTTTTTTGCTCCACAATAATCAGTGCAAATTGTCACCGTGAACCCTACATAGAAAGACATACAAACAGTAGGTACTCGCGCCCATATCGCCATAACACAAAACGCTACGGGATTTATCTAAATTAATGCACAAGATTACTTACATGTCATTGTATGACTAAGTATTTTACTGATGAATTATAAAGAATTTATTTTAAAGCAAAAGTTAAGCTACCTCTATCTGCAGGGTGTTAAATCGTTATTTTACTCGAGATTTTAGTGCAGTAGTAATAAATGTATAATAATATAAATGCTATTTATTCTTATGAGGTACACTTGTCACTACTGATTCATATAAATTATTTAATTATTGAAAATATTAATTGCATATAAAATCTTATCAAAATTAATTTTATTTTCCATGCTACTGTATTTAAGAATTTGAGGGATGAAGGGTTAAGACTGCAGAAGCAAATAATTACGTAGAACCACATCTATATTTAAAAAAATATTATGTACTTATGTAATATTATTTCAAAAATTAGTTATACTTTCAATCCTACTGTATTTAAACTTTAAAGGTTGATGGATGGAGGGTTAAAATAGATTTTATTATAAAAGGGGACTATATAAGCTTTCTTTTGATATTTTATTTATTACTTTACGATTGTTAGTTCCGGAGATATTGTTTTAATCTTTCAAATTTAATTTTGAATAATTTTCTATTTTAGCACTGACATTTTTTTCAAAATACTTATTAATAATAAAGAGATACTCGATAAAAATAAAACAAAGTGCGCCCATGTGAACTTGCATTAATATATCGTTAGACAATTTCAAGTCCTTTGAACTAAACATTGAAAACTATTCCAATGCTGAAAAGCTTGATTAAGCAAAGAACAAACGATAGGAAGGAAATTCAGTTTCATTCTTAACACTTCAATGCATTTTTAAATTAAACCAGTGGTTTGCAAAATTCAATACATCATTCATTTCAAATAGACATTGATTTTATCCCCTCCCCCAGATCAATATTACAAAAAACAAGTTTTATTACATCAAAATAAACATTTTTTGTATTTTGTAGTTTTTCTCAAAATATTTTAATTTATTAAAAATTTTTTACGAAAATTGTTTAATTTTATACGGAGAAATGGTTCTGCGAAAAAATAGGGATCCCCACGATCATCTCCATAAAATATAATCTCCACCAAAAATAAATTTTCATAGCATTATCTTAAAAACTTTTGTCCAAAACATTTTTTATCTCACTTTATAAATTAATTATTACAAATTTTAAATATTACTGAAAAAGGTCCTGTTATGGTAATAAATTTACAATTTAGTGTATTTCTCACTCTTACCCGCCTGTAGTTCTCTCTATCTTGCGCTGGTTTGAGGTAGGTTGTGTAATTTTTGCGAAAATTTTTCACGTTAAAAAAATTAGTTCGGAAACTAAACATATATAAGAAATGAAACCTACACAGTTAACTAGAAAAAGGATGAAGCTACACAATAAAAAAAAATGAAAATCGGTCGGGTAAAAGCAGAGTATATAAAAAGTGTGTTTGCGGATACATAAATCTACATATACGTTTATATTACAGTGTGATTATTATCTACCCCAAATATAGATATTATAAATTATAATAATAAAAATAAAATCCATATGACCCCAAAAGTAAAGTAAGGGGTGGGCAGGGTAGAGTGACCACATTTTAAAAAAATATTTTTTTATGATACTGAAAGAAACTAAAAATATAATTTATATTATCTTACATAATACGAATTCAAAATAAATTTAATATGGAATTAGTTAGAAATCTTTATGCTCGCGAAACGAAGGGTATGGGGCCCCCAAAATTATGTTTGGCCCGGGCCCCATTGAAGTTCTCTCAATTTATAGCTTCGCCATTCTATTTTCGTTTATTTTCTTCTGACGTACAATAGATACATAAATAAGTAATGTTTTGGTACCGCTGATCAAGAGTATAGATACAATAATTAATTGCATTGAACTGATTCTAAGGTTATGTCTTTTAACAATAACTAGGGTCAAGATCTCTTTGTAAATAGTATTTATAGAACTTTATTTGTTTTCAGTATAAAATTAAATAAAATTTTTATACGTTCATTGTAATTGTTAACTATTTATGATACGATCTGTTCATGGGTGGATTCACAAATACATAAAAAAAACATTAACAAGGACTTAATACGGTCTGAAAAATATATTTGTTATTATTTAAATAACTTTTGTTCATTTTGCTTCCTCGCCATATCGAAGATACGAGAAGCTTTGTGATCCTTTTAAAATTAGAAAAAAAATCGTTCTCCGATTTCAAATTTTTAACTTGATATTTCCGTTTCAACTCAACACTTTTCGTTACATGTCTATATGTCTGTCTGTCTGTCACACACATAATTCATGAACCACTGAACCAATATTAATGAAACTTGGTTGGTTGGTTGGGTCTGGCTTGAGGACGGTCTCATTTCACAATTATTAAAATTGTGTGTAAGGGGGAGGATGGAGAGAGGCTCATCTTGGGGGTACTAAACGCTTTGGTGAAAAATATCGATTTAATAATTGTATACTCAATGTTTTAAATATTGCATGCCTACTGCTGGGTTATATAATTAGAAGTTATTTATCAATGTGTTTCAAGTTTCAAGGATAAATTCAAAAGAAAAAAATAATGTTAACAAGGATTTGACACGGTCTAAAAAGTATATATGTAATTATTATTATAAAAATCATAGGCAGTTAGAATTTTAATCGGTTGTTGACTCTGGTTATTGACATAATTTTTATCTAATTGTGTTTAACCTTTATGGAACTGAAGGTTAATGTAGGCTTAGGATTTCACGTGGAGTCAAAATACTTAAATAGGATATTATTTATATAATAAGTATACATATATTAATTATAGATTTATTGAAGTGAAACTTCTTAGCGAGCTAGTGAATTGGAATTTCCTCGACACGTTTTAATATACAACAGGTTTTCAAGATGAAGAGTGTGCATATGTGTAAGAGAGCAATGAGTATATGTATAAGAGAAAGATTGATGAATTCTATAATTAATATAAAAAATATTAAACTTTTTTGTTTGTTTTATAACTCAATAAACAATAAATAATTTTTAAATCTGTGGAAAATAATAAAAAAATATGCTTTAATCTTTAAAATGTTTATTTACTTATTTATATACATTAATATTTACCATAATTACAATGGTTTGAATTTTGTACATTTTTTCGATCCCTAAATTAATTTATTAAATTAATAAACATTACGCAAGTTTTGTTCTGGTTCTGTCACGTCTGTCACGGACAGACGGACATGTCAAGTGTCACCAAGTGAGTACTCTTGTTAATTATCATTATCATACACGTGCGTGTGTGGAGGTGACGCGATAGATTTTTGCAAATTCATCGTAAAGTTAATAATTATAATACCAGCATGAATCTCCGTGGTATTCTGTTTCTATTTTTAACCAAAATGTTACCAATTTCCGGCATTATATTTATTTTTAGTAATTACGACCAGTGTTTCACCAAACATGACCTTCTTTGATAAATCTTCACATAGCTTCCCTAGTCCTTCGGATATGGCTAAGAAGCAAAATATTTTTTCAGTCATGTCAAATAATGTGTCATAAACATAATAGATTTAAAGTATTTTTCAGAAAATAAAAAAAATAAAAAGAAAGCCCAAATTTTGTACGAGCGTAATTTTATTAATTTTATTATTACGATATCTTTTCCCGCAGATGATGAAATATTTCAGGATTTTGAATGGACCTTCTTATAATCTTTTATTAGTAATTTTCAAAATTTGGGTTTATTCTTAATTTTTTTTTACCTCCTCCCCTCACCCGAATTCATCAATATATTATGTATATTATTTAACTTAACAATTGTGATACATAAAAAAACATCTGCCAAATAAATGCTAAGTACTTTCTCGTGCTAAATTCAGCAAATGTTGTTAATTATTGAACAATTTAAATAAAAAAACGATAATGTTAAGATAAATTACCTGCCATTGATTAACCATTTAATTTTTATACAATTTTACTAAAAAATATTAGTTCGAAATTTTTCTTAAGGCGCACCTGATTATTTTTTCGTATATTTTTAATTTTTTGACAATTTCAATCTAAATCTAAATTTATGCGAACGTCAAAATGACATTTAATATGTCAAAGTAAATTTCGATTTAAAAAAACAAATGATTTTTATATTAAAGTAAATTGAGATAAATCTTTGTATGTAAATATTTTACAACAAACGTTGTAGAACTAATATAGGAAATTGAATGTTCCGCAAAAAAGATTCTATACAATTTTCACTAACATGTGTCTTTCTTGAGATATCTTTAAAAAATAAATATTTTAGGCTGTCATCCCTCCCCCTTACACACAATTTTAAGAATTGTGAAATGAGATCGTTCTCAAGCCTGACCCAACCAACCAACCAAGTTTCATTAATATCGGTTCAATGGTTCATGAGTTATGCGAGCGACAAGGATTCACTCGACAGACACGCAGACAGACAGACACGGAACGAAAAGTGTTTGTCTTGACCTGAAACAGAAAGATGAATTTAAATTTTTTAAATCGGAGAACTATTTTTTTGTCTCATTTTAAAACGATCACAAAGCTTCTCGTATCTTCGATATCGCGAAGAAGCAAAATAAAAATTACATATAACAAAAAAAAAATCAACAACAACCCCCCCCCCCCCCCCCAAACGAATTTTTTTCTAGGTTTACCTATACGCCACTACCGAGTTCTGTTATACAATATTATACATATGCGTGGTGACAACCGGTGTCTAGTTCTAGTAGATTAGTGAACATATACAATTTTTTCAACCACGTAAAAATGAATCCACGTAAATGTAGGGATATTGCTTTTAGAGCGCACATATTTGTATTAATTTTAAAAGTTTAACTACATTTACTTACTATACTATATATTTCCATCTTTAATACCTGAAACAGTTAGAAAAACTTATATTATATGTACATATAAACAATTACAATACACCAAAACAATAACATTAATTTCATGATTAACATAACAGTTTCGACAGTGGGAGACAGACACACGGACACCGAAGGTCACCTAACAAAAGCAGCCGTCATCTTTTACAAGGACGCGAGCGGTTTGCAAATGGACTATAACGGATTCCAATAGATCAGGGGTCCTCAACCCTATACCCGCGGGCACCATGGTGCCCACCGACTGTGTGCCCGCCGCTGTGCGACAGCAAAAAAAAATTATTTAAGTGATCAATAAAGTGTAATGTAATTTTGTTTTAATAAATTAGAGAAATATAAGCATATTAATTTAAAAATAATTATTTCTTAATAATAATCATTTTACAACATTTCTTCTCTCAAACGCACCGTTGTACATCCAGAAAAAATGCAATAATTACATTTTTTTCAGGTTGTACGCAATTACAAAAATCACTTACACTACATACTAAAGATAAAATAAACAAGCCTTGGGTTG
Organism: Sialis fuliginosa; assembly: GCA_961205875.1. Taxonomy (NCBI): domain Eukaryota; kingdom Metazoa; phylum Arthropoda; class Insecta; order Megaloptera; family Sialidae; genus Sialis; species Sialis fuliginosa. The sequence continues at coordinate 19,572,654 of OY540809.1, read as the reverse complement.
GGGTGAGACCTTTTAGGTCCACACAATCAACTTCCCAATATGGTATGATTATAAATAAGTAGTTTATGTGAATATTTTTTTAATATGTATATGAAAAATTTTAATTGAATTGGTCAGAAATAAAACTCACCTTTGTATTATGAATATTAGTTGTCTAATATCTTAATGTCAATAATATAACACACATTTTTAGAATTACAAATTTGACAATTTGAATTAAATTGCAATTGTTTTTATAATAACTAATCTGACAATTTAAATTTAATTGCATTTGTTTCCAAGGCAACATGAATTGTAGACTTATTAAATACTGAAATACATATTTCATTATTTGTATTGTAAAATATTTATGCTAAGTTTCAAGTAAATCCGACAAAAAAAAACTGTACACCCCCTTTTACCCCCATTTTTACACACACATGCATATTTCTGAAAATAGTGTAAATATACTATAGTGACCAGTGACCATGAAACATACAAATATTTTTTATTTTGATTTTCGGACCGATTACAATAACTTTCAGTTGGGAAATTAATATATTCTGTCTATGCAGATTTCTTCATGAGGTAATTAAGAACATTTGTGCATATAACGAAAACTGTACAAATTGTTTAAATAATATATGTATGTATAAACAACGATCAAAGATTCAAGAAAAGCATTTTTTACCTATCACGGCTTGCATAGATAGAACTAACCAATATACGAAAAAAATCTTGAGAATCTTTTTTGTAGATCACAAAATTTTCTATTGAAAAGTCAGCGAGGGCATATAATTTTTATGCGAGCACCTTGAAAAAACAAATGGTGCTCGCCACCCGACCGGTATTTGTGCTCTTAGGTACAACAAAGTTGGAGACCCCTGCAATAGATCATTAAGGAAGTCAGGGTTTAATGAGTTGATAGATTTGTTGCAGTTTCTGTTCGATAGATGGCACCACTGTAGCGTGAAGTATGTAATGTAGGTACCTTTACCTTGTACACATATCTATATAATTTTTTGTATTGGGGGGGGGGGTTAAGAACCGCTGTAAATTCTATTTAATTAACCGACTTCAAAAAAGGAGGAGGTTCTAAATTCAAAAATATATATTTGGGCAAAAGTCTGACAAATACGCACCGATTTGGACGTTTTTTTGTTTGTTTGAAAGAGAATACTTCCGAGGTGGTCCCATACAAATTTTATCAGAATCTGACAATGGACTTCGAAGATACGCCACTCAAAAAGAAAAAATAATAAATGTTTTAAGAAAAAAATAAAACGAACTTCAAGATAAACCCTAAAAATTATATAATAATTAAATATAACAGTTTTTGAAGTCGGTGCCAAGCCAACAAATATTTAAATAAAATATATGTATAAAACTGATTTCAAAAAAATGTTAAATTAATTATTATATACAGGGTGATTCAGCACTGTCGTGCCAAACTTGGACAGTAAATTGAGAAAAATATTTTAAGCAAAAAACATTATATGAACATGTGTCCGGAAATTTTTCATGAGGGGGCTACAGCCCTCCAAAGATTTTATTCAAAATTGGTTTTTATTTAATATCTGGAGAACCCATTGTGCTAAAGTTATATAATTTGATACAGAGTTTAGTATTAATGAGAGATATCGATTTCCAGTATTAAATAATTATAATTTAGACCAGGGTTGTATGGGGCCAGTGGGCCCATCGACTTTTATCTAGTATTTTTTTGTTCTCTAATTTTTTCCTGAGTTAGATGTTTGAATAACATTGTAATGACGTTAAAATTACTATTAGTTGATACTGGATATCGATAACACTTCTTAATACTAAGCCCTGTATCAAATTTCATAACTGTAGCACAATCGGTTCTCCAGATATTAAATAAAAACTAATTTTGAGTAAAATCTTTGGAGGGCCGTAGCTCCCTCATGGAAAATTGTCGGGCACATGTTCATATGATGTTTTTTGCTTAAAATATTTTTTTTAATATACTGTTCAAGTTTGGCACGACAGCACTGAATCACATGTATATAGTTTTTAAAATTTTTAGGGTTTTTTTAAGTCGATTTTATTTTTTTCTTAAAAAGTTTTTTATTTTAAAAATAATGCATAATATCTTACCCCTTCATCCCCCCTTGTAGGAGTTCCTAAAATTTTGCTAACCCCCTCACTCTTTTTTTACGTAATTATTTTTACTGTATATTAGTGTATAATATTAATTAGAATTTTTACTTAATACGTATTATTTTCCTATATTTTCATAATATAGTTAGCGTTGCAAGCTGCATTGAACGCGGTGTTATCCGGGGATATAAATTTAATCTGTAATAAACGTTTTAAACATTATTTTCACTTATCGCTAACTATTTACGCGAAGATACCTCTCTGACGATTGTTTTTTCCAACTTCATGAAATTTATACATGCACAAATTATAGACCTAAACCTTGAAGAGAGGGGGGTCGATAAGCCTATTGTTAAAACCTACTTATTTATTTTTATGAAATATTTTGACTCATTTTACAAAATATGCTTCCCATATTAAAAATATCACGCCTCGCCACTGAAGCCTTCCTCGTAAAACACTGAAATAAAATCCGTTCAGTAATTATTGAGAAAATCGTGCACAAACAAACAGACAGACAGAAACGGAAAAATCAGTTGGAAACTTTAAAAATTCTACTTTCAGGAATGATCACATAGCTTCCCTTATTTGGCAAGTATGCAAAAAAAATATTTTTGCTTGTGTAGGACTAAAATATGCAGTGTTTTGTTTAAATGCACGTGTTACCGCCTACCCCCCCAACCCCCCCTGCTGGTGGACAGCACGTGCGCTACTCAGACCCGACTGAAAACTGTATAATTTCTACAACGGAAACTACTCGCGGTAACAGATCCTATGTTAATGAGTTTATCGAATCATTTCCACCAGTGGTGTTTCGTTTTCTATAACCTTATGTTTTCTGAGACGAGAGAAAAACGAAGAAATTGTTGTTTCTTACTTCGAGTATTATAAAGAATTTGCTCTAGAGCAAAAGCTAAGCTAAATCTATCTGCAAGATGTCAATCGTCATGAATTTATTTAAAATTTTAGAACAGTGGTAATAAATGTATACTTAGTAAAATAAATATTTTATTATGTTTCACCACTACTTTTAGGTCATTCATATATATAAGTACCATTGATTAGAATTGTCAGTGTGCTATTATATTATTTATCTATATCTGTATATATTATAAAACGCAATATCTATCTGTCTGTCTATCTGTCCGTTAGTGCGCTTATCATTAGAAAACCACTTATTTATTTTTGGCCAGGTTTTAGTATATATTTTATGTTACGTTAAGTAACATAAGAAATAAGCAGTGACGATAATAGTAAAATAAGCGCGTTTTTTTGCAATACGCTACCTAAAACGTTAAATATTGAACAATAAAATGTACTAAGAATTGTGTAGAATCAAAAGATCTAAAATAATTCAACTATATTTTACAAAAATCCACAGACAGCTAGTGTCACATACAACTAAATATGTACCCTCGACATCCACATGTTTTGACATTACAACAAGTCCTCATCAGGAGTCTAAAAATGTAAAACCGATGAAATTTAAAATTTAAATTTTTACCTATATAGTATGTTTTTACGCCACTGGTGAGATGTAATATATAGAATCAAATGTACACACACACACATATCATAGATGTGGCGTCCGTATGTCTAGACCCGCATAAATAAGTTACTGTATATATAAATATATAGGTACATACATACTTATGTTCTAAGGCACTATATAAAAAATTTTGAGTAACATTTTTGAATTTTTCATTTCATTTCGTATTTTTTATAGATTATATAATACATCGAATTTCTTAAATGAATATAATAAAAAGAAAATTTTAAATTTTATTTAAAAAAAAAAAAATTTTTAATAAAATTTAAAATTTTCTTAACAAAAGTTGTTAATTTAAATATATTTTTTGAGATAAAGTACTCATTGATATATCATTCCGCTTAAAATTTTTGAATTATCTCCAATTGAACTTTTGCATTTTTGGTATGTCACGTATGACACTTTAAACTATCCAAATCTCAAATAATCAGATATCATTAGAAAGTTCATTATTTCTACTTTTTAAAGAAAAATTTCATTAATATTTAACGAAACTAGAGCACTTTTAATAAAACCCTAAAATTTGGGAACAAGTTGCTATATTTTCTAAACAATTGAATGTTCGAAAAATTTTTTTTTACAAAAGATTCTTACTTTTTTATGATCTATAAAATTATCTACTTTTGGATATACCGTTCCATTTGATTTTGCTGAGAAACAGGCATGTACCCCTCAAACTACCCCCCAAGGGTGAGTTATGGGGGGTTGAAAATATTTTCCTGAAATTCTTTAGGATCGATATACATATATGGTAAATTTTTTATCATAAAACTCTATCTTCAATAGTTTAGGCGTAAAACATAGTGGACGGGTGGTCTGGAAACCCGGTATTTGCGAATTTGAATGGCAAAAAGGATCCTAGTCTACTCCCCAATAGGTAATTAAATTTATGCAGTGGTGTACAACCATTTTAAATAGAGTAAACCGACATTTATTTTAATTACAATTTGATAAAACAAAAATTTACATATTTTCAATTAACGCATATTCTTATCGTAATTATCGACCCACAGTTTTGGCTCCACTGTTCTAATAGAACAAAACTAGTTACCCACTATTCAAACAACAATCAATTGTCATAATAATTAATTAATACAAGTTTACCAACTGTTCAGAAAATAAAAATACTTGAACAATGTAAGGGACCTTGTTTTAACTCGATTTTCCATCTGTCAAAAGTTTAGATTAAATTGAAACAATATGTTAGTAGGAAGATCCATAGATTAAACAGTAGACGCGCGAGTGGGAGCTAACCCACAGATCTATGACATAAGACCTTCCGTCAACGGTTAAATTTAGACAAGAGTATCAGCTGGTGGTAAAATATAATTAATTATAATAATAAATTATAATTCCAATCATACATTTTTGTTTTTTAACTCAACTAAATACGGTTTTTTTGGAAGTATGGGGGAGGGCTAATTCACGACAATTGTAATAGCAGATCGAGATTTTTTTTGCCTATAAAACGAGGTAGGTATATAATATATACATTTTTTTTTAATCGAAAATATTTTCATTAAAATATGGATTAGAAAATCAACAAAGTATTTTGACTTTTGATTTTATTAAAAAATAGTATAAAGTTGAATCATTATTCAAAAATATAGGTCTATTTATAGTTATTCATATCACATAAAAACCTTAAAGTATTTCCAAACAGTTTAATCTTTGGAATGCATTTTACTGTTCTAAATCGAAAATGCTAAAACTCGTTTAAAAACAAATTAATCTTTAAGAAAGAATACATCTGTCAAGTAAATGCACATTACTTCCTCGTACTAAATTCACCAAAGGTGGTTAATTATTGAACAATTTAAATAAAAACCGACAGTGTTCAGATAAATTAGGTATCTTTCATTAATTAAATTATTAATTAATTAATTTTTAAACAATTTTACTAAAAAATATTATTCAAACACCTGATTATTTTATCGTATATTTTTAATTTTTTGACAATTTCAATCTAAATATTTTATGCAACCGTCAATTAAATATCAATTTAAATCTTTGTAAGGAAATATTTTACAACACACGTTGTAGACCTATATTATAGGAAATTTAATGCCCTTCAAAAAAGATTCTATAAAATTTTCACGTAACATATGTCGTTCTTGAGATATTTTGAAAAAGTAAATATTTTGGGACGTCACCCTTCCCCTTTACACACGATTTTGATGATTTTGAAATGGGACCGTCTTCAAGTCAGACCCAACTATCCAACCAAGTTTCATTAATATCGGTTCAGTTTTTCATGAGTTATGCGTGTAACTAACAAACAGACAGACACAGAACGAAAATTGTTTGTCTTGACCTGTAACGGAAAGATCAATTTAAATAGGTATTATAATAAATAATTTTTTTGTCTCATTTTAAAACGATCACAAATAAAAATAGTATAAAGTTGAATCACTATTCAAAAATGTTGATCTATTTTTAGTTTATAATAACACATAAAAATTTTTTTAAGATTTCTTAACAGTTTAATCTTTGGAATGCATTTTATTGTTCTAAATCGAAAATGCTAAAATTCATTTAAAAACAAAATAGTTAAAAAAAACGATTAAGGAATAAATAAAAAGTCAATCTGAATCGATAATTGCACATTTAGTATCTGACATCATTGAGTATTTTTTTCTTCAATCAAGGATGCTGAGAAAAATGTTAATTATACATTTATTCATTTACAAAGTGTATAGGTAGTAATGAAAGATATCTTACTATAAATTATTAAAATAACTTACATTACGTTTAAATTAAAAAAAAAACGGAAGTAAAAATATCTACTTTTATAGTATATGAATAAAACTGACAAAAAATTGCATTGGAAAAATTATCGATGACCTTATACTTACGTATATAAAAAATGTGAAAATATATGAGCCGGTTATTTTAGTTATTGTTATGTCTCATTTTTTATTTCTACTTTCATAGTATAGGAATATACATAAAATTGATAAAAAATTGCATTGGAAAAATTATCAATAACTTTCTTATACGTGTATAAAAAATGTGAAAATATATATTTATTGCGATGTCTTGATTTTATTTCTATTTTCATTGTATATAAATAAAATTGACAAAAATATTGCACTGGAAAATTATCGATGATCTTTTTATACGTGTATAAAAAATGTGAAAATATATATTTCAATAAAATTCGTTAAGGGTCGATCCACACTATCGTACCGGTCCCGGTCCGGTCTCGCTCCAGTCAAATATTTAGTATAGTAAATACTGTATTGGAGGTGTGACTGAAGCGAGACCGGCACGATACCTATAATGTGGATGCTTTCATTGTTTATTGTTTATTTATATTTTGATTGGAGTGAGACCAGACCGAACCGAGTCTGGATTGACCCTAAGTCTTAAAGATTTTCTTTTTAAAGGGGGAGGGGGTGATTTATGGAGTAAAAATCGATTTTCTGTGTTATTTTTAGCATTTATGAAAATATTGTTGAAAAAGTCAGTCGGACTTGACGCTTAATTAAATTGTATTGTGTAAGGTTAGAACAACTTGTGATATAATGAAGGAGAAATAACCTTCAAAATAAAATAAATGTGGCATTGCAGGTCAACTTAGGTACCCATTACTTCAATTTTGTTGCTACCTAAAAATAATCTTTCTTTTTTTTTAATTATCATTGGTTTTCTAGAAAAAAAAAATCAAAATTTATCGCACTGTGCATTTGAATATATATATGTATAATTTAGGTATAATATACGTAAAAAAGTGAACTTTAACTCTTAAAAGCTCTTCTAATTTACGTTTTTCTATATACATACATTTTATAAAAAAAAAATTTCTTCAAAAAATAAAATTATTATTTGTGTAGGTATGAAAATGTCTATAAATAAACATAGATAACACATATATAAGCCAAATTACTGTTTTTGATGTGTCTACATTAAAGTCTTTTTAAAACACTTACTGAAAAACATTAATGTGTATCTTATATATATTTTTTATCATTCACAGGTTGAGGTAATTTCAATTTTCAGCTTACTTCAAATAAAAAATACTTTACCTCTTCAATATTTTTTTTTTCACTTTAATCTATTAAAATATTGAGTTCTTGCCAAAATTTTATATTTTTTAAAAAGCTTTTATTAGCTTGACTTGTAACTATGTAAGAAAATCTTACAACTCATTTTTCGCCCACTTTTAATAGTCGTATCGATTTTAAATTTTGTATAAGTCCGGTGACAATGCAATTATAGTACCTACCTATATCTAATATCATTCTTAATTCAACATGGCGGACGCCCCAATATGGTGGATTACTTTTTTCTTCACAACCCCCTTGGTATGGGTATTGAATGAAAGAGTTTGACGAATAGAATACGAAAAGCTATGTGACATCAATCTTAACCCAATATGGTGAATTCCCAAGATGGTGGATTGCCTTTTTCTTCACAACTCCCTTGATATGGGTATTAAATGAAAGAGTTTGATGAATAGAATACGATAAGCTATGTGACGTTATTCTAAACCCAATATGGTGGACGCCTCAAGATGGCGGATTAACTTTTTCTTCACAACTCCCTTGATATGGGTATCAAATGAAAGGGTTTGATGACCTTTACCTGTCAGTATGTTAGTTAGTTAGTTAGTCAGTCAGTAACTAAATATTTGAAAATAAAATATATTTTTTTAAAACAAGCTTTTATTAAAAAAATTGAAAAATTGAAAATAATTTTTTAAATTTTTTTTAGTTTAATATAGTTATCACTAAACCCAATAAAAGCGAGGAGCGCTCATGAAGGCAAATGTATAGGTAGCTTTTGTAAAAGAAGAAATTAATTATGGCTTTTAGAAAGTGAAAGCCCAGCGTTTGGTTTTAGTTATACAACCTTGAAAATTTTGTGATAACTGAAATTTTATTTTTTAATTTTTAGTGCATTTTTAATAAAAGCTTGTTTAAATAAAAATGTTTTCTTAATTTTTATTTATATTCATGTTTATGACTTACAAATAAAAACTTCTATATAACTTTGATATCATCATAATCGACAAAAGTATTTTTTTAGAAATACTTTATTGAAGAAATTAAGTAATTTTTAGTGTTTATCGTTTTCTCTCCTCTCGCTGGAGACGCTTATAACTATACTTTATTTATTATATACAGTACGTGTAAAATATATATGTAGATAAAAAGTAATACATATTATATAGTATTAATATCTACGAGGAATTACAATCGCTCTATGAAAAACAAAACAATTGTATTAACTAGAATATACAATAAATTACTTCACGGAAATTATAAGATAATAAAAACAATAAACTAAACGTTTCTGTAACTGTAACCGATAAGCTAAGATGACATAGAGATACTCCAATAAGAGTTATGACAGCGTCGCCATTTTTCACTAAACAAAAAATTAATTTAGTATTATTTTTTTTAAAGTATAAAAAATGTTATAATATGAAGTATATTTAAGATATTGATTGATAAAACGAGAAAATACGGCTTTGAATGAGATTTGGCTACTATAATCGATTTGGGCGGGTAGAACTCTTACTATGGGTATCTAAAATTTTTGATTTTTTTTATGCATATATTTTTTTTACTGAATTGTCATTTGCAATCTGTTCTAACGCAGAGAATATAGTGAAAAGGTATGGTAGGTATCGCCCATTCAGTAATGATGCACCGTGTTTTGGTTAATTTAATAAGTATAATACAAATAACTATCTTTCATTGGGTACATCACTGATGCACAATAGTTACACGAATCTATCAGGTAGGTCTAGCACATGGTGTCTTTAAAGTCTCGTGATTATGTCAGTGTTGTTGGGTAGATTGATGGCTAATTGATTGGGATGGTCGTTAAGTATTTTCTGTTAGTTCTGGCTGTTTTTATATACCACAGTTCTTTTATTAGGCGAAGTACCTTGAAATGAAAGCGTTGTACAATGTCTATGTTTGAGTTACTTGTTGTTCCCTAGAGCTGTAGGCAGTAAATCCATACTGGTTTTAGGTTTTTAGGATGGATTTATAGACCATATATAAGCTTACATTTTTTTTCTTTAAATCTGTAGACCAAAAGGTAGGTTGGCCCGTAGTTGCTTGTCCCAGGTGCATTTCGGCCATAGTGTGGTATAGGGCTCTTCCCTTTGGTGTTGTGATTCTAGATCCCCAGTTAGAATGTTTGGCGTTGTAGTCACCTTCTGCAATGAATCTAGGCCTTAGGGCTGTAAATATATACATATTTTGAAAGAAGAATAATGTCCGGTATTATAAAGGACCTAACAAAATTTGCTAGCTAGCAATTACATTCAAATGGGGTATTAATTCTGTACTAGTATCTACGGATTAGTTATGGAATTTAGAGCAGTGACACTTCAACTAATTGTAACACAGTTGGCATCTTTGACCGTACAAAATAATTTTCATAACATCACCACTGTTTTAATACCGTTTGTATTTACCTACAACGCGTGCGCGAAACTTGTCAAAGTCATCAACAAACTCTAAAAGAACTGTCATATACATAAGTTTGATATCTCAGTTGAAAGTGCTTGCTAGCTAACAAATTTGTTAGGTCCTTTATGATACCGGACATGAATTGAGAATATACTTTTTTAAATTGTAGACCGAAATTCAGAGTATTTACGACGTTATAGCACATAGAAGAGAACGGACAAAATTTATATACAAATTATTTGTATAGATATAGTTCCCGGTATTATAAAGAATTTGCATGAGTGAAAAAACAAATTAACTCCCAGCTAAAGCTATCTGCTAGGCACTGAATATAAATAACAACACACTCGCAGATATGATAACCTTGACGCATGCATGATAAGTACAATGAGCAACTTAAAATAAGTGCTGCCAAGTATACCTCATAAAATGTATAGCATTTACATTACTGTGCATGTATTACCACTGTTTTAAAATATCGAGCAATTTCATAACAATTTGACACCTAGAAGATAGCGTTAGCTGGAAACAAATTTGTTTTTGTACTCAAGCAAAATCTTTATAATTCCGAGAATAGTTTTTTTTTGTTTCACTTGACACACGTTATATGTTTGTTTCCACTATTATTCTATTTCCGGTCCTATCTCTCTCATAATATCTGCATCGCTTTCGTCATTATACTCGGAAGTTAGTTTATTTGTTTGTTTTATGATTTTTCCGTAAATAAAACAGATTTAAATTTAAAAATAGTACTTATGTACAATTACAAATATGTATAAACAAAAACAAGTCATATTGTTCTTCTTTTGTAGTTATAATTACCTACAATTAACAGTCTATCTCGCGCGATTGGAACGCGGCGTGCAAATAACGCCTAACCAATATTAGCTTTACATATTAACTAGAATTCTTATTCAACAATATTTCTCGCGCGATTGGAACGCGGCACGCAAAAAACGCCTAACAAATATTAACTTTACATATTAACAATTCTTATTCAATAATCTTTCTGGCGCGATTGAAACGCGGCGCGCCAATCACACCTGAAAAATATTAACAAATTTCTTGTAGTTTAACACTTTTTCCCGCACGTTTTCAACGCGGCGCGCAAATCACGCCAGACAAATATTAGCTTTACATATTAACTAGAATTCTTATTCAACAATCTTTCTCGCGCGATTGAAACGCGGCGCGCCAATCACACCTGAAAAATATTAACAAATTTCTTGTAGTATATATTTACTACAAATGTAGTTCAACAATTTTTCCCGCACGTTTGGAACGCGGCGCGCAAATCACGCCTTAAAAATATTAGCTTTAGGGCCAATCCACACTATAGGCATCGTGCTGGTCTCGTTCCATATTCAGTATAGTAAATACTGTATTGGAGTGTGACTGAAAATTATAAACAAATTTCTTGTAGATATATGTATATTAATTACAACACTTTTTCCCGCACGATTGGAACACGGCGCGCAAATCACACCTAAAAAATTTTAGCTTTAATATTTAAAACTGTTGTGATTCAACAGTCTTTACCTGAACGTGGAGCGCCAATCACACCTGAAAAATATTATTAGTTTTATTACAACTGTTATTCAACACTTCTGTGAAGCGACGCGTTAATCACGCCTAATAAATATTTAAAAAATACATAAATTTACTATAATTGTTATACAACTGTCTTTTTGCACGATTAGTACACGGCGCGCCAATCACATCTGAAAAAATATTAGTTTCAATATTTATTACAATTTTTATTCAACTGTCTTTCTCGCGTGATTTGAACACGGCGCGCCAATCACGTTGGAAAAACATGCGCGTGTGTGGTCGTACATAAACAAATCACAGAGAGAATCTGCAGCATGTGGTGTCCTCACGCGGCGGCCGGCCGAAGTTCAGGAGGAGATGCGTGTGCATAAATACATAATTAATTGTCGCGGGTATTTTTATACGTAGCGGCGCAGGCGGCATCATTTTTTTTACTGAACAGGAATTTGCATATTAAATATTTGATTTCGTCCAGAAGGAACATTTATTATATAACACGATCTGAAATTATTTTTAAATATATTTGCATATCTATTTAATGATATGCACTTATATAAAATCCCTTAAAAGCATTTTTTTTCATCCCAGTAAAATTTATTTTTAAATAAAAAAGGTATATAATATACAGGATCCTCCAATAGTGCGTCCGGCTTTCCTAGCGCATTTCCCGTAGGAGATAGACAAAAAGTTGTATACATAATATTATTGGTAAGAAAAGATCAACGTAAAATTATTTTCAAGAATACAGTGTCCCATTTTTGCGCTATAATAACAAAAACAAAGATTTTTTTTAAATGGAATACTCTGTAACGTTCTAAATCTTCCGATGTCATTTTTTGATTTAGTTTCAGTGTTGCCATATTGTTTTGTTTTTGTTTTTTCGAAAAATACACCAATCAACTATAAAAAAGTAGCAACCTCGTTTTTTTTTTGAAGCGATGAATTTTTTTATCAATAATGTTAGTCCTTTGATAGTAAACTATTTGAATTTAGTTCTACAGGTTGTTCGTAAAAAAATGCCAAAGTTTGTAATGTTTCAGAAAGATGTCTGTGTGTGTGTGTGTATGTATGTACGTATGTGCGTCATTTATTACGTGCACGAAATCTCGCAAATGAAAAATGACTTCATTGGGGTTCCAATCGTAGCGTCTTGACGTAAATATGATCTGAAAGAAAGGATTTTTCGAAATTCAAAATGAAAACCACCCTCAAAATTTGAATTTTAAATATTAATAAATAAGTCTACAATTCATGTTGCCTTGGAAACAAATGCAATTAAATTTAAATTGTCAGACTAGTTACGTATTATAAAACAAATACAATTTAATTCAAATTGTCAAATTAGTTAAAATGTGTGTTGAGATTTATTTCTGACCAATTCCATTAAAATTTTTCATATACATATTAAAAAGATATTCACATAAACTATATGGAAATAATAAATAATCGGTATTCAAGTATTTATAATCTTACCATGTTGGGAAGTTGATTGTGTGAAACCTAAAGAGTCTCACCCCAATCGAAGGCTTGTTCTATTTCACTATTCGATGGGTTTTTTCTCCTTTTTAATTTGTATAGGGGATGTCCTATGCCTAAAACCCATAGTTTCTAAGATATTCAATACTTTTCACAAAAGTAAACATTTCATTACATTTTTATGCACCGAAGTAGGCCATGCTGATGCAAAACAAATGCCAAAATGTGAGTAGTTAAGTATCAATGTAACATTTGATTAAATTTAATAATTGAATATTAATAATTGAAACGGATAATACTTATGTAATAAAATTAATTCTTTTATTTTAAAAAACTATGAACAGAAGCCATTTAAGATTTCTTGGCTCCCTCATCCCATAGGGGTGTGGAGGTGTGTGTTTTTGTGGTTAAATAATATACTTTATGGATCCCATTGTATCCCTATAAAAATCTATATTTCAAACCTTTCAAAAGTTATTTAAGTGGCCCGGAACTTTTGGAAGGCACTGTATACTGACACTAGCTACACCCGCGGTTTCGCTCGCGTGGACTACGGAGTTATTGTTTAAGATTTTTGAAAAATATAGTTGAATTATTTGACTCTACACAATTCTTTACTACATTATATTGATCAATATTTAACGGTTTTGCAAAGAAGCGCACTTTTTTCCGACTTGATTTACTATTATCGTCATTGTTTATTCCATATGTTACCTAACGTAACAAAATATATACTAAAACATGGTCAAAGAACATATCTATCAATTAAAAAAAACATGTAAATCGGATAATCGGTTCGAGTTATAGGCGCACTAACGGACAGACAGAGAAACATTGCATTTTATAATATGTAAGAATATAGTATAGGCACTTTAAACCGGGTTCAAAGTCCAAAAAATTAATAAATTCTTGCATAATAATTAATTAAGTATATCAATTCTTTATGAATGGAATATTTCAGTTATTATTTTAACCCAGCAACAGCTGGTCTACGGAAATTTACCATTCCAGTATTAATTATGCTGAAATAATAAAATTCATAATTTGTCATTTGAATTTTTATCTTTTCAATATTTATTTTTAGACTGTATAAAATAAATATTTAATAATTTTTAAATGAACTTAAATACGTGATTTTATTTTTTTTTAATTAATGACGTTTATGATATTTTTTTAAATATCTATTTTTAAAACATGTTGTTATGCCCTAATATAAAATAAAGTTTACAATACGATTTCAAAAATAATACAAACAAATAAAAAATTGCCAAAAACAAATATCATTTTCTGGTTTAATACAAGAACTATATAATTCTGTTTATGACCGACAGATAGACCCTCAATACGTGTAATTCCGTTAGAATTTAATTACGATTAATATACAGTGTAACCTCGTTAGTACGTTTTGATTTAGTACGTTTTTTTCGGGTCACTATTTTTACATAAATAAATAAAATTTATATGAATATTTCCTTTGACAATACATCCCCCCCCCCCTTGAGAATACACATTTTTATCGTATAAACATAAAAGATGCTTTATTACCCAAGCTTATTGTTAAAAAAAAAAACTTAAACCATTTGAAACGAAAAATAAAACATGTTTAATATTTTTTATCCTTTTTCCATTTGCCCTGTAACGTTCTTCAAAGCTGAAACATCCTGTATATAATGAATTTTATTTTTTTATATTAAACTAGCTTCGCTCACGTGGACCAGAGTTGGGCATCAGACGATTAATTTTTTTAGTCGATTGAAAAATTGACGAATAACGAATAAACCGCACATTATTCGCAACTAACGAATAAAAATATAGTTATTCGTAATCACGAGTACTCACGAATAACGATTGATTAGTTTTTATTCGTAAGATCTTCGAATAACGAATAATCATTCGTTAGTTTCAGATTATTCTAACTAAAAAATTACGAATAAACTATTACTACTTGTACTTTGGCGTAATAATATAATTATGATGCATGATGGGGGTTATTGTCACTTCTTGAATTAATTTTTTTTTTAAGTCCAGACACGTATTTAGTGATATTTGAGGCCGGTGTATTAAATTAATTAATAAACTCACAACTCGCCCCCTGTCACAGATGAAGGGTTGCAACTGGTTCCATTCGATCCGGCGGGAAAAATACTTCGGGATTCTAGGGGATTGGGGGGCAAAACAACCCTCTATCTAGCACAGGAGTCGAGATATTTATGATTTTCTGTAATGAATACCATAAGTAGCGAAACAGAGAAAATTTTAATATTTACAATAAATACAGCATATAAACATAAGATATTATTATTAAATTTAATAAAATGGAAAAAAAGTACAGACACGTATTTAGTGATATTTTAGGCCCGTATTGTTAAAATAACAAATACAGGGGGCGAGTTGTGAGTTTATTAATTAATTTAATATACGGGCCTCAAATATCACTCAATACGCTTCTGTACAATTTTTTTTAAATTAATTAAATTATAAGCAAGGTTTCTATTTAGTATATGTGTATTTGTTATTTTAACAATACGGGCCTAAAATATCACTAAATACGTGTCTGTACTTTTTTTCCATTTTATTAAATTTAATAATAATATCTTATGTTTCTATGCTGTATTTATTGTAAATATTAAAATTTTCTCTGTTTCGCTACTTATGGTATTCATTACAGAAAATCATAAATATCTCGACTCCTGTGCTAGATAGAGGGTTGTTTTGCCCCCCAATCCCCTAGAATCCCGAAGTATTTTTCCCGCCGGATCGAATGGAACCAGTTGCAACCCTTCATCTGTGACAGGGGGCGAGTTGTGAGTTTATTAATTAATTTAATACACGGGGGTCTTAAATATCACTAAATACGTGTCTGGACTTAAAAAAAAACTAATTCAAGAAGTGACAATAACCCCCATCATGCATCATAATTATATTATTACGCCAAAGTACAGGTAGTAATAGTTTATTCGTAATTTTTTAGTTAGAATAATCTGAAACTAACGAATGATTATTCGTTATTCGAAGATCTTACGAATAAAAACTAATCAATCGTTATTCGTGAGTACTCGTGATTACGAATAACTATATTTTTATTCGTTAGTTGCGAATAAGAACTGCGATTTATTCGTAAATTTTTATTCGCAATCACGATTGAATTTTGCCCAACTCTGACGTGGACTACGGAATTATTGTTTAGGATTTTTGAAAAATATAGTTGAATTAGTACAAACACGATTAGTTATTATTGTAATAATAATTGAGTTTTAAATATATTAAGGATTATATCACAAATTAAAATAATAATGTAAAAAATATATTTAATTTTAATTTTTACGTATACGCATTTTTATAAGGCCTCTTAAAAACAAAGTATTTTTAAATTCGCTATATATTTCTTGGCAAGCCTACAATATGATTATGTGTTTCGTGCTATTAACCCTTTGAGTAATTATTCAGAGTGGGCTTCTTACAGACAGACAGATAGACACGATCTGAAACGTCGCCAAATAACAAATGTTAATTCAGATAATTGCAGTCAAAATAAATATGTCAGTTTTATATTAAAATTGAATGAAAACTGTTTAAATAAGTGTGTCACATGTCATATGTATTTAATTTTATTTCTAATTTTAACTTTACATTTGCAAACTCCAATATATATATAGCTTATTTAATTTCTGATAGTTCTATAATTTTCATATTTTAATAAAATTTCTTAAAAATATTTTTTTTTCTCGATAACACCGATTTTGATACACTTGTAGTTCATTCAAGTCTAACAAGGGGACCACCAGACCCTTGTCGCACCAATTTTCTTTAAAAAAATAGGATTTTGGTAATGGCATAGATAAACCTACACACTGATGCCCGTTTGCACCGTATTAATCTTAAGTCAGGCTTACAATTAGCTAAGTCTGGATTAAGTCTGTTAAGTTTTGTTTCGTTTGCACCGTCTCCCAAGCCATCATGCTTAGCTATAAAACCGTTAAACATGACAACACTGTAAAAATCTAGTAACTTTTTATATCTTACGTTTGTGTACTTACATCAAGAGGCTGATTATTCAAAAACGCATCTGTCAAACACATATTTTAGTCGAAATTCAAAACAGAGGAACATAATTTCAAAAGAGAAATCTATTTACTAGGCATAAGAAATAAAAAAAGGAAACATTAAAAAAATGAAATAATAATTTAAAGTATTTTTATTTATTTATACATATAATAGTCATCAAACGAAACCATCAATAAAAATTATATTCATCCATATCATTAAAATAATTTGAACGGGTGTATTTCAGTCTTTGAAAACCAAAATCAATAATGTCTATAATATCTAAATCGTCCTCAAAAATATTGTGCATTCAAATATCCATGATTGAATTCAACACAAAACAAATAATACTTAACACAAAGAAACATAACTATGTGACAGACGTTTATAGGTTATGCAGTAATGTCCAGGTTATGCAAGGTTAGTAAAGTAATAGGTTGCCTCATAACTCTGGCGGGGAGTAGCATGAGAGGGGAGAACGCGTCATCGTGAGGAACTCTTTGACATTATAAATGGCTTTCAAACTATATTTACTCTTTATTTTAGTTAAGCTGATTTATTGTAAGTTGTTTTTAAATATTTTCATTTGATATTGATAGTGTACTGAGTTTTAAATCTAAATTTTTATTATTTTATTATTATAAATTATAGTTTTAAACAAGTGTTTTTTTATGTGTAACCAACAAATGTATTTTCTTTAAGCATTGATTTCTGACATCATTTTAAAGTTTTTATGAACAAATATTATATGTAATAATTTGTGCTTCTGTAATAAACAATAATATTTACTTTTTTTAAATACAAATATCCAAAAATTCGAAATAATTTGAAAAAAAATTTAATATATGAAACAACGTTTAAAGGTTCCTCAGGGTGACGTCATCACACGCAGCCGCTGATTGGTCAAAAAGTTATGAGGCAACCTATACATATACTAACCTTGCAGGTTATGTACAAAGTAGTATGTCGTTTGTCGATGTAATGACCATGCGCGAACACTCGATTCCTATTGGTTCCTTACTTTAAGTTTGACTTAAGACCTCGCCAGCAAGGACTTAGATTTAAGATAGACTTAAGAAATTGTGGAGAACGGTGCAACAAAAATCGTTGTCTTAAGATTGACTTAAGTTTAAGCCAGACTTAACTAGTACGGTGCAAACGGGCATAAGTCGTTTGACGGAAAACTCAAACAAACGAGAGAAAAAAATTATGAAATGCCTTTGTAAGAGACACCTATTTTTCATGTGCACCTATAGTCCACACGGGCTTTGAAGGGGTGAAAACCACCCTTATAGAAATTTTTATGTTTTTTTTTCAAATAACATGAAAATTGTGTGGTATTTAAATATGTTTGAAATACTATTTTTTATAAACATTTTACTTACCCCTAATTGGCAACTTTTGATTTTCTATAATTTTTTTATTGATACATTTTTAAATTATTTAATTATAATTATTTCCCAAATTAAAAAGATATTAATTATTTAAAACATGGAACTCATTTTTTTTTCTCCATATTGTTTTTACTTTTTATACATATGTACATGAAATTATATACTGACAATGAATAATAAAGTATAGTGATCATGAAAAAAATCGAACTCGAGATTTTAACGGAATTACACGTATTAAGGGTCCCTGAATCACGTACGACCATTATCTCAGTGACATCTGTGTGTCTGTCTGTGAACGATCTACAGTAAAAACGGTGAGACTCACAAACATGAAATTTTGAACTAAAGGTTCTTGTATACTGTCGATGTGCACATCTTATTTTTGAAAACCATCACTAAACCGGAAACGGATGTTTACTGATGTCAATTTTTGAATTTTTCAAATTATTTTTGAAACGGTGCACAGTAGAAAAAAATGTTTTTTTAAGGAAATAATCTTTTTTTTTTAATTTTTGAATTTTTCGAATTATTTGTTAAACGGTAAGTATTAAAAAAAAAGTTTTCGATACAAGTTTAAGAAAATATTATTATCTATAATTTTTGTTGTAATGATATTTAAAAAAATGTGTAAGGAAATAATCTTTTTTTTTTAATTTTATTTCAAATTATTCGTTACAAAAAAAAGTTTATAATAATAGTTGAGAACATTATTTTCTATAATTTATGTGCTATTATTTTTTTTTGTATCTTTTATGAATTGACCAAAAAATAATAATTTTTATTTTTATTTAAAAATAATTTTAATAATATGAATAATCTAGTTTTCTATGAAAATAAAAGCATTTATTATTACTTATTACAACTGCCAATTAAATAGATGTATAGAAATAATAATATCTAAAACGTGTTAAACTATTAAAATATCAAACAAACATTTATATTAAACAGAAACATTATTATAACGGTTCATAATGAAAACGTTTGAAATAAAATCACAGAATAGAATTAAAATACACATATATAAACATTAAAAGAAAAACAATTAATGTAATGTTAACTTATGTAATTTCTTCTGTATTATGGTGTATAAAAAAGTTTTGTGCCGACCAGGGCAGTTTATTTTATTTACATTGATTTTTAATATTGAAAAAATTGAATTTGTCAAAAAAATCAATTAGTCTTAAGCTCTTATGTGGTGTTCACACCGAAAAAACAGTTGATAAAAGACAAAACAGGAACATTTTTACAACAAAATTGCAACTTGTCTCTATTGACACAGTTTGTGTTTTGTTCTTAAAAAACAAAACACAAACACGTCATTTTAACAAAATTTCGACAAATGTTTTTAGAGCGTTCACACCAAAAAAAACATGTTTCTATTGACAAGAATACAGGGTTGTCCAACATAATATTTAGAATGTTATTTTAATTTTATTTTAATGTAATATGAAGTATAATAAAAATTAAAAACAAAACATAAAACTCACCAATCTTCACAAAATTAGAAACATATCACTATTTTTGTAAAAAAATGAAAAGTTTTATGTTTTTTATATTGATTTTTATGAATTTTATTAAACGTATACTAAAAAAATGTATTATTATTACCAACGGAGGAATAGTAATTACGAAACCTTTGCCAAAGAAAAAATTGACCCTTTTAAAACTAATTTTGAATTTAACGCCAAAACGCTCGCAGATGTCATAGCGCATTTTTGACGTCACGCCTATGTAAACACTCCTTGTCAACAATAATAAATCCTTTTTCCATCGCTAACGTTTCTCGGTTTTAATTTTGGTAACACAAAACTGAGCAAACTGCTAATTTAAAATCATAAAATTATTTATAATAATAATTATATTAATGAAACATAATGATGTTTACTTGGGCGTAACGACATTCGCTCTGATTGGTGTTCCATTTAACATGGCGGATTGCTGTATTTTGTGTTTTTATTTAAAAAAAATTATATTGATCTCGCTTTTAATATAAAAATAAATACATTTTTTAGAATCTTTTTAACCTAATTCATTATTTAAAATCATAATTTCAGTAATACTTTGTTACTGGCATCATGTCTATTGTACTGATTGTACACCCCTGTATTGTCATATACATCTATAGAAATATAAACTGAGAAAAGGTTGATTTATTGCCTATGTGTAATAATATTTTAACAATACATTTTTTCTTTACTTTGCACGTGCATGATATACATATTATAGTATTTTAAAAAGTATTTAGTTAATTAGTTTTGATTTTTCAATATTTAAAATTTGAATATCTTTTTTTTTTAATATCTTATATAAATTAAAATTAATCAAATTTATCGATTCATATCATACATCGACATATTTTAATATTTTTGATTAAATTGATTCGCCCTGTAGAGGGATACAAATTGTCCAACTAACTTAAGAAAACAGAATACTTACGCCCGGTATTACCAAGTTTAACTAAATGCTCTTTTTATAGCTTTAATATAGTTTTGGAGTTTATAAAATATTTTATAATCCATATAGAGATATATGATTTTATAAATATTTAAATTTGGTAAGACACAGGTTAATACCATAATGGTACTATTATTACTTTAGGTATAGAGAGGATACTATTTAAAGGAAATGTTATTTGTATATGCATACAAATGAATAATAAATCATAAACCATCTGTACTCCTATTTGAAAACTAATCGATTTCGGAAACGTAGCAGGTACTTAACAGTGAATTTTAGGACACCTATAAAGTGTTAAATTTTTATTTGAAAATGTATTAGAACTATTTACATCAATTAAAATTATACATCATTTTTTTTAAATGAAATTTGTTTATACATTTTTTTAAATATCTCTCACCGTTTAATAATAATAAAAGAGTCGTGAATCTCGGGTAAACTTTATAGTACTTAAATATTATATATTATAATTATTTAAAATATAATATAAGTAATTATATAAAATATTTATACAACATATACATATAAATAATATAATAATATATTAAATTTCCTTTATAGAAAATATTTTATTAAATTATTAATAATAATAAACTTTGAAATGTTTTCTATTGTTAAGGTTATTATTATTTAGTATTTAATTAATTAATCAATTACTGAATTAGATAATTAAAATTTGTTGATGGATTTTGTTACTGCGTTATATTTTATAAGTTATTAAAAATGTAATTACTAGTTTTATTTTGATAATATCAAAAAACTGATAATTCAACGGTTGAAAATAGTACGTATTTCTCCAATATAAAATAAAAAACACAATTTGTTTTCCATATGAAATGGATAACAAAAACAGTGTCTTTTTTGTACAAATCTGTCCGATACTAAGGGTCTGTTTTATTACATGTTGTTAAAATGTCAATCAAAATATGTTGCTGTTTTGTTTTTGTTGGTGTAAACGCCAAAAATGACATGTTTATATTTTGTTATCCCCTTAATGAGGTCTTGTTGGCGAAATGTTGGTAAAAAGTTGCAATTTTGTCCGTGAAAACATGTTCCTGTTTTGTCGTTTTTCGAGTGTTTTTTCGGTGTGAACACTCTGTTTTTAAAATTTGTAGACATTTTGTCTAAAAGACACGATGTTCGTGTTTTGTTTTTTCGGTGTGAACACGCCATTACTGTAACAAACATTTTCTACTTACCTAGCTTCAACTTGCAAACAAAAAAATAATTTATACGAAAAAAGTTTTATTTTTCACTATAAACAATCGATAATTTCACTTTTTATTAGACAATTCGATTTAAATCAATAATCACCGTTCTAAGTGAACCGTATACATATTTCGTTTTAAACAAATATTAATTACTGTTAAATTGCGATAAGGCATTTATAATTTTCCGTGGTTAAATGTCATTATATTAATTATCAAATTTGACGTAAATGGTCTGAAATCAATACCCGTGTATCGATAATCAATTAAGAAATGTGTTATTGCCAACAATAGTACCACCTTAACAGCAGAAAAAATTAATTCATAACTAAAATTTATTTCAGAAGAATATTTTATTTAAATTTGGTTTTAATTATTATGTTTTAGACCTTCAATATTTTGTTTTAAGGTTCGAATGTAAAGGAGGGAGATTAAATTATATTAATGTAGTTTCAATATCAAGGTTTATATCCTCCGTTACATTGAATTGAAGTTTTTTGATGTGAATAACGTCTAGTGTTTCAGGCCAGATACTGGGTGGGTATTTCAGAAACTTGATGTAACGTCCAGAGATCAGTTTTATGGGCTAGCGTAAATTGAAAATCAGTATATCTCGACACTTAGAGCAGCTACCACGCAGGTTTGGGTCTCAAATTATAGATCTCGATTAGATCTACGAGGTAAAGTAAATAGCAAAACATTTAACCAGTTTTAATGAGTGATAAATTTAATATTATAAAAAAAAAACTATTAATTTTTTATGTCCACGATAGCGCTTGTAAATATCAATTAATTGAATTGAACAAAAATAACAGTATATATGTATAAGAATATATTCTCTACGGTCTAACGTTTTTAATTTTTTGATTAAAGTTTTATAAATTGAAAAAAAAGTAAATTTCGTATTTCCACGATTTCACTTGTAAATATTAATTAATTAACTGTTTTTATGTTCGTACAAATCATAAGAAATAACTATATTATACAATACTACTTATATATTTCTTTATTTAGACTAACTGTAAGTTTATGGTAACATTTTATGTCCATTTTACAAATATTCAAACGTTTCTGTGTAACAAAAAAAAGATGTATCAGTCCATGAGTCAGAATTTTATTTAATCCAACCTCACGTATTCACGTCAATCCATCGACTGTGCATACAGTTACGCCCATTTTTTATTTAATTATTTGATTTATATATATTTATGTGTATGAATTCTTAGGGGTTGTCTTTTAAGTAGGAAACTATATCGAGGGGGGGGGGTAATGTTTAACGAGATAAAATGCAAAGTACGAAGTTGAAGG
This sequence comes from Sialis fuliginosa, assembly GCA_961205875.1. Classification (NCBI taxonomy): domain Eukaryota; kingdom Metazoa; phylum Arthropoda; class Insecta; order Megaloptera; family Sialidae; genus Sialis; species Sialis fuliginosa. Next base: position 19,549,136 of record OY540809.1, on the reverse strand, counting down.
TTAGATAATATATGACGTAGAGACTCTAAAAATTAATATACATTTTCAAATTGAATGTTTTGCTATTTTTTTAACGATGGGGTCAGACAGCTTTTTTTTAGTCAAATCATTTAGGCGTTTTCAGCGCACAAAATTACTTGTACATATTATATAATATTTACTATTATACTCTATTTCATTTAAGAATGCAGTGGTTGCCGTGGTTTTTGACGGTAAAATACACGATTCGTACCGTCAAAACCCCCGCAACCACTGCATTCTTAAATGAAATAGAGTATAATTATTTAATCGATAACAAAAATAATTTTCCGTTATTGCAAAAAGTATAATGTATGCAGCAAGAACTCACCTCTATATTTATAGTTGCATAAGTGCTTTGTTTATTTTGTTTAGTTTTCTGCTGATAATAAATCAATAGTTTTTAATCGATTTTCAGGAATGTCTTATATCAATTTACTAATTAAATGACTTACTTTATTGTAATTTCTTTTTAATTTGCATAAAAACAATGGGACAGAAATAATATGTTTCATTATTAATAATTATTTAACTGTAGTCAATATTTGAAACTAGACTTGTTACTATTAATAAATGTATTAATTGTTCACTGCACTATTTAATTATTATGTAATTAATTAACTACCAATTTAATCTTTATTTTTATAACTAAATTCTTAATAAAATACAAATTTTTGATAAAAATACATTACTCACTTTGGAATCTGAAAGACTAACCAATTGTCTAAAAACAATTATATAACATTTCCCTCTGTATGGTATATAGCTTAAACTAAATCTAGAATCTTAGTCTCTCTAGCAGTCAAAGTCGTATGAAAATCGGTTCAGTAGTTTTCGAATTTACTCGTAACAAAAAATATATGTATTTGTTGGCGCTAATCTCAGAATTATGGAACCGATTTGTATGAAACTTTCACAAATATGTCTGTTATGATCTCCAAAGTAAAATAGAATATTAAATATCACGCTATCATACCAGAGGGATGAACAATAGAGAAAAATGTGACACAAGTTGGAGAAAAAATTATATATGTTTGTAATGCGATACACAGATAATAGAACTTCCCCCCCCCCCCTCTTTGGGGGATTTAATTGACATATCTCTTTTTAATTTTTTATATAAGGAAATTATAATTTTATTCGAGTTTGGGTAATAAATATATTGACCTTCCTTGAATCCATTCTATTTTCGCCAAAAAAATTAATAAGACATAAATTATAGATAGAATAATATTCTCTACAACTTTCATTAAAAATATTTTCCTTTTATAGAGTTATCCGATTAAAATGAAAACTCCTAAAAACCTGTTTAATGTAATCTAGAGGTAAAAAACGTTATAGAAAATTTGTTCATAGTTTAAAAGTATATCCCGAAATGTCAAATTTAAAAAATCGTACTTTTTAAAAACTCCAAACTAGCGCGCAGTCAATGCTGAAATATACAAGTGCCAACGATGAATATGGAAAACACACGAAAAAAATAAGTTAAAAATAATGTTTCGTGCCTTGTTGTAATAATTCAACTCACAAGACTCCTGGAAAAACATTTATAACTGTATCAAAAAAAACATAAGGAAAAACTCAAAAGTAAGGTTATTCTATATAGTTGCAGTATGTACAGAGCCGGCCATAGCAAGTCTGGCGCCCTGGGCGAGATTTATTTTTCCGCCCTCTCTCCCCCTAAAAAAATGTAAAAAAATCACCGAAAATGTCAATTAAAATTGATAAATTAAGAAATAAGTTGAATAATTTATATCTCAGCTTGGCGCGATCCTACAGACACAAATTTTTTTTTAAATATAGCTTACATCATTAACTTTAAGACTATCAAATGCCCTAAGACCGTCGAAACCTCCTTCCCCTATTATGAATAAATTAAAATTGATAAATTAACAAAAAAGTTGATTAATTAATATCTCAGCTAATACCTTATTAAAGGTTTTCTGGGTTGTTGAATAAAGATTTGTTAGTTAGCAGCTATCAAATAAACGATTTTTCTTGGATTTTTTTTACAAATTAACATTGTTTATACTTAGCTATATTTTTTGTTTAATCGGGTTTAACAGATCGACAAAAAAAAAGTTTACTCAAAAATTACAGCCTGTACACTGATTTGAACCAAAAAAGTGACTTATGCTCCATTGTGCGCCGCCCCACCTGGTCTGGCGCCCCGGGCGGTCGCCCTGGTTCGCCCCTCACCCCTAAATCCGGTACTGAGTATGTACAATAGTAATATACTCGAAAAATTACGACATTCTAAGTAAGTACAACAATCCCAACTTGGTATTTAAGTATTTCATTATTTCAATGAAAATTAATTCGAATTAATGTGACAATTACACATTTATTTTTGATGTATGTATTTGTATTCATAGTTATACATTTTTTACTGTTCATTTCTCTACTTTATCATCATTTATGTTTCTATTATTATGTGATTATTATTTGCATATTATTTATTTGCACATATTTTATCACTATTGTCTCATTATTGTTTACCTTTGTGCTTTGACATCTGGCGACTCTGCGACGTTGAAACAATCGTTGCCAGCAAAATAACTCGACCATTGAACGTCAACAATCGGAAGATTGTCCGACTTCGCTTGCACGAAACCAAGTCGAGGATTTCGGCTCATTTTTATTATTTTTCTAGTTTTTATAGCTCGCGTGTTGAAACTTAGTATACAAACGACATTGACAGCTGAACAGAACACGGCTAATGACGTCACAAACGCTTCAACCAATCACGTCGCGTTTTAAATATTGAATTAATATTGAATAATTTAAAATTGAGCAGTAAAAAAATTGTCCAATGTTTTTATTATTTTTTAGTCTAATCTTTGTAATTAAGTAAAAAATAATAATAAATTCTAGATCACTCTATTCGCAACGTTTCAAAAATGATTCAAAATATTTCATTACCTCTATGACATTTTTTTGTCCATTTTAAAAAAACCTATTGAAAACCCCTGTTACAATAGTTAATACACTTAATTACAATTTCTTGCAGGTTGTACAAACAACATACATATATATCAGTGATTACAAAATACCTTATGACAGTTTTATGTTCGCATCTTTGATTTTTATACGATTTAATACAGTTAATAAATCGAATTATCTGAAATGGCGTACAAAAGTGTTTGAAAGTAATTTAGAATCGGTATTCATAATTTGATACACTTTTGTATTCTTCAATAACAATGATGCACTTTGGTTAAATATCATACAGACTGAATCGAAACTCGATTACTTTTTTGTTTTCAATAATTAACTTTTTTTAAACAGAACAAAAATTATTTGTAGGTATTTTTTGTTCTGATTCGTCAGGTAATTTAGGTGTTGATTTTAGTTATTATTACAATAATAACTAATCGTGTTTGTTATTAATTCAACTATATTTTTCATTAAGAAGTTATTGTAATTTAATATATACACAGGGTGGGGCATTTAAAGTGTTACAGTTGATTATCTCAGAACCATCGCATATTTAAAAAAAATGTTTCAACCAAAAAATGTTTGGTTGTAAGGGGGTAATCGAATAGTAATATTTATTTGCTATTTTAACGTGGCCTTCAAGGATATTTGAAGGTACAGGATACACAAAATATTTATTTTGGTCTAATAAAGCGTGGAGAATTATTTTAAAAAAATTTTAAACTTTTAAAAACTTTTTCTATTTATTTTATTTTAGCAAAAACAAAAAAAAGTACGAAATGTTAAAAAAAATCTAGAATAATTCTCCAAGTTTCATTAGACCAAAATAAACATTTTTGGTATCTTGTACTTTTTTTCTAAAGTTTATGGTTTCTGTGAGTAAAAAATTCTTGAAAATTCAAAATCTCGAATTATTTTCTTAGATACCTTGGAAAGCTTGGGTTGTTTAAAAAAAAGTTTTCTATGAATGATTCGTGTTTTTTCACGTAGAATAAGATTACTCAATAAAAACTATAGGTTCCTATTTAAAAAAATGATGTTGACCTTCAAATATCCTTAAAGGTCACGTTAAAATAACAAATAAATATTACTATTCGATTACCCCCTTACAACCAAACATTTTTTGGTTGAAATTTTTTTTTCAAATATGCGATGGTTCTGAGATAATTAACTGTAACACTTTAAATGCCCCACCCTGTATATATTATTGTATATATATTTCATGTTAATGGCCCCCATAAAAATTTCCCCTTCCACCATTAAATTTTGTTTCGGTACACCACTGTAATAATATGTCGTTCCATTATTACATGCATTAGTACTGGTACTTAATATATGACATTTATTTCTTTTTCTTAATTATAAACGTGTTTAAATCCAGATTATATTTCATTTTAAATGTTTCAACTAATTTCCGAAAAATTGCCATCTATTCAAAGTTCATATGAAATAATAATTCGACATAAATCTAAAAAATATATCAAAGTGGTACAGTGGCTCTTAAACATAAAGGGGAGGGGAGAGGGATCCTTTATTTGCATAAACAGTTTTTATTAATAATTCAGTAATAATTTGTACTCTGCTACTTTAGAAATATTTCTCTGGTCGGGGGGTACATATAATAAAATTTTAGTTATAAAAGTTATCATAATTTTTTTTGTATTTCACGTTATTGCCATTTAATTAATTTTAATTAATAAATTTTTTGAAAGATTGCAAATTAATCAATTAATAAAAATAGTTAATCATTTTCTCTGAATTATGCATTTATTTTATAATAAATAAATAAATAATATTTTCGTTGAAAATAATAATTTTTAATACTGTATATTATTTAAATATTAATAATAACGATTAATACATAACATATTATATCTAAAAATGATTTGAACACTTCTTTATATAATTTTAGGGACAACTTTTTATAATTTTAAACAAATATAAATAGAATAAATATTTTTTATTTAAATAACTATACATACATATTTAATATTATAATACATAAAGTTTTTTTACTTTTTATTGATATTTTGTATTATTTATTAATAATTAATCGAATAGTTTTCATTTATTTTTTCCTTAATTACTTTTATATCCGTTACATATAATTACATACATATATACATAAGCGCCAAGTACATAGGGGTGAAGGTAACACGAACCTCTTCTGAGATCTAACAAAAATAAAAAATACTTTTTTCATCTAAGATTTCTAAAAGTCGGCGCCTATGTATATATTTATTTTCCATTATTTTCATTACAATTATTTATATATACATATTTACAAATGTTGTTTCATACTAATTTTATAAATTACTAAGGGGGGTGGGGGTCTAAAGACATTTACATTAGAAAATTTATAAAATAACAAGTCGAAAATAATTTTTTTAATAAATATGTACAAAACCTATATAACATACAACATCTCTTATTTTCTCATTTTTCTTCTTGGTTTGGCTTTTATTTTGTACCAAAAGAGGCAATACCCCTATTAACTTCAAATTATTTATTTAAAAAATTGTCATTATTAATCAAATGGACTTTATTACAAAACTACAGTTCATTTAATTAATTATATCAAATTGACATTAATTTTTTTTAAATAAATTGTTTGTTTCCTTAAATAATTAAATTTGACTGGATTTAAATCAATCTATTATTATATTGAATTTTTTATTTATTACAAAGTAACATAATTAATGTTGCAATATTCTCTGAAACATGATTTAATACCTGAAAAAATTATCACCATTTTTAAAATAATTTAATCTTCTACGATAATATGGCCACCAATCTAAAGGAGCTTCAATATTTCTTCTCGCCATATAATAAGGGGGTGTTAACTTAAGATTTTCTAAAAAATCACTAAATTCTTTTCCATCAAAATTAACTAATCTCCTACTACTCAGACTCTTCAAACTTCCCTTCTTCTTATTCTTGCGCAGTCCATTATCATCACAATCATATATATCAGATAAAACTTTATTCGGTTTAACCTTTTTCACTTCAACATCTATATCTTGAAGAACCGCATTTTTCTTATAAAGTTTTGGTTGTCCATCAAAATCAACTTGCTTCAAGAAATTTCTAATCTCATCTTTCATTAAACCTTTAGAATATTTAGAAAAATCCACTAAAAACTGCGTCAAACATTTCCGAGGATTCGTACATTTCAGGATATCTGATTTACCTAAAATGGACCATTCTATTTTATGTTTTTTGAACCGTTTCCTTAACTCATTGATTGCAGTAGCAAGGTTTTTATATTTACTATCAACTAAATTATCGTAAGAATCTAAAAGAGTAAATACATCTAAGCTACCTCTTGATGGGGTAAATGTTATGTCATTTTTATCTCTGAAATATAACAAAACATGAGAATAGAGACTGTTGATCAAATTCTGCAAATTCCTAGGGAGTTTCTTGGATGATTTCATATAGGATAAAGTTGCAATAGCTAGTTCATCTGGGTTGGAATATTCATAGGGGTTGAAACCACTCAGAATCCTTTCTGGGCTTAATAGTTTAGCTTTGTGTAATTTCACCAAGTTATCTCTCGCTTCGATGATATCTTTAGAAAAGCTGTACTCAGTAATGACGTTAAAAACCTTCTCTAAATTTATCTCAGGTTCAGAAAAAATTTCATACATTGTATTTATATAAGGTATTTTAAGAATCGCTGGCGCGTGATACACGGGGATAAGAATTTTCAACGATTCTCTTACAGTATCATCTATATTCGGAGCATTCTTTAAACTGTTCAATACAAAATTCACTACTTCATATACAGTTGTGAATTTTTTACTCAAATAACCAACTTCATGCATGTTACGTAAAAAATCATACACTCTATTCTCTGCTATACGTACATCGACTGAGTTAACATCCTTAGGAAGGTTACCTACAAGTCCTGCAATCATATCACTTGAAATCCTTATTTCTTCTTTGTTTAATAAATCCATAATCCGATCGAAATCTACTATTTCATTCACTGCAGCCTGGTCTCGATACATTGCACAAATATTTGTAGACTTTGAAATATGCCTAAGCAAATTTAGTACGGGATACTTATCAAAAATAAAATCTAAATCTCCCTTCCTAATTGACCTGCTAGTTTTCATTGCAGAATCACCCAAATTTGGGATATTTTCGTTCACGTATTCCAAAAGGATCATTAACTGCTCTTTAATTCCCTTATTCTTCATTTTTGAACAAACTGGGAGGAAAATAGTCGATAAATACTTCCTTTGATATGCATGCGAGTAAAGATCATTTATAGCAGCTATAGTTTCTGTATTTAAAGTGTTATTCGAATGGTACAAGATAAACCCAAGTACTGTTATAATATTATCTCGCATTTGCTTCCCTAAAAGTAACGACGTTTCGATTGTTTTCCCTAACGAGTTTTGTTTCAGCTCCCGTTCTTTTGGGGTACTTGCTGGGTCATCTTTCTGGGCTTTCTTCACGCCATGGAAGTCCACTTCGACGGCTTTGTTTGAACCGACGTATACCAGATCGATACCTTTACCCGGTTGCTGTGCCGATGATTCTGTAGTTGGTTCGGATGTGGTAATATTGTCTTGAGGTATGTAAGAAGAATCTGGGCGGGTGAAACTGACTTCTTCGGTTTCTGTGTTTGTAGTAGCAGTGAGTGTGTCGTTTTCGGAAGAGATTATAAGGGAGTCGTCGAGCATTGTAGTTTCTACATCTCCCGTTTGTTGAGTTGATAATAATGAAGACGGGGTCTGGAAAAAATTGGGGTTTTAATTTAATAATTAAATTAACATTTCGTAAATTCTGTACCTCAAAACCAGACTAACGTAAGTCCAAAAATAAAGATTATTACAATTTTTACATATAAATTAATGTTAGAAATTCTTCTTTTATAATTTTACTACTCCTTTTATAATTTTTACGAGCTTAAGTCCTGATCTATGTTTGAGCCAGACAGTTTTTATGCTCTGCTGAAAAATTGGCATGATGTAACTTACGTTCGTCTAGTTCTGAGATACAGAATTAAATTATATTAAATTAACAGTTTTATAATGTAGTTTCATTTGTTTTATACATATTTTACTAGCTGTTACCCGCATCCTCGGGATGCAAGCTATCTCCCTTACAAATTTCATCAAGATCAGTTCAGTAGTTTAGGGTGTAAAAAGGTAACAAACAGATAGACAGACGGAGTTACTTTATCATTTATTATTAATCATTAGTATGGAGTATGTCTTATATTATTAAAATTATTTTAGTCTTTCAACCCTTTAGTCGAGATTAATTCAAAATATACGATAATAGAAAAATTATTCAGTTTAAAGAAGGTAATATCATGATATTTTTATTAGGTTTCCGTAGAAAACTAGGAAACCTTATAGTTTCGCCATGTCCGTTTGTCCGATTAAGATGAAATTTGGTATACGGACGAAGACTGATAACCCAAAAACATAAATGATAATAGTTTTGAAAAAAAAATTTTTTGGACCCCCTTTCCATAGACTGAAAAGTATTTTCAAAAAAAAATTTTCACTTAATCCATTAAGTGGGATGTCTTTAGATAGGTCTCCTAAAATGCAATAAAAAATGCAATATGACATTTTGATTTTAACCCTTCAGTCACGATATATTTGCATTTAAATGTCGTTATCAGAGCGTCCGTTGAAATAACTCTTGTTTATAAATTGTAATGACTACGGAAACCTATCATGTGCGTGCCCAACACGCACTTGGCCGTTTTTTATTTTTCTTAATGGTAATTAACTTTCAATAAAATATCTGATTCTACGTGAAAAAGTAAAAAACTTTTGTTCTAAATAATTATTAAAAACAGATCGGTACTTATTTTATTGCATTTTTGATTGAAAACAATATTCTTTTTACTGAACTTCCTTTTAATTTATTTTAAATTGCAAAAAACGCGTTCAACTTTTTTTCTAAAATTTTAAATATCGCCTTGAAATAAAAAAGTTTTCATTTAAAAAATCAAAATTACCATTAAATAACCATTAAAAAACAAAATTATTTTTCACAAATTGATTAGTAAAATATTTTTATAATACGTTTACTTTATATACTTACAATAGTGTTTAATTAATAATTAGCTTATATATATGTATATGTATATATGAATGTTTAATCGGATTGTCAATATGAAAATTAATTTTGTTTTTTATGTCAATTAATCCGAGACGTATTTATGGTTTAAATTAAACAATTTTACTGTTGGAGATACAAATCATAAAATAACAAAATGTCCGTTTCATTATCAGATCATAAACTAATTGATTAATTAACTGATTTAGTATAGCTATTAATTTTGATAAATATTTATAAAATGTATCCGACCATTTCATTTACAATCAACAATAAAAATCTATCGATTTAAAAGAAGGACATATTTTGTATTTCTTTACGCATATTTAATTTTTTTCGATTTTTTTGACGTGAATAACGTCTCGAGTTTTAGGCCAGATATTAACTGGGCATTTCAGAAACTTGATGTAACACGCTGAGATCAGTTTTGCGCGCTAGCGTAAATTTATAATCAGTATATCTCGACACTCAGACCAGCTACCATGCGGGTTTCGGTCTCAAAGTATAGATCTCAATTAGATCTACGAGGTGCAAGTAAAAATCAAAACATTTAATCAGTTTTAATGAGTGATAATATTATAAAAAAACAACAACAAAAAATGAAATTCTGTATGACCACGATTGCACTTGTAAATAATAATTAATTGAATTTAAAATAAAAATAACAGTATATTAGAATAAATTCTGTACGACCTAATGTTTTTAATTTTTTAAATAAAGTTTTTTAAATTTTAAAGAAATAACTATATTATACAATACTAGTCTGAGTTTTATTTAACTCTACTGATACGTATTCGCGTCATTCCTTCGACTGTGCATCCCGACACAGTCACATATATTTTTTTTATTATATATAATAATGAGAAAAAAATTACTTTTACAAAACCTATAAGGTACTGGCACCAGTTATTAATTATTAATTTATTTGAATTAAATTATAAATTTATAAAACTAGATATTAGATGCCCTATCAAGAATTTTATGAATTCTATATTTTGGTGCCTCCAAGTTACTATTCATAGATATAAATAAAATAATAAAAATTTGTATAAAATTAAAACAATATATCATTAAAGAAATAATGGAGATAAACGAAATACTAGCTATTTTTTATTAAATAAAAACATAAATATAATAAAAATAATTTCTTCAACGTACATTGTATATATTTTTATTTTTCAACATCTAATGATATTTTATATATCAAAATTTTTTATGACTACACGTTTTTTCAAATACAACAAATATTGAAAGTGAATAAAATATTTAAAAATAGTATTTTTTTTCACAACTGCATAAAAAGACCCCCATAAAAAAACAATTAAAAATTAATCAATTTTTGCTACTGGGATCAAATAAAATTATTTATTTTGACAATGTTTCTTATTTGTACAAATATATATATATATATATATATATATTGACATTTTAAAATTAGGGAGGGGCGCCATAGAGTTATTATATTTTCATATAAATATATATTTATTAAATATATCTTAATCCAACAAATATGCAGATTTAAATGATTTTTATTTGTTTGAAAGAGTAGATATACTCCCGAAGTGGTCCTATATAAATGTTATCAAAATCTGACCATAGACTTAGAAGATACGCCACTCAAAAAAGTAAAATAAAAAACTTTTTAAGAAAGAAAAAATAAAACCGACTTAAAAAACTGTTAAATTTAATTATTATATACTTTTCAGTATTATTACGTTTTTATTTTATTTTTTGTAGTTTTTTATTTATTTTACTTTCTCAGAAATAACACTTGTAAGGGACTCTTAAACAGTCCACGTACCCTAAAGGCATACACCCGTGTTTGTCTTGACCGATTTCTGTTATACGCCCCCGTCCCCTCTGCATTCGTAAGTTGACATATATGGTGTAAAAAATTTTAATTAGAACTATTATTTTGTATACTTTCCATAAAATTACTAGAGCAATTAAAAACCGTATGATAGTAGATATAAAAAGAAATTCAGTTTTTTTATTATTGTTTTGATTGTTTTTCAATGGACCTTTGTAAAATTATAATTAATTTTTCGAATTTTAAAAACATTGCCACTTGATAAAAGAATAACACGTAATGAAATACAGGCTTAGTACCTCGGTAAAATTGATAAATCAATATTAATAAAAAATGTTCTTTAAGTACTTTATTAGATTTTAATTTTACAAAAGAACTATAAAAAAGTTATTGGTATGAAACATGAAACACGATAATACACGTTTTTTTATACAGTCAAACTAAGCTATTACGACATCACAAGAAAATTATCAGCACTAGCTAATTTTTCAAAAATAATTCATTTTTTTTATAAAAACATAGCTAGTACATTTGAAACCATCTGTTTTCTAATAGACGAACTTATTGTAAGTGATACTTAACTTTGTTCAAATTAACATAATCTAATAAATTGAAAAATTATATAGTACGGGACACCAATACGCAAGGCTCGACTCGCAATTGACAATTTTGTCCGTATGTCTGTCCATCCTAGCGTAACTCATAAACTACTGGACCGAATAAACTGTTTGGAATATATATGTAAAAATGTATGCAATGGGAAAAATATCAACAAACTTTTTTTCGTGAGATTTTAAATAACAAAGTCACACACACAAAAAAACATCTGCCAAGTAAATGCACAGTGCTTCCTCGTGTTAAATTCACCAAAGGTAGTTAATTATTGAACAATTTAAATAAAAACCGATAGTGTTCAGATAAATTGCCTGCCATTGATTAACCATTTAATTTTTATACAATTTTACTAAAAAATATTAGTTTATTAGATTATTTTTTCGTATATTTTTAATTTTTTGGACAATTTCAATCTCAATCTAAATTTATGCAAACGTCAAAATGACATTTAATATGTCAAAGTAAATATCAATTTAAAAAAAGAAATAATGATATTGAGATAAATATTTGTAAGGGAATATTTTACAACAAACGTTAGGACAAAGTAGGAAATTGAATGCTTTACAAAAAAAGATCCTATAACATTTTCACGTAACATGTGTCGTTCTTAAGATATCTTGAAAAAATATTTTTTGAGATGTCAACCCTCCCCCCCCCCCCCCCATTCCTTACACACGATTTGGATGATTTTGAAATGGAACCGTCCTCAAGCCAGACCCAACCATCCAACCAAGTTTCATTAATATCGGTTCAGTGGTTCATGTGTTATGCGTGTGACAAGGATTCAGGGGACAGACACAAATCGAAAATTGTGTATCTTGACCTGAAACGGAAAGATCAAGTTAAAAAAAAATTCCCGTACTTTCGATATTGCGCGGAAATACCCCTTAAAAATGGTGTCAATAAATATATGTCGGTCTAAAGGTCCATGATCTCCATGTCATGAAATATGGTGCTATTATTAGTTGGTAATACAAAAAATGTTATACTATATTTATTATTTATTGTTTACAAAAATATTTTATGTATTATTAAAAATATTTTATTATTGAGCTATAAATTTATTCAGCAATAATTTTATGGTAGTTGATATAAAAATACATCATGATATAATTTTAGCTCATCGCTTTAATAGCCGTGAAATACAAATAAATTATATTTTCGATCAACTTTAATTATACATTAATTAATAAAAAAAGTTAAAACATTTAAAAGCAATTTTTCCATGAAGTTTTTGTTAACTGCATCACAAAGTTCCATTTTTCTCCATTAAAATAGATAAAAAAAATTCACTAATGAGATATAAAAGATTTTCTTTTTTTAATAAAAAAAATATATACATCCTTAATATATATAAAGCTCAACGTCTCTCTGTCTGTCTGTCTGTCTGTCCGTTAGTTACCTTATCACTCGAGAACCACTTATCCGATTTACGAGTTTTTTTTTTTAATTCATAGGTACGTTCTCTGGCCAGGTTATCCTTAATATATATAAAGCTCAACGTCTCTCTGTCTGTCTGTCTGTCTGTTTGTCTGTCCGTTAGTTACCTTATCACTCGAGAACCACTTATCCGATTTACGAGTTTTTTTTTAATTCATAGGTACGTTCTCTGGCCAGATTATAGGCTATATTTTATTACGTTAGGTAACATAACAACAAAGCAGTGACGATAATAGTAAATCAAGTCGGAAAAAATTTTGCCGTCGGCGCGCTGTTTTGTAATACGCTGCCTAAACCGTTCAATATAGAACAAAATAATGTATTAAAGAATTGTGTAGAATCAAAAGTTTTACAATTAAGTCAGCGACACGATATGTCTAACTTTTATATTTAAGCCACAATGACTGCTTTTATGTTACAAAAAAAACATAAAATATTTGGGTTTTGTTTACATGGACTTATGACCTGCAAAACATTAATCCTTATCGAAATAAATGATTTCATCGTCATAAGTACTTAATGTAGATATAGTTTGCCATTTACAGCATCCAATTTGGTCGTATAGTTTAGAAAATATCTTAAAATATATTTATAAAGGTAACATTTTAAATGTATGGTGTCGTGCCGCATCGAAGCGATGTACATCAGACTGGATTCGCTTACGTTCGGTAGATATTCGGAGTCCCTCGGCTGACGTTTGAGTTAATTTTGTTTTCAATAATTAACATTTAAATTTAAACAGAACACAAATTATTTGTACTTTTTTTTTCTGATTCGTTTTTGTTAGGTAATTTAGGTATTGATAAATTATTATTACAATAATAACTAATCGTGTTTGTACTTAATTAATTAAACTATATTTTTCAAAAATCCTAAACAATAATTCCGTAGTCTACGCGAGCGAAGCCGCGTGGGCCCAGCTAGTATATATATAAACATAAAAAATATATTAATACTTTAAATTGTTTTATCTCGGCGGATAAAAATTATACAGAAAAAAGTGTTAGTTGATTTAAAAATGGAAAAATGGTCCTTTTTGATGTCGTTAGTAAGAACATAAGAAAAAAATTCGTTGATCATAAAAATAGGTTGTAATATCTCAAAATAATTGCATCGATAGATTTGATTTGAAACAGTTTATTTCTTTTACATATTGGACAAAGCCAATTAGAATACAATGGATCTTGGTTTCTGGGTGTAAGCCGCGTCGATTTGGTCGTGCTATCGGCCAACGTTTCTTCACACATTGCAATGCGCTTTTAGGATATCTCTGAAGATGTCCACTGCAATGTGTGACGAAACGTTGGCCAATAACACGACCAAATCGACGCGGATTACACCCAGAATCCGTGATCAAGATCACCTCAAAACTTGTATTAGAATACAATCTTAAATTGTTTCTCCTTAGAACAATATTTTTTTTTAAACAATTTCTATGTCAATTTTTTCTCTTGCTTCAAATAAACTAGTACCTAGATTGCAAAACGATACAATACTGTATAATTTCAGTAACAACAGTTTGAAAACCGCTGTCCAAAAATATCAATAATATATGTCGTACAATTGACTCGTAAAATGTTTACGATATATTGATCGAAGAAACCTGATTACACGCTTTAAGATCTTAGTATAGTACACATCATATATCATCGTATCAGAACTGGATGTAGGCGGGCACAGTGGTACCTAACCTATATACCTATCTACTAGTTTATACACTATCTACAGGGTGCGCGCGATGAATTGGCAAAATTTTACTAAATCTGACCTCTTCTAAGAACATATAATCTGTATTTGATATCTTCAACAATAATCTTGCGAACCGTTGCATCCGACATCTGTAGTTTTCTTTTTTTTTATTTAAGTTATTGGCCATCGGGCGTAGCCCCTCAGCCATTGTAGTTCTCTTAAAAATTAAATAAATAGAAATATCGGTATGGAGAACCATATATGACTTCCATGTTCTTTAATAACTTTTTAAATAATTTTTAATAAATGAAAAATTTCAACCGGATTTGTCAGAAATAAAACTCATCTTTGTATTATAAATATTAGTTGTCTAATGTCCTAATGTCAAAAACATAATACACATTCGTAGAATAACTAATTCGACAATTTTAATTTAGTTGCATTTAGTATTTAAAATTCAAATTTTGAGGGTGGTTTTCACCCCTTTAATGGCTATTTGTTCTTAGGTTCAATTGAACTGCAAATGTACCAAGTCTTAAATTAGTGAGATAATACTCGCAACGTTCACTTTTTAGACGGTAAAAGTTACAAAATTTCGAATATTTCTAAAACCCCTAATGCGATTAGTACCAAAATCAATAGATCTGGAGTACTCACTGAGACACATATTTTCCCCCAAAATAATTCAGATCGGTGCATTTTTACAGTAGTTATCGTGAACGAAACAAAATTCTACATCCAGACATACGCACAGCCGCCATGTGAAAATCAAGTTTTCTTTACGTTTTGAAGGTAGTACAATCAAAATTTGCTCTTATCTCAGACACGATTTTTCGACGGTACTGCAATACTTAAGTAAAAATACTTATTAAATATACTAAAATAACTTTATTGTCCATTTCACAGTCCATGACCCCCCAAATTGTCATTTCTCAGACCACGTGAGCATTAAAAATTGAAATATTTGTACAAGGTAGCCCAACGAAAACGAAACGGCTGCGCTTTTGGACACCTAAAATAAGATTTTGAAAAAACGCTCGAACACGTCGATTTTGCTTTCAAGGGGGACATCTTTTGCAATAAAATTTTTGCAAGAATCTTTTTAACCCTCTGCGCTATGAGCAAAACCCTTAAAATTTTAAATAGCATGATAGGGCAAGTGTTACCTCATTTGAAAGATTTTCAAATCTGTATAATTTTAATCAAGTTATTTACATATTTAATTCCATGAACGCATTTATTTTCTGATCAATAAAACAAACATTTGAAACTAAAATTCAAAACAAAATAGGCTTATTTTCTTATCAAATAATTCAAAAAACTGTACTAACATCCAAAATTTGAATTAATTCAATAAATGTTCAATTTGAGCTCCGCCAGCCTCCATACAAAAATACAAGTTATGCTCAAAACGATTTTGGTTTGATTGCATAAACCCGATTTTTCAAATGTCTCAAAAAAAATCGAGTATCCGATCCATTGCTCAGGAAAAGCAAAGTTCAAAAAATCTCTTACTGGTGCAGCAGTTAGAGTAGCACAATCATTATTTTTCAAATAAATGTAACTATTTCCACTCTTTCAGAAGTTATGTAAAATGATTAAAAATAGGATTCAATGAATAAATATCAGTTTGTTTTAAAAAAACATCTGCCAAGTAAATGCACAGTGCTTCCTCGTGCTAAATTCACTAAAACCGATAGTGTTCCGATAAATTGCCTGGCATTGGTTAACCATTTAATTTTTATACAAATTTTACTAAAAAATCTTAGTTCGAATTTTTTCTTAAAACGCACCTGAATATTTTTTCATATATTTTTAATTTTTTGACAATTTCAATCTAAATCTAAATTTATGCAAATGTCAAAATGACATTTAAAACGTCAAAGTGACATTTAAAACGTCAAAGTGACATTTAAAACGCCAAAGTGACATTTAAAACGTCAAAGTGACATTTAAAACGCCAAAGTGACATTTAAAACGTCAAAATGACACATAATATATCCAATCAAATATCAATTTAGAAAAACAAAACACGAATTTTTAAAATTAATTTAGATAAATCTTTGTAAGGGAATATTTTACAACAAACGTAGTAGACCCATATTATAGGAAATTTAATTCTCTACAAAAAATATTCTATAAAATTTTCTCGTAACATGTGTCGTTCTTGAGATATCTTGAAAAAATAAATATTTTGGGGTGTCACCCCTCCCCCTTACACACGATTTTGATGATTTTGAAATGAGACCGTCCTCAAACCAAACCCAACCATCCGACCAAGTTTCAATAATATCGGTTCAGTGGTTCATGAGTTATGCGTGTGACAAGGATTCAGGGGACAGACGGACGGACGGACGGACGGACGGACGGACGGACGGACACACGGACAGACAGACAGACACGGAACGAAAAGTGTTTGTCTTGACGTGAAACGGATAAATAAATTAAAAATTTTGAAATTGGAGAACTTTTTTTTTGTCTCAATCTGAAACGATCACATAGCTTCTCGTATCTTCGATATTGCGAGGAAGCAAAACTATAAATAACAAATCATGTGTCACCTTGTTTTATTGATTTATCAAAGATAAGCCTACTTTGATTTAAATTTTAGTTGTAAATGTTTGTTTTGTTGATCAGAAAATAAATGTATTCATTGAATTAAAAATGGAAAATAACTTGATTAAAACTAAACAGATTTGAAAAAATCAAAAAGCACTTAATTTAGAATAAAAAACCTTTCAAATAAGGTATCACTTGCCCTATCATGCTATTTAAAATTTTAAGGGTTGTGCTCATAGCGCAGAGGGTAGAAAAGATTCTTGCAAAAATTTTATTGCAAAAGACGTCCCCCTTGAAAACAAAATCGACGTGTTCGCGCGTTTTTTCAAAATCTTATTTTAAGTGTCCAAAAGCGCGGCCGTTTCGTTTTCGTTGGACCACCCTGTATATTATTTTACGTGTCCGGGATCGGGACTATGGCAAAACCGCGTAATACACAGGATACCGTTATATCGCAGTTTCAGTGTATGTATTTGATTATTTTAAAACTTGAATAAAATAATATTATCTTCATTTACATATCATGTACTTTAATAAAAGAGTAACAGCTGCGTTTTTATAGTATTTAGTTTGTAGATAAAACAATACTATATTTTGTATAGAATAAGGTCTATTAATAGATTATTGTGATCGAATTAACAATACACTCATAGGGTGTTTCTTATATCCCGATATATATCTATTAAATATAACAGAATTTTGTCGACTTTAACGAGTTTTGGCGGGAATAACGTCTAGTGTTTCACGCAAGCCAGATACTGGAGGGAGAGATTTCAGAAACTTGATGTAACGTTTTCAGGATGATCTAAAACCACTGAATAACTCAGAAACTAAAAGTCCGACTGCGATGATTTGGTATCATTCTAGCCGGCGTATTAGTCCGTACCCATTAAACCACTGAACTATCCCCGCGGAAATGCGGTACGGGCGGAAGGGGGCTAAACGCGCAGTGATTATTTTGCGCGCTAGTGTAAATTTACAATCAGTATAGTTCGACACTCAGAGCAGATATCACGTTGGTTTTGGTCTCAAGTTAAAGATCTCGATTAAATCTACGAGGTGCAAGCATAAATCAAAACATTCAACCAGTTTTAGTGAGTGAAAAAATTCATATAATAATAAAAATAAAAAATATATCATAATGTCGGCTAAAACACTCGTAAAATCCAATATTAAATATAAAAGACGCATAGCATTAGAAAGAACGTCTCAGCAGCTATCGGAAAATATACCATTATCAGTTGCTGAAAACCAAAATGCGAAAGTCAACGGCTTAGTCAACGACGGCGCAAGCAGTCTGAGTTTTATTTAACCCCCACTGCCGCAATTGACGCGATCTTGGATTTAGAACGTATTCACGTTAATCCCTCGACTGTGCATCCGGACACAGCCACACCCAAATTTAAATACACGCGTCTGAAACCGCGAGAAAAATCTAGAAATAACGGGCGATTTAGTATTACGTAAATATATTGATAATGTTTTCTATAAAACTTAACGTATTAAAAAAATGGCAATTAATAAATATCCTAGAATGTCACAGCGACATTTTTAAACAATTACTTGAGAAATAGAAAATACAGCAGAGTTATTTTACAGTTAAAAAAATTATTGCTGCTTGTGAAATTAATAAATAAAAATATGAATTAAATGAAAAAATATTTTTACTAAAATGAAAAAAATACATCTAATTCTTTAGAGGGTATTCGATATTCTTATTAAGGGGGGGAGGTAAAATCAACGAATATTTCTTACGTAATACTTGAAAAATAAAATGAATATTTTATGTTGTAAGTTATTATTTTTATAATATAATAACATTCTTGATTAAAATTTTGTTATTGATTACCTATAAATAGGTATACGTGAATTTACCTTGGCATTGAAAATAATTAAAGTTAATATCGGCTGTGAAAATTAAATTTTAATCAAATCTTTGTATAAAAATATTAATGATTTTTAATATTTCTGTACATAGGTTAATGAACCATTCATTGTTCAAATTCAGACAAAATTTTGTTGATAAAATATAAATAAAATTATTAACGAAATTTTACTAAAAAATGACATGTTTTCGATTAGATGAAAATTACGTTTATTATACCGGGTGTTCCAGACCACCCGTCCACTATGTTTTACGCCCAAACTATTGAAGAAATAGTTTTAAGATAAAAAATTTATTTAAATTAACAACTTTTGTTATAAAAAATTTTAATTTAAAATTATAATTTTTTTTTTAAATAAAAATTTAAAATTTCTTCACAAAAATACTAATTGATATATCATTCCATTTAAAATTTTTGAATTATCCCCAATGGAAGTTTTCCATTTTTGATTTAATTATCCAAATCTCAAATAATCATACATGATTAGAAAGTTCATTATTTCTTCTTTCAAATAAAAATTTAAAAATAATATTTCATTAACATTTAACGAAACTATAGCACTTTTAGTAAAACCCTAAAATTTGGGAAGAAGTCGCCATATTTTCTAAACAATTGAATGTATGAAAAATTTTTTTTTACAAAAGTTGCTTACTTTTTTATGATCTTTAAAATTATCTACTTTTGAATATACCGTTCCATTTGATTTTGCTGAGAAACGGGCATGTACCTCTCAAACTACCCCCCAAGGAGGAATTTTAGGGGGTTGAAAATATTTTCCTGAAATTCTTTACGGTCGATATAGATAGTAAATTTTTATCATAAAACTCTATCTTCAAAAGTTTGGTCTGGAACACCCGGTATAGAAAATCACGTGAATAGTTGAAATTTTCAAACCGCAGATATGGCCTCTCAAAGTTTTTTTCAAAATTTTGGGAAAAAAAATACGCGTTACACAGTATATAATTTACTTGAGGGAGCAAAAAAGGTCTTAATTTTTTTTTAATGTTAGTATAAATTTTGAAATTTTTTTTATCGGATAAGGGGGCCCGAATTTTTATTCATCTTGAAACCCTCAACTATCATCAAGCATCACTGCTGAAGGGTGAAATTTTGATTGGTTACAAAAAATTACTTTTTTGTAATCAATCATAACCTCCAAATTTTGTTAGAAAAGACGCGGGGGCACTTTTTGTATGCTTCCCGGCTACACCCTTTGTTTTAATTTTGATAAGAACTTGCATAATATTAACTATAAATTAAAAATTAGTATCTTTTTTATTTTCAACTGTAGGAAGAACATTGTTGAATATGTATTATTTTAAAACAACAAAAGGATTTTTATAATAATTCACAAATAAAATGACATTTATTATTCTTTTAAATGTCGAAATTTAGCTAAAATGTTTAAATCGACAATTATTGTATATTTAAATGTAAAAACAATGTATGTACATATAAGACTTTATAATAATTATAATAAATAAAACAATACTAGATCATTACGTAGTACATTTTAAATCATTTATTAAGTAATATAAAACAAAAACATAACTTGTTTATAATATTTAATAATTACAGACATAATTACAAAATATTAATTTAATGCTATTTTCCACAAAAAATTTTCAAATTTTATTTATTGTTTATAAATTTATAAATGTCTTTGTTAGCAACATATACACTTTTTTTTAAATATACCCCCCCCCCCTCTCCATCTCTAAAAATTACTGGATTTGATTTATCTATTTTGAATCTATAAGTGTTCTCAAAATGTTGTGTGATTTTTTATTATATATGTAGTAAAAATAATTAAAAGGTAGGTACCTATTAAAAAAAATTTATTTGAAAAACGAATTTTGCTTAATCTCAAATAAAAGAAAATGTAACCAAAATGTAGAAAAAGTATTTTAAAATTAAAACTACAAGCTTTTAAATTTTTGTTTTTGTTTGAAAAAATTAATTAATCCACCCTAACAAAAAATACTAAAAAAAAATTTTTTTTAAGCTATTAAAAAAGGGCAAAATTTAATGAATATTTTCAACAAAAATATTCAAATTGATTATAGGAATACAAAAAAAATCTATCCAAGATCAATTTTATAGTTTTATAAACGGTTTTCTTTATTTGTATTATATAAATTTAGTGTAACATATTTTTCACAAAGGAAATAGTTAAAAAATATTAAACAATTAAGTCAAACAAAAAATAATAAATAATTTTATACATATGATAACAAAAAACATGAAAAATATATGTATATTTAATATTTATCTTAATTAAAATTATTATAATTATTGTTATTCAATAGAATTCAATTATTATAGCCTAATTATTAATTTTTAACGTTTTAATTGTTCCTGAAATTTTTATAAACAAACTAAAAGGGAAACAAAGAAATACGTTTATTAACAACAGTAAATTATAAATAATATATTATTACAATTGTATTCAATACTTATTATTTGATAATGACAATATAAATTCATATCAAATCTACAAAAAAAAAACGGCCAAGTGCGTTTTGGGTACGCACATGATAGGTTTCCGTATTCATTCTCACTACGATTTACAAAAAAACAGTTATTTCAAAATTGTTCATAAACTATTATTGCTACAGTGTTCACTATAATTTTCAGTGAAAGTACTAATTAAAAGCTACATTCTGGATTTTTTAATTTATAGTTTAGAAAATACAGGGGGCACGCTCGTCAACGCCATTTAAAAGCAAATATATCATGACTGAAGGGTTAAAATCAAAAGGTCATTTAACATTTTTGATTGCATTTTAGGAGACCTATCTAAAGACGCACTCAATGGGGTAAGTGAAAAAAAATGTGAGTACACTTTTCAGTCTATGGGGGAGGGGTGCAAAAATTGTTTTGACAGTGTTCATTATAATTTTCAGTGAAAGAACTTATTAAAAGCTACATTCTGGAATTTTTTTGAATCGATAGTTTAGAAATTAGAGGGGGGGACGCTCTAACAGCGACATTGAAAAGCAAATATATCGTGACTGAAGGGTTAAAATCAAAAGGCTATTTAACATTTTTGGTTGCGTTTAGGAGACCTATTTAAAGACACCCCACTTAAAGGGATAAGTGAAAAAAATGCAATATAATTTTGAGTCTATGACAAGAGAATCCATAAAAAAAAAATTTCAAAAATCTCATCATTTCTGTTTTTGGATTATCAATCTACGTTGTATACCAAAGTCGGTATAAAATTTATATAAACATACAGACGGACGGACAGAGCGAAACCATAAGGGTTGCTAGCTTTAGACGGAACCTAATTAGCATTTAAAAACCATTTCTTTTATATTTTATATTATAATTTACTAGAATTGTTCATTACAGTTTTGGCAAATCAAATAAGATGACTTTGATAAATCAAACAATTTAAATGAATGAGCCTGGCACCGCTTTGCCAAGCTCATCTAATTTCATATAAATTATTATTTACTTCCAATTAAACGTGCAAAATAGAAAACTGGGGCACGATTCAGGAATGGATGTTGCTATTGTGCCTGGTAGATTAATAAAAAGTAAAACATTTAGGCTCCTAGTCTATTTTGAAAATATATAATTTAATTTTTTATTAAAATATATATAGGAAGTTGTTATATATAAATATATCTAATAATCATAGAGCAACAAATAAAACGACAATAGATAGATTATATAGTCCCATTTATAATAATACAAGTTTTAACCCTCCATCCCTCAACCCTTAAATACAGTATCATATAAAATTGTGCTAATTTTCATATGATTCTCTACATTCATCCATACTAATATGTCTGTCTGTCTGTTCGGCTAAACCGCTAAAACGATCTTGATGAAATTTTGCAGGGTGATAGCTTGCATCCTGAGGAAGAACGTAGGCTAACACGGGTAACAACTAATATATATTTTCTATTAATTAGCTGCTACTCGCGTGTTTAGGTAAGGTAAGAGCTGTCAGTCAAAGATAAAATCCATTTGATATAAAACCCATGCAGAAGGAGAATAAGAAGGAAGGGTAATACAGAATTCTGTTATGTTAGTCGATAAAACAGAACGCGCGTACAAATATCACAGATGTAATAA
The DNA here is from genome assembly GCA_961205875.1 of Sialis fuliginosa. Classification (NCBI taxonomy): domain Eukaryota; kingdom Metazoa; phylum Arthropoda; class Insecta; order Megaloptera; family Sialidae; genus Sialis; species Sialis fuliginosa. The sequence continues at coordinate 19,526,003 of OY540809.1, read as the reverse complement.
ATTTTTGGGATATAAAGTAGCTTGTCCATCCTCAGGATTCAAAACGTGAAAAGGTAACAAATAGACAGAGTTACTTTCGCATTTGTAATTATAGTATGCTTAATAAAAAAAAGTGACAAATACGTTATTATAGTATTTTTTATAATTTAAAGTGTTCTGCAATTTTTAATATTTAGATTATGAAACACTGTACAAAGGTTAAGTCATGAGGTACGAATTAAACCAGTGTTTCTCAACCGTTTAGCATTTACGACCCAATTTTAAATCACAATTCTCACCCCCCCCCCCCCCCCCACATACAATATTTTTTTAAACCTTCTTTCGAAAAAATTTGGTCTGCAAGACAGACCCAAGGGAGTAACTAATAATTATATATATAATATATATATTATATATATATATATATATATATATTATATATATATAATATATATATATATTATAATAATTATTTTTTAAATTAATATTGATAAGTTAATTATTAAATAGGTACATTGTGCAATACTGATACAATCCTATTTATAAGTGTATTATGTATATCAGTGTAAATGTAAACGTATATTTTATTTTTATGTCGGAATGTATTTTATTGTTTTTCTTTCAGTAAATTAAATAAAATTTTTTATATTATTTTTTCTCGAAATGCTCGCGCGCCCCCTTTTAATTTTATCACGCCCCACTAGGGGGGCGCGCCCCACAAGTTGAGAATCGCTGAATTAAACAATACATACTATTACGTAGAGAATGCGTAATATGTATATAGGCATAAGTCACATTATCACGTTACGTATAAAAAATATTAAACAATACTACATGTTTTTATTGTTTTTTTTTTTTTTATATTTTAAATTAATTTTTTTTTGTTTCTCACTGTTGCTGAAATAGTTGTGTATTTTTTATATTAGGCGAATAGAAAACAAGGGGTTACATAAAAACATATGTTAAACATAGATTAAACAAGTGTATTTTTGAAATTTACGGACAATGTACAAATGACATTGTAAATTGTATCTAATTATTTAATACACCCCCACAATTTGTACAGTTTCCACGCATATATGCATTATACTACATGTGCCCGCGGCTTCGCTCGCGTAGTCTACGAAATTATTGGTAATTTTGAATAGAAAAATAGATCTTTTTACTCTTCACAATTCTTTAATACATTATTTTGTTCAATATTTAACGGTTTTGCAAAAGAGTGCACTTTTTTCCGACTTAATTTACTATTATCGTCACTGCTTATTCCTTATGTTACCTAACGTAACAAAATATATACTAATACCTAACCAAAGAACATATCTATCAATCTTTCAACAAAATAACACGTAAATCGGATAAGTGGTTCTCGAATGATAAGCGCACTAACTGACAGATAGACAAATAAATAGAGATTATTTAATACATTTTTATGCCGCCGGATGATAGGTGATTGTTTAATCTTAAATGACCAATCTCAAATTAGACAATTTATGGTAGTTCAAATCTTTTTGATACTTTTTGTATTCCAACTCGATTATCGTAAAAAATTTTATGTTCGTAAATCTCGCAGTTTTGGCGCGTCTTAATAAAAATTTTGAACTAATATTTTTTAGTATAATTATATAAAAAATAAATAATTAACCAATGACAGGCAATTTATGTGAACCCTTTATCAATTTTTATTTAAATTGTTCAATAATTAACTACCTTTGGAAAGCACTGTGCATTTACTTGGCAGATGTTGTTTTAGTTATATTTTTTGACAAAATTTTTCTTAGGTAGAAAACCGCCTTAACATAAAATAAAATACAAATATCGGTTCATAAAACATGTTGAGATTAATAAAAAAAAATATTTGAAATAATTAACCAGCTTATCGATTTATTAATTATCGCGACTTCAATTGGTCGCTACCCACTTGGGTATCACGACCCCTGGGTTAAGTAGCGATTATTGTTATATTTTGTCCTTGGAAATCAAATATCATAATATAAGAATTTTTTAAATGAGTACCGTTTATGCTAAAATCTTCGATGCAGCGAAAACGATGTAAGATAGAGTAAAAATGAATAGGAACAATTTTACAAATAAGAAAATTTCCTATAAATAGGGTACTTCCAGTTATTTATAAAACTTATAGTTAAGATGTGAGAGTCATTCAAAATTTCAAGTCGTTTTTTGAAAATGTCGATTATTATCTATAAAATGTAATATCGGTATTCGACAGTTAAGGAGTTCCATACCTCCAGAATTTTCAAAAAAATGTTTTTATTTTTATTATTTTTTATTAAACTCTATACTTTATATATAAAAAAAGTTTTCGATGTTTTAAGTTGTTTTTTTTAGTCTATCTATAGTCTGTCGAGCCATTTTTTTATATTTTATATAATACTTTTTTTTTATGAACCATAAAAGACCAAAATTTTTGATGAAAATAATTTTTTTTTTCAAAATGTCATAAGATACTTATTTTTTGAAATTAAAAAATTGACTCGACAGACTATAAAGTATTAGTGGCCTAAAGAATCTCAATTGACACATTTAAAAAAAATGTTAACCATTTTTTTCTTACTTTTAAATGACCAATAAGTAATGTGTAATTAATATTTAGTATTATTTTTAACAATATACTCCCTAAATAGTACATACGTCTGGTTCGTGGCAAATAAAGCCAAAACGTTGCACTTTTTGATCGGGGTAAGCCACTTTCTGTGGTCATATATAAGGTCAAAAGAAAGATTTTCAGATAGGGAGCCACTTTAAAATCCGTGTAGAACACTGTTATATCGGCTATTAAAGATGGCCCCCACTGTTTTTATTAAATTGGTTGTATCTCAGCTCCTAATCATCCGATTTCAATTTTCTTTTGTTTACTTTAAAGTTCTTATTAAGAAAATTATTTTTTATCATTATTCATTTTTCTCTAAATCTTAAGAGTTCCCCACAATTTTCTGAAATCTGAAGATTTCACTTTTCTTATGAACTTAATTATTATATAACATTTTTTGTGTGCCCAATATCATTTTTTTACCTCATATAAAAAAGAAAGACATTGTTTTCTGCCTTCCATTGATAACAAGATAATACTGTTTTAATTAACAATTTCTTTGGAAATAGCGTGTTAAACTAAGAAAAATAGACTATTTTTGGATCATTCCATGTCAAATTTATCTTTTATCATATGAAATTTTATGTTATGACCATAATTTTTATGTATTTTATTACATTTTAAAGTTATATACCTCTAAAAAAAACACCCGTTAGTTTGTCCTTCGTTATTTTTACAACTTTGTTTATAAAACAGCCTGTAGAAGACCGAATGGACTGATTTTTGGTATATGTTAGTTTTACATCAAGTAGAACTCCATCCCCAAGTGCCATTCCGAAATTCGAAAAAAAAATTTCATTACACCTCTTGTTACATCTACATATCTTGAAACAGACTGTTTTAACGAAACTATTTTTTAAGCAATTTTGTGACTTTTACATATAAAAATTGATATTCATGTTTTCCTTTCAATTTTTGTATTGATTAATTTTTAAAAACAACACAATTTAAATGAACTATTATATTTATTATAGTTTAAAAAATAGCAATTCTTATCGAAAAAAATCTATATAAAAATAAATACAATATAAAAGTAGCATATATCAAATTTATATTAGTAATTATACTTAAGAATAATGTAAACCGATAATGTGACGACGGAATTATTGATACAGCTAAATATTGTTGATAACAAAAAATATTAAACATAAATAATAGTATTTTATTATATTGAAATTGATTATTTAATTGAAACCCGCTAAATTATTGTTAATAAATGCAAAATACTTGTTAAATATATAGTTATTAAAAAGAATATAAGATTGGCGAAAAAATAATCAATAAGGTACTGGCACCAGTCTTGGACGTTTTAAGAGCAAGGCATACTATTGTTTTGTAATTCTCATGAACTCATGTTACAAATAAAACAACTACCTTTTTATTAATTCAATTTAATTATCAAAATTCGCAAATATAGTTTTTTTTAAATATAGTAATGAATAAAGTAAAATCAGTAATGGACACCCAGGGATGGACACTTACTAATGATTACAAAATGATAAGTACTGCAACATAAAAGTAAACAGTGAAAAGCAGATGCCATGATAATATAATAATTAATAAATAGATAACACTAATATTTTTTTTTAAAGTCCACCATTTTGATACTCATTGGCTGATTATCATCAAATTAATCTGTTTTATAATTAAGTATCTATAGATTATAATTCAGTAATGGCAATATGTAATCAAATATCAACAAATATTTTTAATTTAATATATTTAATTAAACAAATGTCTAATACTGGGGTATTATTCAAGACTGGTGCCAATACACTATAGCTACCGTACCTCCCATAGCAATGCGTAAATATCAATAAAAATAAACTTAATAAAGAAAATAAATACGTTAAATAATAAAATTGAAATATGAAGCATTTTTTAGTAGATTTGAAAATATATGAATTATCTCACCCTTTTTTTGCTCATAACTTTTTTATAATAAATGTAACACATAAAATTTATGTATAATAGTTGTAGATAATTTAATTACCTACAAAAATGCTCTTGACAAAATTTTTATCATACCCACGGTTACGGAGATAAAATTATAACAAACCTTGGGTTGGGGTAAGACTCTTTAGGTCCACACAATCAACTTCCCAACATGGTATGATTATAAATGCTTGAATACCGATTATTTATTGTTTCCATATAGTTTATGTGAATATTTTTTTAATAGGGTAAGGTTGCTTAAGTCGTACTACCGCCTAAATCGTACCCAGTCAATATATCAGCATATTTAATAACAACAGCGCCTCTAGTAGTTGTAAAGTGTACATCCCAGTTGGCCATTTTAATTAGGAGTGTACCGGAATTCCAGCCGGAATTTACGATTTTATTCCGGTTCCGGTTCCGGCCGGACCCCGCCGGAAGTTTTAATGTTATTTCTACATTCTACTATTGTGTTCCTTAAGTCTTTAAGTATTACCTAAATTTAAGTCCTAGTCAAAGTGATACTTTAGTTCCACTTAACCTGAAAACTGTTCACAAAAATGAATATTGTAAACATTTTTGATAAAATTATTGATGGCAATGATGCAGATATCATAGGTATAATAGTTTATGGCATTTCAAGTTTATTATAGATATAACCATTTTCAAATCAAAATTAACCTTTTTAAAACTGTTTCGTTTAACAAAGCCTCCAGTGTATGCTTTTATAACTCGTTTGAAAAATAGACTCGAATATTTATATGATTCAGTAGAGTTTTTACTTGATAATATGGTGATAAAGACATTTTTAATGTTCGCTACGGATTTTGTAGCATTTAGTGAGTTATTTATGTAAAATCGACTTACAGTTTTTAGGTTATATGAATGTGTTTTTTTATATAAATGTAAAATATAATAAATGTTATATGCTGTTTATTTTATAAGAGTACGACTCAAGCTATAGGTAGTACGACTTAGGACACTGATTTCCTATGTCGTACCGAATGTATTTTTTTTTTTAATTAATAAAATTATTGTCAAAATGATAAAAAATTCGTTCTTTGTTGTAACAAATAGATACCTAAATAATCAAATTTACAAATAATGTATACACGTATTTTTTTATTAATCAATTCTTCAATCTATATCCATTTTCCGTACGACTTGAGAAACCTTACCCTATGTATATGAAAAATATTAATGGAATTGGTCAGAAATAAAACTAACCTTTGTTTTATGAATATTAGTGTTCTAATAACTATTTTGACAATTTGGAATAAATTGCATCTGTATTTTTAATAACTAATCTGACAATTTAAAAATTGCAATAGACTAATTTATTAGTATTTAAAATTCAATTTTTGAGGATGGTTTTCACCTTTCACCCCTTCAATGGCTGTTTAGGCACGTATAACAAAAAACAATACTGAAATACATGTTTCATTATTTGTATTGTAGAATATTTATTTCAAGTAAATCCGACGAACAAAAAAAACTGTACATTCCCTTTTTGAATTTCGAAAAAAATTTTCTTTCTTGATCATATTCACGTCAAGACGCTTCGATTGGCACCCCAACGAAGTCAATAGCATATTTTATTTGCGAGATTTCGTACACGTAAAAAATGACACGCACACACACACACACACACACACACACACACACACACACACACACACACACACACACACACACACACACACACACACACACACACACACACACACACACACACACACACACACACACACACACACACACACACACACACACACACACACACATCTTTCTTAAAATAGTGTAAATATACTATAGTGACCTTGAAACATACAAATATGTTGAAATTTTTGATTTTGATTTTCGGACCGATTACAATACCTTCCAGTTGGGAAGTTAAAAATCTAATTGCACCCTTATTTTCATTCAACGTCCCCAGTTCTCCTATAACCCCCCCCCACACACACACACACACACACACACACACAAATTAAAAAATCACTCTACCCAAAATGCACAATTAGATGCTGGATTGACTGTATTATATTTCATTTTTTTAATTTTAACAATAGTCGATTGTTTTTTTCAAAAACATAAAAAATAAAAGTGACTATTATCGCCTTTAACGACAAATTACGTCATGATTAATTCTGAAATAATGAAAATTCATGTATAAATCATATAAATCGACATTAATTGATTTCAATTTCAATAGATAGTGAATTTTAATCGATTTTTCATGCGTCAAAAGCTACAAAATATGCCTGATTTTCAAAATATGAATATGAAATTTCTTTACGCTATAATTAAATGAAAATCGATTCAAATGATGTCACTGTTATTTTTATTTCAAATTAACCGAATCACAATTCAAAGAACTAGAAAATTGCCCAATTTATTAAAAAATTTTGAAAATTGTTAAATAAAATACAATAATTAATTTTTAGGATTCCGAAGAAACCCTATTAATCTTACTTTGTCGTCCGTCCTTTTCAGTCATAGCAAAATATTTCGTAAAACTATATAATATATTAGCTAGTAACTTGAAATTTTTTACTGAACATGTAAAATGATACCCTCTAATAAAAAATGTACAAAGTTGAAAAAATAATTTTTTAGCTAGGGGGGGGGCTAAGGAACTTAAGCTAGGTATAAAAAAAATTTATACCAAGGCATGTGGCACGTCAAAATGTATAACCAAACCAAAAAATGCACCTGTTATGCCTGGTATTATAAAGAATTTACTTGGCTGGAAATGCAAATGAACCCCAGTTAACGCTATCTACTAGGTATAAAATATAAATGACATCCACTCACAGATGTAAGCAACGAAATCAAACATATAATGACTTTGACGCATGCGTATTAAATAGAAATCAGCGACTTAAAATAATAATAATTTACATTATTATATGTACATTTATTACCACTGTTTTAAAATATCAAGCAATTTCATAACAATTTGACACTTGTCAGATAGCGTTAGCTAGAAGCTAATTTGCATATGCAGTCAAGTAAATTCTTTATAATACCGGGCATTAGTGGCTCCAAACAGTCCATGTAATACGTACTTCGGAACCCTTGTATCATACACCGGTGTATGTCTTGACTGAATTATTTATTTATGAAATCGTGTTTTTCTTTTCTACCCGATACTAGATGTCGGAATGTCACATAGTTTTGATATATCTCTGATAATTTTTCCAGTGTATTTTATGTACAGGTTGAGCCAAATATTTCTTTAATATTTAAAAGATCGAAAAAATATTAAATTTTTGAATGATAAAAATAAAAAACCTACATGATTTTAGGTATAGGACATTTTTTAGGAAGTAAATAAGGGTGTTTCATTAAAAAAAAGAGTTTTTGATATTTTTTTAACGGGGACTCTGTATATTGTAATTGAATTATATAATAGGTGGTGCATAGTTTAAGCTACTACCACACCAAAACACATGATAAATTAAACCTAAATAATGTTTCACAAAAAAAAAATTTTATCTCACTAATGTTTTTCAAAAAAAATGTACCACTGTACCTTATATACCTCTATAACAGAAAATAAAAAATGTCAAAATAAATGGGTCATTCCATTTTATTTATCTTACACCCTTTTTCGGATCCACTCTGTATATCTCAATATAATTTTTAAATGCACATTTTTACATCTAATGCCATTCAAAATTTGAATTTTGTCTCTATCTTTTCAAAGAAAAGATATCAAAAAAATACACACTTTTAACACACTCTGTATATAAAAGGGTTAACTTCATAGGAGTTTTACTGTCATGCAGCCATTGTAAATGCGACAAAATAAATGCTGAATGCTTCCGATATATAAATATGGAAGAATACTCAATAAAAATATTATTTACGATACATTTGTCTTATTACAAAAAACAAATTGTAAAGTTAATGTTCTGAAACCAACTTGTTAAGTATTGATAATTAAACGAAACTGCATTTTTGAATGGATCTAATTATATATTGTAAGTATATGTACAGTAAATCCTCCATTTACGCGGGTTTCATTTACGTGAATTTACTTTTAGGCGGTTGAAAAAGTTTGGACAAAAAGGGTGGAAAGATTTTAAAAACACGATGTAATGGATCAATTTCTATTGCTCCATTTTTTCATGGAACCAATTAACCGCGTAAATGGAGAGATTACTATACAGTGCGTTCACGATGAAAGGAACAAATTCGTTTAAAATTCAGGTAATTATTTTGTGGAAAAATGCTCGGACCCGTCGATTAGTATTTTTAGTTGCGGATTTTTTGACATAAGAAAATTGTATACAAGATGTCTCAGGAAAAACATATACAGTCATCATTGATTTTTTTAAATAGAATACCCTATATATTATACCATTTTAGAATTGTGCGATAAATTCTGAACACTTTTTATACAGCATATCATATCTCTAAAATCAGTAGTTTTTGGAATAATGACGTTTGAAAATTGACATTTTGAAATACACACAAGTCAAATAAAATGTTTAAATTGAAAAAATAAACTTTGAACATTTTTTTAAAAGCCAACAATAACATCCTGGTATTGCAAAAAAAAGAAAAAAAAGGAAAAAAAAAAAGTTTAATGTTTTTTTTTTTTTGTCATACCAGGATGTTTTTGTTGGGTTTTAGGAAATTTTCAAGGTGTATTTTTTCAATTTAAACATTTTATTTGACTTGTGTGTATTTCAAAATGTCAATTTTCAAACGTCTTTATTCCGAAAACCACTGATTTTAGAGATATGATATACTGCACAAAAAGTGTTCAAAATTTATCGCACAATTCAAAAATGGTATAATATGGTGTTTCATTTAAAAAAATCAATGATGACTGCATATGTTTTTCTTAAGACACCCTGTATACAATTTTCTTATGTCAAAAAATCCGCAACTAAAAATACTAATCGACGGGTCCGAGCATTTTTCCACAAAATAATTACCTGAATTTTAAACGAATTTGTTCCTTTCATCGTGAACGCACTGTATATTGATTATTATACCGGGTGTTCCAGACCATCCATCCACTATGTTTTACGCCCAAACTATTAAAGATAGAGTTTTATGATAAAAAATTTAGTATATATATTGACCCTAAAGAATTTCAGGAAAATATATTCAACCTCCTAAAACTTCCCCTTGGGGGGTAGTTTGAGGGGTACATGCCCGTTTCTCAGCAAATCAAATGGAATGGTATATCTAAAAGTAGATAACTTTAAAGATCATAAAAATGTAAGAAACTTTTGTAAAAAAAATTTTTTCATACATTCAATTGTTTAGAAAATATGGCGCCTTGTTTCCAAATTTTAGGGTTTTACTAAAATTGCTCTAGTTTCGTTAAATATTAATTAAATTTTATTTTTAAAATTTGTTTTGAAAGTATAAATAATGAACTTTCTAATGATGTATGATTATTTGAGATTTGGATAATTTAAAGTAGCATACACGACATATCAAAAATACAAAACTTCAATAGGGGATAATTCAAAATTTTTAAATGGAATGATATATCAATTAGTACTTTATCTTACAAAATATATTTAACTTAACAACTTTTGATAAGAAAATTTTTAATTTTATTTAAAAAAAAGAAAAAAAATTATAATTTTAAATTTTAAATTTTCTTATCAAAAGTTGTTAATTTAAATATATTTTGCAAGATAAAGTACTAATTGATATATCATTCCATTTAAAAATTTTGAATTATCCCCAATTGAAGTTTTGCATTTTTGATATGTCGTGTGTGACACTAAATTATCCAAATCTCAAATAATTATACATCATTAGAAAGTTCATTATTTCTACTTTCAAAACAAATTTTAAAAATAAAATTTCATTAATATTTAACGAAACTAGAGTAATTTTAGTAAAACCCTAAAATTTGGAAACAATTGAATGTATGAAAAAAAATTTTTTACAAAAGTTTCTTACTTTTTTATGATCTTTAAAATTATCTACTTTTAGATATACCATTCGATTTGATTTGCTTAGAAACGGGCATGTACCCCTCAAACTACCTCCAAGGGGGAGTTTTAGGAGGTTGAAAATATTTTCCTGAAATTCCTTAGGGTCGATATACATAGTAAATTTTTTATCATAAAACTCTATCTTATATAGTTTTATCAATAGTTTGGGCGTAAAACATAGTGGACGGGTGGTCTGAAACACACGGTAGGTATATGAAAAAAAATTCGATAGGTCCAGAAATGTAATTTTATTAATTTTTTCTCCATCTTTTTTTATACTCTCATTTTTATGTCATTTAAATTATTTCATGTATGAGAGAAAGGGAGGGGGGAAGGAAAACTATATATACTAAAATTGAAACTGGAAAAACGTTGAGTTATTTCACAAAAAAATCGCCAAATCGAAGATACGAGAAGCTTTGTGATCGTTTTAAAATGAGACAAAAAATATTTTCCGATTTCAAAATTTTCACTTGATCTTTCCGTTTCAGGTCAAAATAAAGACTTTTCGTTCCGTGTCTGTTTGTCTATCTGTCTGTCTCATGAATCCTTGTCACACGTGTAATTCATGAACCATTTAACCGATATTAATGAAACTTGGTCGGTTGGTTGAATCTGGCTTGAAGACGGTCCCATTTGAATATCATTTAAATCGTATATAAGGAGAAGAGGTGACAAAATAATTATTTTTTTCAAGATATCTCAAGAACGACACATGTTACGTGAAAATTGTATAGAATCTTTTTTTTAAGTATTCAATTTTCTATAAAAATTTGTAATTAAATATTCCCTTACAAAAAAAATCATCACGGGCTTCAAATATCCTTAATACTGCCCTGTCTACATTTATCATCAATTTTTCTAACTAAATTAATTAACCAATTGTATTTTTTGTGATATATAAGATAAAATTCATTTTAAAACCATTATGACAATCGAGGGCCTCAAATATCCCTAACACCACCCTGCTCATGATTTTTTCCATCGAAATTAATCAATATTTCTATACACAATTGTATATTTTTTTTACTTTATCTAATTTGATATTACAAAACCATAAAAAAAACATACCACCTACCTCACAAAATCCGTATCAAGAAATTTTTGACAGTACCTGTTTAAAATACTTTTTTTTTTAATTTCACTAATATCTACACGTCAAAATATATTATCAGCAAATAATGACTAAAAAAACATTCATCAAATGAAAAATATACATTTAATTACTTGTTGTTAACATACAAGAAAATTATTAAATTAATTAACACATATTACTTCGATTGATTTTATCTTGAAATATCATTTTTAAAAGAACATATTTAAAATTGAGTCCACGTATACAAAATTGTAAGAATCGAGTAACCTATTTAAATGTAATTAAAAGCTATTCTGATTTTTATGTATATTAATTGAATCAATCTAAGATACATGCGATATTAAAAAAAACAAAAGACGATAGTGTTTCGATAATATTTAAAAGAAAATAATTAATAAAATATACCAACCGTTTCTTCTGCATAATTAAATCCAACACACAACACTAGAATTACAATAATCGAACGCATGTTGTCTACGTATAAGAACTAACAATGAAGTGAACAATTCAAGCACAACATTACAGAATTACCAATGCTCTCGTACGACGTTGAATTAAAACTGGCGTATCTAGATGCTGAAATTATATACCGCCTTGTAATTCTTTATCGATATCATTAAAAAACACAAATTATTGTTTACACTTTTGTTTGCTTGCAATGACAGTGGTTACGTTTGTTCAGGTGTTTGTTCTTACTTAGTCTATGGATATAGTATTAAAGTTTTTTGTTTTCTTATAAAGTACTGGCACCAATCTTGGAAGTTTTAAGACCAAGGTACATATACTGTTTTTGGGGATTCTCGTGAACTCATGTTACTAATAAAACAAATACCTCTTTACTAAATCAATTTAATAACCAAAGTTTTTTAAGTAATAAATATAGTAAAAACAGTAATGGGCACCCAGTGATGGACACTTGCTAATGATAAGTACTACGACACAAAAGTTATAAAATAAAGAATCGTAAAATTTAGAACAATGTAAAGCAGATGCTATGATATTATAATAACACAGCCGCACAAAAAAAGTGTGAAATACCAAAAAAACGACCTAACATATATAGCATTCGAGTATAGTCGAAATCCAAATTTTTGAAATTTTCTGCTTACCAGTTTTTTTTTATTTGAGCTTGAATTTTGGGTTTAGGTTAAATTTATCCAAGTTGGCTAAATTATCTACAATAGTTTTTTTGAGCTGAAAAGTGGATTTTGTTATAGCTTTTATGTTAAAAAAGATTTTCCTGAGTTTCGGTCGCGAAAAAATTTTTTTTTAAGTTCTAAACAATAAAATTATAATGTAAACACAATAAACATTTTTCTCGTGAACGGCTAAACGGATTCTGACGATGTGTGCTCGCGCGCCGCACGGAAAAATGTATACGACGTGTGATGATAGGAATTACATAGTATTTCTTTTAGCATTTCTCTCCAGGAAAAATATAAAACGGCGTGTAGTAAAAAAAATTTTAAGTCGAAAAATTTTAAATTTGTTTATAAACAGTTATTATTTTTATAAACAAATTCGATGTTTATACATCCAAAAGCATATTCCTAGAATGTACGTTTATGAATACAAATTTTGACGTAAAAATCGTTAGAAACCGTTTAGCCGTTCACGAGAAAATTGTTGATCGTGTTTACATTATAATTTTATTATTTATAAATAATTTGTTCGCAACCGAAACTCGGAAAAATCTTTTTTAACATAAAAAACTAGAACAAAATCCACTTTACAGCTCAAAAAAACGATTGTAGATAGATGGAAAAATTCAACCTAAACCAAAAATTCAAGCTCAAATTAAAAAAAAACTGGTAAGCAGAAAATTCCAAAAATTTGGATTTCGATTATGCTCGACCAATACTACAATGCTATATAGGTCACTTTTTGGTACCTCACACTTTTTTTTGTTTGACTGTGATAATTAATAAATAGATTACACAAATAATTACTTTAAATGTCCACCATTTTGACACCCATTGGCCGATTGTCATCAAATTAAGCTGTTTTACAGATAAGTGTCTATAGATTATGATTCAGTAATCACAGTTATCAAATATCAACAAATATTTCCAATTTAATATATTTAATTTAACAAGTGGGGTATTGTCCAAGACTAGTGCCAGTCTGAGTTAATCATTTTTGTATCTTGTAAATATTTAAATTGATAAAGAAAATTAGTTTGTTCCACTTTTGTACCATATTCTATTAATAATCAATTTTGTATTCATACAAAAATAGCGTTAAATGAATAATTAAACTATGTTATAAGCTAATTATATTATTCATAATAAATAATATTTAATTATTATAAACTATAATACCTAAAATATACGAATCAAGTATTTTATAAGAAAAAAATGACAATTTTTGAAATCTCTCTAATTATGGTAAAAATATGTCAATAAATAAATAATTTTAAGATTGAAATTTTTAATTTTTTATTGATTTTTGCAAATTTCACTTTTAATCAATTTTACTTTTTACAAAACTATATAATATGGGATTATAAAGTAAAAAAAAAATTATTTTGTTAGGGTGCACGTGGTTATTTTTTTTCTAAACAAAACGTACTGAAATAATTTAAAAGCATGTAGTTTTGCTTTAAAATACTTTTTTTAGATTAAACCGGTTTTTTTTCGCATAGGTATTTTTTGCCCTATCACAAATAAAAATCGATTATTTAATCCAAAAAAGGCATTTTTCAAAGGCCAAACTAATCTCATTCTAGGGTCTTAGGCTTTCTCATAGTGAAAATCCCATCAAAATCGGTTCAGTAATTTTCGTGTCAATTCGAAACAAACAAAAAACTAAAAAAATAGATTTATTTAATACGGGCCTGACCTATATTAATATCAATTATATAAAAGTTTAATCTAATTATAGAGTCTTAGGCTTTCTGACAGGGAAAATCCCATCAAATTCGGTTCAGTATTTTTCTAACCATGTTAAAATTTCCCAAAATAAAAATAGATAAAAATGAGTAATAAAATTTAAAAAATACATTTCAATTTATATTTGGATGTTTTATTACAAAAATAGCTAAACCGTGGGCCACAAATACAAGTTATTATTTTTTTTATTTCCAATCCCTCAAAAAATGTCACGTATCGTATAAATAGCTAATCTATTTCAAATTTTATAGTCATATCACAAACGAAAAACTTACTTAAACTGTTCAGGAGAACAATTTATGACATTTTTATCAATTTTATATAAATCAAAAAAAATAACACCCACTCTAATTTTAAAGAGTAAATGTCTATTTATTTATAAATACATACATTATATGTCATTATGATCCAGCGTGAAAATAAATATAATTTAAAAATATACAGAATGCGTCAAAAGGTGTACATTTCTTCGATAAAAAGAGAAAAATATAGAAAAAAACTCCAATTAACAATTTTAAGTACCTACTTATAGAATATACTGTACAAAAATTGTAGGAAATTAACAGTTACATATTTTAAAGATAAAAAAATACAGGGTGTTCCATTTAAAAAAATCACTTTGAATTTTTTTAAAGTTTGCAGTTATTTAAAATAATTTATATCTATTCGAATATTCAAGTGGTGCATAGCTTACACTACTGCCACACAAAAACACAAGTTTATATCTCCAAAATTATTAGCAAAAATATACAGGATGTTTCATAATTCAATGTCAATATTGAAGGGGGTAATTTGTGCATGTTTTTAATATTTGAAAAATTGTGTTTTTTTAATAACTCCGAAATTACATTAGTAGTACTTGTAAACAAGATGTAGAGACACATCATTTGTGAAAAAAACGAATTTTGAATTTCAATCAGTGGCGTTCCAATTGATTATTTTTAATTAAAAAATGAAGCGAAAACAGAACTATGTTTATATGAACTTTTTGTCTTAAAATCATGTACAGATTAATGCCCTTCAATATTGACGTTCAACTATGAAACACCCTATACATATAGTATAGCGGATGTTTTTTTATAGACTTTCCAGCGGAATATTTGCAAAATAACGAATTTTCAGAGAAAACGTTTCAGACAAAATTTTCATGGTCTTGAGGGGCCTAAATATTGGAAATATGGGTTGACCTTAAAAAGGTCGCCTTAATGGGTTTTCAAGTTCAACTTTTCTTTGTCAAATCTAAACCCATATTTTTTGTTGCAGATTTGTAAATAAAGTTTTTTTTCAAATTTATTATTAACTTTTTATGCAACTTTTTTATTTTTTATTTTTTAATTTTGATAAAAAAATTAATTACAAATAAAAAACAACCTGTATATATACATATTACATGCAAACATGTATGTACTAAGAATTTAGCAATCAATTCTTTAATGGATCATTGAAAATATATGGTTCAATTGTATTAATTTCACAGTAGATTGTAAAAGATTTACCAAATTAAGTTTGTCTTCTTAAATCTTGCCAATGGACGAGTAATAAAATTATATATAAATCAATTTTAACGTCGATTTAATATTGAAATTTGATTTGATTTTAATAAAATTTCATATTCCACATATTTTTTGACGTGAATAACGTCTAGAGTTTCAGGCTAGATAACGGGTGGGCATTTGAGAAACGTAATGTAACGCGCAGAAATCATAAATCATAAAATCATAAATACCGTCAAAACCCCGGCAACCACTGCATTCTTAAATGAAATAGAGTATAAATCTAAATTTATGCAAACGTCAAAATGACATTTAAAACGTCAAAATGGCATTTAATATGTTAATATGCAGCTTCACTCGATCCTTTGTTCTACTCAATTTTTTACTACATTACATATATTGTTCAATATTTAACGGTTTAGGCAGCGTATTGCAAAAGAACGCGCTTTTTTCCGACTTGATTTACTATTATAGTCACTGCTTATTCCTTATGTTGCCTAACGTAACAAAATATAATATATACTATAACTTAGTCAGAGAACATGAATTTAAAGTTATAAGTGCACTAACGGACATACAGGCATTGCTTTTTATTATTATAAACAATGATAATATTTATCGACTATTATTAACGCTATTTTTCGATATTTTCTATTAATTTAATAATGTTTATTTTAATTCAATAGCTGGTTCAAAATTAATGAACAAATTTTGAATTTTGACAAGTGTAATCCAGAATACATTTCAGATTAGAATATTAATATTTTGAAGGGTCCCAGATAACATTTAGTTATGGTTTTATGTAGCGATAAGTACAAATTATTGATATTATAAAACTTATGTAGCAAATGAATGTATTTTGTAGATTAAATTAGGCATAGCGAATTAGTAAAACGAATTATTACATTGTTATATTTGATTTGACATCCAATGAAAAGAAAAATAAACGTAAATATAATTTTTTTCCGTATATTATTTTTGTCACTTATTTATTTTGGAACGAATGATAAAATTATTTATTTATTTGTTTACCAAATTAAAAATATCTAAATATAAAAATAAAATGAATTGTTTATATATAATTAAACAAATACATGGGGGAGGGGTAAATATTATTGTTAGTACGAGCCTTGATATTCAATATTATTATTATTTAAAAAATATTTTTTCCTTAATACAGGCCTGACATATTATCATATATAGTAATCCTAAGATCGTAGATTTTCGAACAATGAAAGTCGAATCAAAATTGGTTCAATAGTTTCCGTTATTTTAATTTTTACAAGAAATTAAAATAATTTAAGTTTGCACCATTTCAAAATTAATTCAAAAAAATTTAAAATTGATTTTATGTTATATCGTTTTTGATTTATAGCGTCTACAGACAGATATCATTGCGAAAATAGACAGAATAGAGTCAGAGAAGGTAAAAAAGAATAATTCTTCCAAATCAATTTTAGAAGACTATATTTATTTCATATATCGTATAAGAAAGTAAAAAATACAATTATGTAATCTTCACATCTTAAATGGGATAAAATTAGGTTTTATTGATGTAACACTTGAGTTACTAGTTCAAATAAATAATGTTAATACATTTTTATGAAATATTTTTAGATAATAAAGTACCTATTAAAAATCGCTTTGATAAAAAAACAATTTATCAGATTTTCTCGAAGATTTAAAATCATAACACTCATAGGTCGTTAATTAGATTATTAATTATCGTTTCCAGTTCCATGATAGCTACTGCACCAGGCGCGTAACTTATTTATTTCGATTGGGTTAAGTAATTTAAAATATTTCCCAGCCTTTTTTTGGGTGCAAGTTATTTTTTTGGGCACCAAAACATTATCAAGAATTTTTGTAAAATTGGAATTGATAATTTGAAGAAAAAAAATGTATACAGAATTAGTAAAAAATATAGAATCAAAAAATAATCTAATTTATTTAATCATTAGATTTTTTGATGTAGGTATTGTCATTATCGTTAGATTCTTTTTTGATGTTTTAGAAGTTTCAGTCATTTTTACGTTGCAGGTAATGTGATCTGTGATTATAAAAGTTAATTTTTCGTATGCAATATCATTAAAATTTGTATAGGGTTGTATCCAAAAATTAAGATCTATTCATATAATCAATAAAAATATAAGTTGTCCTTTTAAAAAAATAGAGTTGGATGTAGTAACTGGTAGCAGAACTTTTTTGAAGATTGCATTACAAATAATTGAATTGGACAAAATTTCGTTCCCTGTATCGAAAAATATTTTAAATATTGATAATGTTTCCCATTTATTTTTTCTGGAACTGTACACCCACGTTCCGAGTGTCCATGTCCCCTCTAGCCCTCTTTTTCCTATATAAAATGAGTTGTTGTATATTTTTTACATATCCTTTTTAATATGAAATAATAACCACTGACCCCCCCCCCCCTCTATAAAATCAAACTGGACGCCACTGCTTTTAATAACTAGTTTCTTTATGAATGTTTCATAAACAATCCGTGATACCCAAGACATATGTACATACATATATTTAACATTTCAATTTCGATATTCCTAAGTTAAACAATTATTTTATGATATAACCATTAATACGGACAATTAATATTAATTAATCTGAATTCTCTAAAAGAGCTAAAATGTTATCGTTTCGTAATCTTTTGATTTTGAATGTATATTTAATCGATTATTTGATTTTTAAGTTCAAATTTTTATGTTTTTTGTGTTTTTAGAAAAGGTCGAAACGAAAATTTGTTTATTTTATCGAATTATTGTTCTGTGTGTTTCGAGTCACGTAGCTACTGACACGATAACGTAAATATCGATCTGATTTGGTATTTGTTATACCTATTTAAGGTACAGGCACCAGTCTTGAATCATACCTCAGTGTTGGACACAGTGACGAGGCGTGATATTTTTAATAAGAGAAGCATATTTTGTAAAATAAGTCAAAATGTTTCATAAAAATAAATAAGTAAATAAGTAGGTAATAACCGTAAAACCGTTTTAAAATGGGCTTATCGACCCCCCTCCCTCATTAAAAAATCTATGGCAAACATACACACTGTTCACTCTGAGTATTACGTATAAGAAAATCTCATGACACTCATGGTAGATATTTCTTCTCTGTTATGAAACATTTGAAATATGTATGTATAATTTTTTTTTTAATTGTTTTTTCGAAAAAATGATAGAACATAAATTATAAATAATAATATTATCTATATTTTTCTGTAATTCGCAGTGCTTCAAAGTTATTCGAAAAATTCAAAAATCGACCGTAGTAAATATCCGTATCCGGTTGAAAAATCGTTTTCAAAAATAGGAGGTCTTCTTCCCAGACAAAAATTAATCTTAAATATAAAATTTCACCTTTCTGCGATTTATTGTATTTGAGTTACAGCATCTACAGACAGACACACCGACATCATGGCGGAAATAGTCAAAATGAATAATTCTATCAAAACCCGGATTTCGAAAAAAATCGACATAATACTTAAGTATTTATACTAAATATATGTACTTTATTATAGTATAAGTAGTAGGTAAGTAATAAGATTCAGTTTAAGAAACTCAATTACTTAGAGACATTTATAACGTACCTAGTTGATTTTTTTTATAATGTTTGTAGTTTCAATAAAAAAAAATTTCAATTTCATGTCCGTTTCATTGTGTATCTCCCCTACTTAGTATTTCGATATTTAAAAAAAAAATCTATTATAGTTTAACAACCTTTTTTAATTAACCTAAAAAACACAAATTAAATGAAATTTTATATTGTTCTATGATAATAAGCAAACTAAAGAATTATGACTTTATTTTATATTCATGAATACAATGAGTTGAAATTATTTTTAATCGACGCCTGCACAATATTTTATTAAATCTTATTTTACAATAATTTTGAGTTACCTACGCGAAATATTCCAATTTGTGTCTGCACCATTTGGTTCCATTCGGTTATAAATCTAGATAAATAATCATTTGTTAACTATTAAAGAAACTTTGGATCGATATTCGGTTATCCGGCGCTCCGGATTATCCGGTACAAGAGTTTATTTAAAATCAGACCGACTTATAAATAATATAAAGTATGTATGTTCCGGTATAACTCTGACAAATATGTACCGATTTGGCCGATTTTTTATTAGTTTGAAAGAGTATACTTCCAAAGTGGTCCCATATAAATTTTATCAGAATCTGACAATGGACTTCAAAGATACGCCAGTAAAAAGGGAAAAATAAAAACTTAAAAAATTAAAATACCAGTAATACAATAGGTTAAATAGGGTAGATTTTATGAAGAAAACATTGAATTTTCAAAGTACTTCGTGTAATATTTTGCTTCCTCGCAATATCGAAGATACGAGAAGCATTGTGATCATTTCAGATTGAGACAAAAAAAATGTTCTCCGATTTCAAAATTTTAAATTGATTTATCCGTTTCACGTCAAGACAAACATTTTTCGTTCCGTGTCTGTCTGTCTTTCCGTGTGTCCGTGTATCCGTGTGTCCGTCTGTCCCCTGAATCGTGGTCACACGCATAACTCATGAACCACTGAACCGATATTATTGAAACTTTGTCGGATGATTGGGTTTGGTTTGAGGACAGTCCCATTTCAAAATCGTGTGTAAGGGGGAGGGGTGACACCCCAAAATATTTCTTTTTTCAAGATATCTCAAGAACGACACATTTTACGTGAAAATTTTAGAGAATATTTTTTGTAGAGCATTAAATTTCCTATAATATGGGTCTACTACGTTTGTTGTAAAATATTCCCTTACAAAGATTTATCTCAATTTATTTTAAAAATTCGTGTTTTGTTTTTCTAAATTGATATTCGATTGGATATATTAAATATCATTTTGACGTTTTAAATGTCATTTTGGTGTTTTAAATGTCACTTTGACGTTTTAAATGTCATTTTAACATTTTCATAAAAGATTTAGATTGAAATTGTCAAAAAATTAAAAATATTTGAAAAAATATTCATGTGCGTTTTAAGAAAAATTTCGAACTAAGATTTTTTAGTAAAATTGTATAAAAATTAAATGGTTAACCAATGCCAGGCAATTTATCTGAACACTATCGGTTTTAGTGAATTTAGCACGAGGAAGCACTGTGCATTTACTTGGCAGATGTTTTTTATAAATAAATAATTATATACGTAAATCGAAATTTTAGCTATACATTACTATTTGATGACGTACAAAAAATAAGGGGACCTAAATATGTGGGTTAGTGTTAACATTACGCAAATAATAAATAAATGTTACTTATATAGTTATTACGTAATTAAAAAAAATAGATTTTAAATATTTTTGACAACTTTAATTACAAAATTAAAATTTATTGTAACTTTACTAATTACGTTTACGTTTAATAAATAATTTTATAAATATTTATTGTAACAGAAATCGATAATATTGATATATATTGTATTAAAAATGATAAATTATATTTGAAAGGTATAATATCAAATGTACTTTATTAATAATAGATTTATTAATATTTTGAAGAAAGACAATTAATACAATTTTGAAATATGGTTTTACAAAAATAACACCACTTTATTGTCACCCATAAATCCATTACAAAAGGCATAAAACTGAAAATACAATTATATGTATTATATATTTATAGCTTATATAATATCGGTGATGGATTTATAAAAAGAATAAGGTACACTAGGCACTAGCCTAGGTCATAATCACGGAGGGGACACCGCAAAAAGACATTACTTTTTTTCCTAGTTAGAACAGGACTTATAGTATTTATGATCACTTCATTATGGTTTCAGCACTTTTTAATGATAAGAATTATAATTAACACTTATTTCAATATTTGCAAATCGAGGTGAAAACAATATTTTCTAGTGAGATATTATTACCAATAATAATAATAAATAGTTTATTATGTAAGGGTGAAATTTCGCCTCAAGTCCAAAACAAAGGAACAAATTACGTAGGCAGAGATGTTATACATAGATACTATTCAATATCCATGTACCACATACTATATTTCTTCTACACAAAGTTCAAGTTTATGCTGTACCTGTTTTATGGGAAAAATAAGATGTTGCTAGTCAATCAAAATACAATCAATATCTCGCCATTACAAATGCATTTATATTTCGTAGAGTTTAAAACATAATTCAAAATGAAAAAAATCCAATTCAATAATTTTCTTCTATCAAAACTTAGAACATAGGCAACAAAAATTTAAATCCAGCACTGTACGCATTAATGATTACCTAATTCAAATGTATAATTTTAGTATTATTTTCGTTGGATTGAATAAAAAATATTTACATTAGTACTTTCTGATTTCCTAATACTTTATTATTTGTAAATGTAGTAGTTGTTGTAATTGCTCATAGATGGCTAAAAAGTACAAAAATTGCAATAGTCGATTTTCTTAAAAATATGTGATTTTGCTTCCTCGCAATATCGAAGATACGAGAAGCATTGTGATCATTTCAGATTGAGACAAAAAAAATGTTCTCCGATTTCAAAATTTTAAATTGATCTATCCGTTTCACGCCAAGACAAACACTTTTCGTTCCGTGTCTGTCTGTCTGTCCGTCCGTGTGTCCGTGTGTCCGTCCATTCGTCCGTATGTCCCCTGAATCGTGGTCACACGCATAACTCATGAACCACTGAACCGATTTTATTGAAATTTGGACGGATGGTTGGGTCTGGTTTGAGGACGGTCCCATTTCAACAAATCAACAAAATCGTGTATGAGGGGGAGGGGTGACATTCCAAAATATTTATTTTTTCAAGATATCTCAAGAACGACACATTTTACGTGAAAATTTTATAGAATCTTTTTTGTAGAGCATTAAATTTTCTATAATATGGGTCTACAACATTTGTTGTGAAATATTCCCTTACAAAGATTTATCTAAATTTATTTTAAAAATTCGTGTTTTGTTTTTCTAAATTAATATTTGCTTGGATATATTAAATGTCATTTTGACGTTTTAAATGTCATTTTGGCGTTTTAAATGTCATTTTGATGTTTTAAATGTCATTTTGACATTTGCATAAATGTAGATTTAGATTGAAACTGTCAAAAAATTAAAAATATATGAAAAAATATTTAGGTGCGTTTTAAGAAAAATTTCGAACTAAAATTTTTAGTAAAATTGTATAAAAATTAAATGGTTAACCAATTTCAGGCAATTTATATAAACGCTATCGGTTTTTATTTAAATTGTTGAATAATTAACTATCTTTGGTGAATTTAGCACGAGGAAGCACTGTATATTTACTTGGCAGATGTTTTTTACTAGCATGCTAAACATTAATAATAATTGATCGAGGAACTTATGTATTTAAAGCAAAAAAGTTGTGTCCGGAAATTCTTCATGAGTGAATTACCGGCCCCCAAAAATGAATTCGTCTTGAGGACCATTTGTAATACAGTTATAAAAATGTATAATCAATTTTGATTTAATAAGTGTTTTCTATTTTCAGCATCAACCGATAATTATATAGACCAGGGGTGTATGGGGCTAGCGGACCCTCTGATTTTTATTTTGTCTTTTTTGTTTCGTAACATTATTAAATTTCTTTTTTTGCGAGGTCCTTTAAATCAACCGGCTGGTTAGCTCTGGCTTGAAGATGAACCCATTTCAAAATCATCGAAATTGTATGTAAGGGGGAGAGGTGACATCCCAATATATTTATTTTTTCAAGATATCTCAAAAACGACCATTATGTGATTTCATAGAATCATTTTTGCAGAGCATTCAATTTCCTATAATATAGGTTGACAACGTTTGTTGTAAAATATTCCCTTACAAAGATTTATCTTAATTTGCTTTAAAAATCGTCATTTGTTATTTTAAATTGATATTTACTTTGACATATTAAATGTCATTTTGACGTTTGCATTAATTTAAATTTACGTCTTAAGAAAAATTTCGAACTAATTAAATGGTTAACCAATGTCAGGCAATTTATCTGAACACTATTGGTTTTTATTTAAATTGTTCAATAATTAACTACCTTTGGTGCATTTTGCACAAGAAAGCACTGTGCATTTACTTGCCAGGTGTTTTTTTTTTTTTTGTATAGGATTTATTCTCTTGGAGCTCTGAACGGCCCAATAAAAATCACTTTTGTTTTTCTCCACACACTAATAGAAGTTGCCAACCCAGTAATAGTTCTACCAACTTGTCACTGTAATTGATTACTGACAATTATAATATATTAATTAAGCAAGAAAACGCGTGGGTTCCAACAAGCTAATACTTTCAATTGTCCGATATAGAAGTTATAGTAGCCGTATATAATATTACAAGTATATCCCCTTGTATTTTAACGCCTATGTGTCCTTAATGAATTTGTTATGTAAATTCTATACAGTTTTTAAATACCATACCCGAAAAAATGACCGTATATTGATTATTAAGTCATTAGAACATATTTTTGTTTGAAGGCTATAATGTATGTGTTTGAAAGCTAACAAGCACTTTCAACGGGGTATTAATTCTTTGATATTCTCTATGGATATTAGATCAGTGGTATTACAATTAACTGTAATGCAATCGGTAAACCTGACCATTAGTTTTCATATATATCACAACTGTTGGTGTTTACTTACCGCGCGTGTGAGAAACTTGTCATACTTCAAAGAAACTGTCATATATAGGTTTGATACCCCATTTGAAAGTTTAGTTATTTCTTTTATAATACTGTTTTATTTTACCATAAAATAATACGTTTGATTTTCAATTAGAACAGAAGGGCTTTCACAAAAATTTAAGGGGGAAAACCACGAAATTTTTCTTAAAACGCATCTGATTATATTTTCGTATATTTTTAATTTTTTGACAATTTCAATTTACATATTTTATGCAAACGACAATATTACAATTAAAACGTCAAAATGACATTTAATATGTCCAAGCAATTATCAATTGAGAAAAACAAAACACGATTTTTAAAAATAAATAGAGATAAATCTTTGTAAGGGAATATTTTACAACAAACGTTGTAGACCCATATTATAGGAAATTTAATGCTCTACAAAAAATATTCTATACAATTTTTACATAACATGTGTCGCTCTTGAGATATCTTGAAAAATAAATATTTTAGTGTGTCACCTCTCCCCCTTATACACGATTTTGATGATTTTGAAATGGGACCGTCCTCAAGCCAGACCCAACCATCCGACCAAGTTTCAACAATATCGGTTGAGTGGTTCATGAGTTATGCGTGTGACAAGGATTCAGGGGACAGACGGGCACACGGACGGACAGATAGACAGACACGGAACAAAAAGTGTTTGTCTTGACGTGAAACGGAAAGATAAATTTAAAATTTTGAAATCGGAGAACATTTTTTTTATCTGAATCTGAAACGATCACAAAGCTTCTCGTATCTTCGATATTGCGAGGAAACAAAATGATCACAATGCTTAGATATGAGATACAACGCGTTTTATTCATTATTGAATAAAAATCACAATTGCCATAGAAAACTTAAATATTTTTGTTAGTCGAGGCGTCAGCCAAAACTACAACAATCACTCGAGTGCAATAATAAAAAGTCAAGTTAGCTTTGGAAAAAAGAACACTTGATGTTTAAATTAAAATTCGTTGCTTATTTTGCTATTAATGTATAACAGCAATGCTGGTTTTAGGAAGGGAGGCTGGGCGCAGGGCGACTGCTCTGGGTTTCAGTTCAGAAGGGGCGGCCGTCGGACGGCCACATGGAGAAAAACTGATTTTTTTAGGAAAAAAATTAAGAACAAAAAAAACTAGATATAACTCAATGAGCCCACTGGTCGAACTGGCCCCATATATCGGAGAACATTTTTTTGTCTCAATCTAAAACGATCACAAAGCTTCTCGTATCTTCGAAACAATACTTAATAATATTGCTTCCTCGCAATATCGAAGATACGAGAAGCATTGTGATCGTTTTAGATTGAGACAAAAAAATGTTCTCCGATTTCAAAAATTTGAAACGATCTATCTGTTTCACGTCAAGAAAACACTTTTCGTTCCGTGTCTGTCTGTCTGTTCGTGTGTCCGTCTGTCCCCTGAATCCTTGTCACACGCATAACTCATGAACCACTCAACCGATATTATTGAAACTTGATCGGATGGTTGGGTCTGGCTTGAGGACGGTCCCATTTTCTAAATCATCAAAATCGTGTGTAAGGAGGAGGGGTGACACCCCAAAATATTCATTTTTTCAAGATATCTCAAGAACTACACATATTACGTGAAAATTTTATAGAATATTTTTTGTACAGCATTAAATTTGCTATAATGTGGGTCTACAACGTTTGTTGTAGAATATTCTCTTACAAAGATTTATCTCAATTTATTTTTAAAAATCGTGTTTTGTTTTTCTAAATTGATATTTGCTTGGATATATTAAATGTCATTTTGACGTTTTAAATGTCATTTTGGAATTTGACATTTGCATAAATTTAGATTTAGATTGAAATTGTCAAAAAATTAAAAATTTACGAAAAAACAATCAGGGGCGTTTTAAGAAAAATTTCGAACTCATATTTTTTAATAAAATTGTATAAAAATTAAATGGTTAACCAATTCCAAGCAATTTATCTAAACACTATCGGTTTTTGCTCGATAATTAACTGCCTTTGGTGAATTTATCACGAGGAAGCACTGTGCATTTACTTATTGGCAGATGTTTTTACTACAGTTTAGTTCTCAATCCGCCTCTGATGGGTACTTAAATTAAATGCATACAAATATTTGATTATGTAAATAAAATCTTAATCTTAATGATATACTTTTATCATCAGCAATAATAATAATTATCACTGTTGATATAGAATTAAATAAATATTTAAAAATAACTCATTTTTTTCTAGCGGTGAAATCAAAAACTTAACTATTAATTTTCCCTGTGACGATTTCTTCCATTTGACAAAACAGTTGAAAATTGAAAATGGAAATTTGTAAGTATTTTTATTAAACGTATTACGATTTATTTATTTATTTACGTTATAGTTCTCCAAAACCGGCCGTTTTTCTACCAAATCATTTAACCAAATTCACTTTCCAATTATATTTCCATCGGAATCGATTATTTTGTATTTTTAAAGTGACGAGCGAATCATCAAAAAAATTTAGGTTATGTATCAACATATTCTTAAAATGCGAAATTCTATTTTAGCCGTTTTACGAAAGGATGCTCTAGAAAAGTTCCGCGAATCTTTTTACTCCGATCCAAAGAACATTTTAGCCCAGAATGTTTGTTCGAGGATTGACCCTTATGATGCATGTATCTCTCGTAAAAAATTTGAAGAAACATTGCACGTATATAATCATAAGGTAAGTTTTAGATCACCTTTATTATGCTAAGTGTTATATTTATATTAATTTTAAATTCAGGTCGAAACTGAAGGTAAACCTGTATCGAATCAAAAAGTATCAGGTAGATGTTGGCTGTTTGCAACATTAAACGTAATTCGACAGCCATTCATGAAACAATTTAATCTAGACGAGTTTGAATTTTCCCAAGGCCATTTATTCTTTTGGGATAAGATCGAACGCTGTAACTATTTTTTAAACAATATCGTTGAGACTGCTAAACGTAATGAATTGGTCGATGGGCGACTTGTTTCATTTTTACTCAAAGTAAGTACATTTTGTTATTTAAATGATACAGTGTGATATATCCGATGTTTTAATAGAATCCTACTTGTGACGGTGGACAATGGGACATGGTTTGTAACATTATAAACAAATACGGACTCATGCCAAAGAAATGTTTCCCTGAATCGTTCAGCTGCGAGTCGAGTAACCACATGAATTCTATTTTAACTAGTAAGGTAAGTGCATTACTCAGTTATTTGTTTATTTATTTTAGATTTTTAAATTTTTTATCAGTAATATCTTCATTTTTGTTTTTATACCTACTAAAATTAGTCACGTTTGATATTTTTTTGATAGAATAATCTGCAATGTCATTTAATGTAAGGGTTTTCTTTCAGTCTAGTAGTTTTTTAAATAACCTCTGAAAAACAAGATTTGTTTACTCGAGCAGCTAATTTATTCTCTGCTGATTTGTTTTGAGTGATAGCGTGATTATATGTTGCCTATAAGATTTCTGAAAGTTCAAAAAATTCGTTGATGCATGTTTCATCAAAATTGGTTCAGTAGTTTTTTTTAAATAACCTTTGACAAACAGTTGTTTTTACTTAGGCAACTAATCTATTCACTGCTCAGCTGTTTTGTGTGATAGTGTAACGATATATAACCTATAAGACTTCTGAAAATTCAAATAAAACGATGCATGTTTCATCAAAATCGGTGCAGCAATTTATAAATAACCTCGAAAAAACTAATTTATCAAATGATATTTTTTACTTAAATGACTAATTTATTCACTGCTCAGCTGTTTTGAGTGATAGCGTGATGATATGTACCCCATATAACTAGTGAAAGTTCAAGGAATATATTGGGGAAGTTTCATCAAAATAGGTGCAGTAGTTTTCAAGATAACGTCCAACAAACTGGTTAAATGATTTTTTTTACTTGTACAGCTAATTTATTCACTGCTCAGCTGTTTTGAGTGATATTGTGATGATATATAACCTATAAGATTTCTGAAAGTTCAAGAACACGTTTGTGTAGGTTTCATCAAAATCGGTTCAGTAATTTTCTAGATTACCTCCATCAAACGGTTGTTTTTACTAGTACAGCTAATTTGTTCACTGCTCAGCTATTTTCAGTGATAGCGTGATGATATATAACCTATAAGACTTCTAAAAGTTCAAGGAACACGTTTGTGTAGGTTTCATCAAAATCGGTTCAGTAATTTTCAAGATAACCTCTGACAAACTTTCTCTTTTGTTTACATTAACTGATTCTAGTTACGTGAATATGCCAAAGTATTACGTGAGCTCGTACAAGAGGGTGCGGGTGAAGCTGAAATCCAGTCAAAGATCACGGAGCAGATGGAAGTAGTTTACCGCGTTGTAGGAATATGCCTCGGGATCCCCAACGAGACGTTTGTCTGGGAATACTACGACAAGAACAAGGCGTACAACTCTGTAGGACCAATCACGGCAATAGACTTCTACACGAAGCACGTGAAGCCGGCATTCAACGTTGACGACAAGGTAACTTAACTCTCACTAACAGCATGAACTAATGACAAATAACACTACTTAAGTGCCATTCACCGATATTCTTGAAACTTTGGTGTTAAACTTTCGAATGCGTTTTCTAACCTTAAAAAAACATGTGTTTGATGTTTTTCGATGTACTACGTGTGTGCAAAGTTTCAAGAATATATCAGCGAATGACACTTGAGTAGTGTTACTTGTGAGTAACTGTTTTGTGTTGTAGGTGTGTTTGGTGACAGACCCACGGCCTACAAACACATACAACCGCGCGTACACGGTTGACTGTCTAGGAAATGTAGTCGGGGGCCGCAAGTGCATCTATAATAACCAGCGGGCTGAGTTGCTCATGGAGCTAGCAGCTGAAAGCATCAAGAACGGTGAGGCTGTCTGGTTCGGATGCGAGGTCGGTAAACGGTTTGCCGGCAAACAGGGCATTGAGGATTTGAAAATGTGAGAAAATACATACAACTTATTTCTCTTATAAGCATTTGTTACTTACATATTTAGAGCAGAGTTGAGGACCTACTTAAGTACATTTCATAAGTACGTTTGTAAATGAATTACTTTGTAAAAGTTATTAATTCATTTGTAAATGACTAAAGTACTTAGTTCATTTCTAAATGACTAGTACTTAAGTCATTTACAAATGTACTTAAGTACTTAACTACATTTTCAGAAGTATTAAAGAACATTTACTAAAGTTCTTAAGTACATTTACAAAAGCACTAGTACTTATTTGTACATAAATACTTTTTTTAGCAAACTAATTGCAATCATTCTTAAATACATTAAATAATTAAGTAAATGTGTCTAAGTACTTTATGTAGTTATTGCACGTAAATTTTTAAGTACTTATTGTACATTGTTTTAGTATGTATTTGTTTTCAGCCACGACTATAAACTAATGTTCGGCATAGATATTCAGCTGGGTCTGAAGAAAGCCGATAGATTACTGTACGGCGAATCAATGATGACGCACGCGATGGCTTTCACGGCTGTTTCAATCAACGTAAGTCTGATTGTGTGTGTATTAACTGTGTCATATCACATCGGTATACTTTACAGGACAAGGGAGAGATCACCAAGTTCCGTGTAGAGAACTCTTGGGGCGAGGACAGAGGTGACAAAGGCTATCTCGTCATGACTGCTGAGTGGTTCAACGAGTTTGTGTTTGAGGTGGTCGTTGACAAGAAGTATGTGTCACAGTCGGTGCTGGAGGTATTCCAGCAGGAGCCGACAGTACTGCCGGCCTGGGACCCAATGGGAACCCTCGCGAACTGATCATTTAACTATATTTATACAACTACACGGAATAAAGAAATTGTAAACGGAACATTATCAAATTTATAGAAGATATTTTCATATAGTGTGTATTTATTAAACAAGGCAGCCTCTTATGATATCCGTATAGTTTATTGCAGTATTTTTACATGTTGGCGGTCACGGATGGTCTAACTTCAGAGGGGGCAGTTCCAAAAGATAAAATTTAAATAGAAACTGCCCCTTTTGACACTTACTTTCTTAACTTGAAAATTATGTTGGTCGATATATGCAGAATGACACTCTACATTATTAGGTTTTTCATAAATATCTCCGGTTTTTCATAAATATATCCATTCCGGTGAGCCCCACGACCAGTTATATGCAGTATTATAGAATACACAATTCCCAACAATTATTGCTCTATACAATTTTTGGAGATTCAATAGTTACTGAGATATGGTGATTAATACATTGGTCTGTTTACGTTCAAAGTGTCAACATTCGCAGTTCTAATGATGTATCTCAGAAACTATTCAAATTACAAAGAAATGTTTGTAAAGTTGTTGGGAATTGCCTCCTCTTTCAGATCTGTGTGTCTGTCTATGTGTGTGTCTGTCTATGTGTGTGTCTGTCTATGTGTGTATCTGCCTATGTGTGTGTCTGTACCCTGGATCCTTGTCACACACATAACCACTGAATCAATATTAATGAAACTAAGTGATTACTTATTTTGATATTAATTAAAAATGGGTCACTCTTAATCTGTCACCCTGTATTACACATACCTTTAGTCTTATATGAAAAAGACTCCGACATGGAAGTCGAAACGTCAAGCCATACATATGTTCATATGGACAACGGCAACAAACATTTAAACGTTGACACTAGTTCGAAAACCAAATTCATATATGAACAGCCACAAAACCCTACAGATAAAAATTACTTTTTTATGATAATGGAATAATGCTGATTTTAAATAATTATATTGTATATACTTACATGATTTGAAATAACATTTTATGAATATTAAAAATAATTTCATTTTTGGTTTTTATGCTCGTGTCTTAAAAGGTCATATAAATATGTTATAAACTTGTATTCGTCATTGAGTAAGAAATAAAATTATTTCTTACTCAATGTTACAATTAACAATGGAATTTTTCACCAGCAACTATATATTAGTATATACCTACATTTCATATTAATTAACAAAGATTACCATTTCTTCTTAATTTAATTAAAAACATTATATTTGTACCGTTGTTCCGGAGTTTAATCAAGATCTTTAACGTATCGTTATAGATATTAAAAGTAGTCCAGCCAACAGCAAAAATGGTCAAAATGGGAAATTCTCCGGAACAGCAATTTTATGGTTGATTCTTATAGATTTTGAGCCGCTGAACATGAAAAAAATAACGTACCCGCGTGAGGAGTGGGGCTTCACCCCTAAAAATGTGGTAAAAGTGTAAACATCGAGTTTTTTCCCTTTTTTTTCGATTTATTTCAAAAACTAAATCGACGATGGGGTTATATTATGGTTGATATTTGTAGCTGATTAAGGGTGAGTCACAAAGTATTTTTAAAAATTTGTGTTGCACTAAAAACCAAGTAAAAAAAATCAGGAATCAATATTTTTTTTACCAAATTACACTTGTAGCTTCCATGGGCGCCGGCAGAATTTCTTCCAAGGGGGTGCATCTAGATATATAAAATTAAATTACTTTCATATAAAATAATTTAAAAAAAAAAATTAAAAATAATATTTTTGTAATAATAAACTAAAAAATCTAAATTCCATTTAGCATAACTAAAAAAAAAAAAAAAGTCTTCAAATTTTATTATTAATTTATAAAATTACAGAGTGAACTTGACGCGACCAAAGAAAAAAAAAGGTCCTTACTTTTATATTCTGACCTGTATTTTAAATTAAAAATTGTATTTCTTAATTTTTTAGTTTTTTCTTTTTGCCAGGGGGGTGCAACTGTACCTCCTTGCACCCCCCTCCCGGTGCCCATGGTAGCTTCTATTTATACCTACAATCAAGGCTGCATAAGAAAAAAAGTTTTTCGTGCATATTAATGCATTTAAAATACATTTAAAAGGTGGCCCCCACCGGTGTTATCAAATTGGCTGTATCTCAGCTCCTAGTTACCCGATTTCAATTTTCTTTTGTTTATTATAAAGTTCTTATTGGGAAGATTCTTTTGGATAGTATTTATTGTTCTCTAAACATCGAGGGTTCACTTTTTTCGAACATTATTGCTGAATAAATTATTTATGAAAATTGTAGGCAACCCTCAACACTTAGAGAAAAATAAATAGTATCAAAAAAAATCTTATCAATAAGAACTTTACAATAAACAAAATAAAATTTAAATCGGATAACTAGGAGCTAAGATACAGCCACTTTGACAACACCGGTGAGGGGCCATCTTTGATAGCTACCATTTTGTATCCTGCATGGATTTTCATGTAGCTCCCTATCATAGACATAGAGAATGGACCAGGCATCTGACTCGAAAACAGAACCGTGTCAAAAGAAAGAGATAGAAACAGGTTTGATATAACTGTGTAACTCTATGTCTATGTTCCAAAC
Source organism: Sialis fuliginosa (assembly GCA_961205875.1). Taxonomy (NCBI): domain Eukaryota; kingdom Metazoa; phylum Arthropoda; class Insecta; order Megaloptera; family Sialidae; genus Sialis; species Sialis fuliginosa. The sequence goes on along the minus strand of OY540809.1, from coordinate 19,493,036 downwards.
TACACTGCATCTCTCTCTCCTTTTTTGAACAGATGTTACACCATTGAGTTAATACAGAATGCACTGTCCATTCCTCTATGTCTATGCTCCCTATCAAAAAATCTTCCTTTTCACTCTATCTATGACCACTGAATGTGACATATTCCAATCAAAAAGTGTATCGCTATTTTACGTACAAGTTGTACTGTAGCTATTTATTACGTTTTCTTACATTTTATTACGAAAAATGCATTTTGTGGATTTTTATACGGATTGAAAAGGGTGAATATACAAGTGTTAGGTTATTATGAATCAATATACGCACCTTAAATTAATTTTTAGAGTTAATTTCTCGAAAATACCTTTTTTAATTTTTTTACGACAAAATGCGATTTAATGCATTTTAATATGCGTTTTAAATGCATTTATGTGCATGAAAAACTTTTTTTCTTATGCAGCCTTGATTGTAGGTATAAATAGAAGCTACAAGTGTAATTTGGTAGAAAAATATTGCTTCCTGATTTTTTTACTTGGTTTTTAGTGCAACGCAATTTTATTTAAATACTTTGTGACTCACCCTTAAATATTGGCTAATATCATTGGTAAATCTATTCATATTTGGCTATATTATGGTTGATCTCAGTTCTTTGGAGCTTTAGGAAGAATTTAAGCTAATATACGAGTCTGTGCGATGATGTGCCCCAGAGTTATTCAATTTTTACTGATTAGGACCGAAAATTAACAATCTTACGGCTTTTTCATTCTCTGGAAGGGGTGTTTTTTGGTTAAAGTTTATCTAATTGGTCTCTACAAATATCAACCATAATATAACGCTATCGTCGATTTAGTTTTTGAAATAAATCGAAAAAAACGAGAAAAAACACGATGTTCACCCTTTTACTCCATTTTTGAGGGTGAAGCCCCACTCCTCACGCGGGCGTGTTATTTTTTTCGTATTCGGCGGCTCAAAATCTATAAGAATCAACCATAAAATTGCTGTTCCGGAAAATTTCCCATTAAATTGCTTCATTCACTGGACTAAACTGTTTTCTGCGTTTCTTATAAAATGTATGTATAGATCGACAAATTACAGTATATCGTGTATTCAAACGATTGACAGCTGTTTTTATGCAACAAATACATTATATATTTTCAAATTTGTATTAACAGGAAGTTACATTTATATTTATTTATTGTAATTTTTTTGATTTATACTTACACAGTTTTGAACTGTATTTGAAATATATATTTTAACAATTACTTGTATCAATCAATCATTTACTTGTTTTGGTATTTGTCTTGAAAGCCTATTTTATTTTGTATTTCTACAAAATGTACAAATACCTAAATTATATATTTTTAATTTTTAACAGGAAATTACATTAACAAACCTATTGTATGTTTTTTAGATTTGTACATACAAAAATTTGAACTGCATTGATGTATATTAACAATTAACATTCTTAATTCAATCGTTTACATGCTTTGGTATTTAAGTACGACATTTGTATTGAATATTAGCTACATATTTAGAAAGTATAAAATTAAAAATGGCAACCTGTCAAATTTTTATCAATAGTCCATAAAAAAATTGTTTCCATAGCAATGATATTTGAAATTATTTTAGTAGGTGAGTTAAAATAAATTAGATATAACTTTAGGGCAATATTTTCACACCGTTAATATATCTTTTTCAAAAATCAGACACGGGTTCATGGTTGTCAATTAAGTTTTTTTTTTTTAATAAATAAATTTAATATTGATTTTCCTTTTGATAGTTTTTTACATCAAAACTTTTTTTTTTCATTTTTTGAAAATGAATATAATAAAAAAATTATAGCGTTTTATTTGAAAAATTGAGGGCCTCTTGTTACCCCATTTATAAACTTATTCAAAAAAGGGCCACTAGTTGGCCTCTAAAATCCCCAGAGAATATATATACAAAATTTCAAGGTTCTGAGATGCGTGGATTTTTTTAAATCCTGATTAGAGATGGGCGCGGGCTGTGAATTTTTTGGGTCACGGCTGTGACTCGCGTAAGCGTGAGCGATTTTCAAATATTGAATCGTGAGCGTGCGTTAAAACAACCGTGCATGAGTACATTTTTCGCGTGCGTGAGCTCGTGAGTATATTTTGAAGATAATTTTTTTTATAAACTTATTTGATCTTTTTTTAATGTTTGAACTAATAATGCATAGATATAATAAGACTATGATTTAAATGGGCGGTAATATATTACAGTTTCGGTCAGTATTAAAATAAATATGGTAAGTTCAATAACATATTGGGTGATAAAATGTGAGCAGTAAAAAAATGGAAACGAGCGGTAATATATTATGAAATGGGTGGTTGAATAAATACTTTGGGAAGTAAAATAAATTATTGGGCAGTAACACGTGAGCAGTAACTAAATCAGAATCGGTCCGTTAGAAATATTGGGGTAAGCAGTAACCATTTTTTCTGAGAAGGCAGTTCGGGACGGATTTTTTCGGGGTATGGGGCGTTAGGAGGTCCTGTTAGTTTTTTGTATTTTGAAATTTTAAAATGTTTAAAAAAAATTTTTGTTTAAAAATAATAAATTTTATGTTGCACATTCATAAAGATACCCGATTTTTATTTATAATTAAAAGATCGGGATTTTTAGAAGAGAGGGATTTTTTTATGGGGGCCATTAATACATAATATACATATTTTACATATGTATACAGGGTGTCTAAATAACAGGGGACAGTATGGGGATCTCGGAAACTATAAGAGATAGAGATTCGGTTAAATGAGAGAAAAGTTACCTGTAAGAGGGGACAGTTCAATGGTGTATTTACATTTCACAAAAATTTCATAGCCTACTAGATATCAGCCAAAAACTATTTTAGTCCGAATTTTTCTATCGTGAATATTTCTTAAGCGACTTGAAATTTTAGAAAATGTTTCAAATAAATGCTGTAGGGTTTAGTATTGTCTATTTAGAAATATTTTTTTAATTTTCAGAAATCTCGTAGTTTTTGAGATATGATACTAACTTATGTTTTCTTAAATAGGAGCAATATGAAAATTTGTAATTTTTGAACAGAAGATTTTATTATCTTTTCAACGATATGCAACTTAATGCACTTACTTTTCAAAATATCTCAAAAAATGATCAAAAAGTATTTTTTATTTATTTTATACATTGTATGATCCAAAGAAGGCTATGACAATCAACAATAAGATTTAAAAACAACTGAAAATTTACTTTAAGCTAACGTAGCATGAATTAACTATTGTATTAATAAAAAAAAGACATATTTTATTTATTTAATACACAATACCAGTCAAAAATGGTAATGGCTGTCAACAATAAGATATTAAATTAACTTATAAAAAACGTGATTAGTAATTAATTGTATTCATAAGAAAAATTATAAAAAAAATTAAAACAACTTTTGAAATTTAAAATGTTTAACAAAACTGTACAAACTACCTTCCATGACATCTTTCACAGAGTGATGCTTTGTTTATTATAGGTATTTCAGTTTGGACATTTAATAGCAGCACATGGCTATTTTTTTTAATACTTCATCAATTTTATCAAATTTTATAAATTTTAAAAAAGTTGATCTTTAACACAACCCCATATGAAAAAATCCAACGGAATTAGGTCTATAATAACAATTTCTCAGCTGTTTTAAAAATCTCATTGTTGACAGCCATAGTGAGCCATAGCCATCTTTGACTGATATTGTGTATTAAATAAATTAAAATATGTTGTTTTTTTATAAATAAAAAGGCTTATAAGTAAATCAATTGTTTTTTTTTAATATTGTTGTTGACAGCCATAGCCATCTTTGGCTTGTATTGTGTATTAAATAAATAAAATATGTCTTTTTTTATTAATACAATAGTTAATTCATGCTACGTTAGCTTAAAGTAAATTTTCAGTTGTTTTTAAATCTTATTGTTGATTGTCATAGCCATCTTTGGATCATACAATGTATTAAATAATTTAAAAATACTTTTTGATCATTTTTTGAGATATTTTGAAAAGTAAGTGCATCAAGTTGCATATCATTGAAAAGGTAATAAAATTTTCTCTTTAAAAATTACAAAATTTCATATTGCTCCTATTTAAGAAAACAATAGTTAGTATCATATCTCAAAAACTACGAGATTTCTGAAAATTAATAAAATATTTCTAAATAGACAATACTAAACCCTACAGATTTATTTGAAACATTTTCTAAAATTTCAATATCTAGTAGGCTATGAAATTTTTGTGAAATGTAAATACACCATTGAACTGTCCCCTCTTAAAGGTAACTTTTCTCTCATTTAACCGAATCTCTATCTCTTATAGTTTCCGAGATCCCCATACTGTCCCCTGTTATTTAGACATCCTGTATATTATATTGTGTAACCATTTGGTCTCTTGTTTGTTACAACACACGGAGAGGGACAAGGCCCCCCCCCCTGCATTTTTGTAACCAGCGGTGGGGCCAGATAATATATTTGTAAAATATACATTATATGTGAATTGGCCCAATAAAATAATTGCCCTCTCCTCAAAAAATATCCTGGTTACGCCAGTGCAACGGGGGATCAGGTCCCTTTACCCCCCCCCCCCCCCATTGGTTACACCGATTCACCCGCGCCTCACTGACACATAAGTCCATCCATTTTAACAAACGCGTTAAAACAAAGTCTCGTCAACCCGAGATCTTCCATAATTCGTCAACCATTTAGCCAGAATTGCACCAAGAAAGCTCAAGTGATGAGAGTGACATCATACCTATCAGAAAGAAACGATTGATAGTTCAAGAAAATGATAATAGTCATTGATAGTGATTAAACTTATAATTAATTTGTAAGAGTCTTTTTTAATTTTTTGTTCCTAATGTAAAATAAATTAAATATCTAACATACTTGTATTACTTTCATATGTTTGTTGTTTTATGAACTAAGAACAATTTTGAATTTTCCAAGATGTCTGACTTTTGTTTTACTTAAATAAATTACTGAATCATGCACATTTTGGGTTTTTTTTCGTTTTACACGATTTTACTTAGCAAAATCCAAGATTTCAGTTTACACGGTTTTGTGCAGAACGTATCTACCGTGTAAATCGGGGGATAGGTGTATACACATTATATTGCACGTAAAAAACAATAACTTTCATCATTTCAAAATTTAATTTACAACAATTACATTAAATCGTGTCACGACCGTGACCCGCTGTGCGTGATCGGGCGTGAGTAAAAAAATAAGATTCGTGAGCGTGTGTGATCGAATACTTTTTTTGTAACCGTGAGTGAGCGGACGTGACTAAAAATTTTTCTCTCGTGAGCGTAAGCTAATTATTAAATAGCAAATTAGCATTTTCTTCATCAAATTCTTCGCGTAATAGCCAGGGACGGATTAACAACGTAGCGGGAGTAGCAAATGCTACGGGCCCCACGTCTCTGGGGGCCCCGCGACTTTGCGGAAAAATATCTCTTATTGGACTTACCACTTACCGTCCAATGGTTCATACGGGGTATCCAAATCTACAATAATTAATAATTTTAATTTAGGATTTCCGATCTCAATTCGATTTAATCGAAAAATCGATTTATGAATCTCCGATCTTTGATTTTTTTAATCGATTTTTCTAAATTTGCTCAAATCAAATCAAGAAAATTTTGTTTGTAAAAGTGGTGTTTTATTATACATACCTCAAAAAAATTAAGAGATAATTAAAAAAAAGCAAAACAAAAAATTCAAATTTTCAAACAGTTATATTTCCGCGAAAATTCATTTAATTTGCGTGTTCCAAAGCACATTTAAAAGTTTGTGCTTTCAAATTTAATGTGCAAAAAAATCCTATTGATTTTTTTCGGGGGGAGTGGGTGAAGCTATCAAATTACTCGCCTAGTTTCACCCCTCCCCCTCATGAAGTCACTGCCAAGGGCCTCTTTATAACATTCGCTACGGGCTCCGCGCTTACTTAATCCGGCCCTGGTAATAGCATGAGTTTAAAGTGAACTTATAAATAAAGAATCACAACTATACTTCATTGATTAGAATTAAAACTATAAGAAAAAAATTATATTTCAATACTGCATAATATGTAGGTATGTATTTTACTTAAAGAGCTGTAACTAATTAAATATTTATCGGAATGATTTGAAATTTTAATACGTAAAACTAGAACACATTACAAACATTTTGACACCATTTCGACGTTATTTCTATGATTTATAGTTCCAGAGTAATATATATATCGCCAAATAGGAAATTTTTTATGTAGACAATTATATAGAAAAAAATATCTGCCTTGGGAACCACGAGCCTTTCTTATACGTAATCCTAACAATGAATAGTATACGTGATTCTTATTTTATTAAAACTTTTCTGACAAACTAACAAGATAGAATAAAATCATATATTAAACATACTATGTATGTTTAATATATGATAAAATGAATAATATAGTTAATATTATTCTCTCCATTATATAACAAGTGAATTTTTTTAACGTAATACCTAACTGAAAACGGATGTTTACTCTTGTAAATTTTTGAATTATTTTTGAAATAAGAAAAAAATGTTTTAGATATAAAATGTCGAGTATGTTATTATCTATAATTTATTCCCCATACATTTTTTCCAACATTTATGATTTAGTCAGAAATAATTTTTGTATGTAATTATTTAGATTCACCTACACTGTTCACTCTCAGTATTACGTATAAGAAAGTCCCATGGTACCTATGGCAAACACACACACTGTTCAATCCCTGTAATAAGTATAAGAAAGTCCCATGACACTCATGGCAGATATTTCTCCTCTGTTATGAACCATTTGAATTATAATAAAAATTAGTTTTTTCAAAAATTCGTTTTTACGAAAAAATGAATAGAACATAAATTATAAATAATGATATTACCTACAATTTTTAACTTGACCATTTTTCTCTATTTCACACTGTTTCAGAGTAATTCGAAAAATTCAAAAATCGACGTAGGTAAACATCCGTATCCGGTTAAAGGATCGTTTTCAAAAATATGACGTTTTCTTCCCAGACAAAAATTAATCTTAAATATATAATTTCACCCTTCTACGATTTGTCGTATTTGAGTTACAGCGCTTACAGACAGATCGACGGACACACAGACATCATGGCGAAAATAGTCAAAATGGATTAAGGGAAAGTCAAAATGGATAATTCCATCAAAATACGGATTTCGAAAAAAATCGGCTTCACTATACTTACTATACTATATGTATATTTCATATACATGGTATAAGAAAGTAATAAGGGTACAGTTGATTAAAAAAATCATACATGATCTTAAAATGTTCATAATATTATCAAGTTTAACATGTAAAACATTCCGATGAACCGTTTAGTAGTTATAGTCATTTGAGTAAAATACATAAAAAATATTATTGTTTTTTACTACAGTTTAGTTCTCAATCCGCCTCTGATGGGTACTTAAATTAAATATATACAAATATTTGATTATGTAAATAAAATCTTAATCTTAATGATATACTTTTATCATCAGTAATAATAATAATTATCACTGCTGATATAGAATAAAATAAATATTTAAAAATAACTCATTTTCTTCTAGCGGTGAAATCAAAAACTTAACTAGTACCACAGACTAGTACTTATTAATTTTCACTGTGACCACGGGGGTTCAACTCTGTGTTAAAATATTTTGACAAGCCACTTGTGCTGCCACCTGCTGACTACCTCAAAAAACTCCAATATTCGAAGCGCGAAATTTAAATATATTTTCATTTCAAATATGTATTTAATATAATTTAACAGTTTAGATGCAAAATATCGTAACTACAATAAAATATATCACCAAATAAGATATAATTTATTGCAATTACAATATTTTGCATTTAAACTGTGAATCTGTAATGAAAATAACTGAAATAAAACAAAATATTTTTACAAATATTTATTAACATATGTTTTTAGTTAGCAAGCAAACATAGGTACATTATAATATTATAATAGAAAAATTTTAAAATATAATTTAAAATTAATTATATGATTTACAATACTTATCATATTTAATTGAGATATTTCACTGGAAGCAACAAGGTTCAATAAATGATAGAAAGAGAAATATTGAGTGATTTGTAAAATTTCTCGGAAAATTGAAAAAAAAATCAAGAGTAAGCTCAAATTTCATAAATAACTAACAGAAGCTCCATTCAAAATCCTGTGAGCAAAATATATCGTCAAAATATATTGACTTTATTTTAATATCTTTTACTCGCAGGTACTGAATCATTTCAGGATTTTATTTGGAGCTTATTTTACTCTTATGTTATTTATTTAGAAAAGTTGGACTTGCTCTTCGTATTTCTTAATTTGTCAAGGAATATCTTAATATAAAATCTTAAAACAAATTTTAATATTCATAAAAATGAATTAAGTAACAACTACAACTGCATTATTTCTTATTCAATATTTCATTTTATATCTCAAATAAAAATTCAGGACTTCAAACAATTTACATTTGCTAATTAGTATTTTATAAATTATTTACTAACAGTGACTTTTTCTGTATTCATTTAATTTATTATGTTAATCTTTTTTAAATTACAACTACATTAAATGTATAACTAAAAAACTATAAGGGTTCCTAGTTTTCTACAGAACCCTAAAAGGAGTCATAAATATCTTCATTATGTGATTAAGATCACAAAAAGATCTAATGGAAAAGCAGATTTGATCAAAACTGGATGTTCAGATTTTAATCAAATATAAAAATAAATTTTACATTTTTTAGAATTTCAATATAGGTAGGCAACTACATAAGCGTACGAGTATATACCTATAATGCATATTCACAATATGATGATTAATAGATACATATACATTATAAGATTAATGTTAGTAATTAATAATATAAAAATTAGCAAATAATACATAAAATATTAATAACTTTGTTGTCTAAACATCAAAAATTTATTGAAAAAAAAAAAAATTAGAGGCAATTCTTCATTTTTAAAAGCTTGACAATGATTCAGTGAATCGAAAGTTTGTTTGTAATTTTTTTTTTTCAATAAATTGTTGACGTTTAAATCAGAAGTTATTATTATTATATTTAATGTCACTACTATTATATTATCATTATCAAGTATATATTGCTGCTGCACTTGCCGAATTAAAAATGAGTTGTAATTTTGGTCAATTACTAAGGAGATATAAAACACTAATTATATAAATGTAATACGTTTCCAACAGCACAAAATGATTTAACAAAGCTGGTTCCTTATTAAATATTGGGAAATGGGTTTAATAGGCACATGCAGCATTGAGAAATGTATCATTTGGCATAAAAATTCAAAATAAAAGTACATTCCAAACTTAGCAAATGCAGCAACAATATTTTCAATAACGTAACATTTTTATTATTGATACCATTTAAGTTATATAAACTGCAATCACACCTACTGCTCATACATGCAGTATTATGTAACTTAAAGAATACTACTCGTGTAAGTAATAGGTGTGACCGAAGTCGAATCTCGTTTTTGTTACCGTTTGGTTTTATGGTATAAGATAATATCGATGCTTATTACAAAGACTAGCATGTTTTATTATTAATAGTTTAATAATATCATCACGTTTAAAATTTGCAGCAAATCATCGTAAATGCTATTTTTTGTGGTAAAAATATAAAATGTGCTACTTTTTGCAGCAAAATATCACATGAGAAAATAAAATGTGCTAGTCTTCGACAAGCGTTGGTATATGTACAGAATGTACACATACAAGGTCTGTCTTTATTAACAACGAAACAACACTGGTCCAGATATTGGAGTTTTCTCAGAATTATTGTTGTCCGGTACTATTCTGATGATTTCCAAAGTGAAGATTCTTCTGTAATAAGAACATAAGTATCTTGATAAAATTGTGAAGTCGTTTTATAAGTATATACATATATTTGATATTATTATAATTACCTTCTTGTTCAAAATCTTGCAGTAAGTAAATTGATGATATTTTAAAACTGCTTTTGACCTGAAAAAATTAATAATTCAATCAGTATTATACAAGTATTTCAAATATTCAATGCAAGTATCTAATTATAAAAATTTGAAAATTACTAAAAAATTGATTTAAATTTGTTAATACTCCATACAATTTCTAAATGAAAATATTTAAAGAAGCAAATATTAGTATAGATTGATAAAAATTTAAGTACAGGTAATCAGTATAATCAAATTTGGTTGCAATGAAAAGGGAAATAACAAGCCATGATTTTTATTTATACGTATTCCCATACAAACGTTATTTACACCATAAACTATCTTATTTATTTTATTCTCTTTATCTTTATGTATCATGCCCGTATTATAATGCCCTAAATTAAAGTTAACAGAAATATAGGAATGTTTCAAGCAAGTTAAAAAAATCTTTATGGTTTTATAAGAAACAATCACATTAAACATAAATTTACGATTTCGATTAAATCTAGTTATTTTCAATATTTTTTTTAATTTCAATATACCTAATATGTACCTAGGTATATAATTAATTAAAATTCAAAATAAAGTTTTACTTACTGTTTCAAATTACGAGGTAATGTATGAAATTTTACTCCATCTCGTTTTTGATTACACATTACACAATTACAACAATGTTTATAAGCAGTAAACTGATCAGACATTTTCAAATTACTTAAATTTAAAATTAGTCTAAACTCAAAGTCGAAACACATTGTTTTTAGCATAATTACCTATTATGCGACTAATACAGAATACAATTGCTACAATCATTTTCAAATGTTCTAAACAACTGATTCATCTCTCCACCCCTTCGACCCCTTGTAACTGCTTTCTAATATGTAATTTCGTTCGTGATATTTCGTATTTTTTCGTAACGTAAAGTTTCTACAAACTGTAAGAAATTTTGTCTTTTACTTAAATAACATAAATGTAAAGGATATTGCCTATACAAAAATGAAACTAATTTTTTAATCTCGATTTAATACTGGTGCTTCCACCTGTCCACTACCTCAAACATGAAATGTGACGTTTACATTGAGAAAAATTTCTCCATTCACAGTCGGTAAGAGTTGGACGGCCGTGACTGTGACGATTTCTTCCATTTGACAAAACAGTTGAAAGTTGAAAATGGAAGCTTGTAAGTATTTATTAAACGTATTACGATTTATTTATTTATTTACGTTATAGTTCTCCAAAACCGGTCGTTTTTCTATCAAATCATTTAACCAAATTCACTTTCCAATTATATTTCCATCGGAATCAATTATTTTGTATTTTTAAAGTGACAAGCTGAATCATCAAAAAAATTTAGGTTATGTATCAACATATTCTTAAAATGCGAAATTCTATTTTAGCCGTTTTACGAAAGGATACTCTAGAAAAGTTCCGCGAATCTTTTTACTCCGATCCAAAGAACATTTTAGCCCAGAATGTTTGTTCGAGGATTGACCCGTATGATGCGTGTATCTCTCGTAAAAAATTCGAAGAAACATTGCACGTATACAATTATAAGGTAAGTTTTAGATCACGTTTATTGTCCTAAGTATTATATTTATTTTTATTTTAAATTCAGGTCGAAATGGAAGGTAAGCCTGTAACGAATCAAAAAGTATCAGGTAGATGTTGGCTGTTTGCAACATTAAACGTAATTCGACAGCCATTCATGAAACAATTTAATCTAGACGAGTTTGAATTTTCCCAAGGCCATTTATTCTTTTGGGATAAGATCGAATGCTGTAACTATTTTTTAAACAATATCGTTGAGACTGCTAAACGTAATGAATTAGTCGACGGACGACTTGTTTCTTTTTTACTCAAAGTAAGTACGTTTTGATATTTAAATGATACAATGTGATTTATCGAGTGTTTGAATAGGATCCTACTTGTGACGGTGGACAATGGGACATGGTTTGTAACATTATAAACAAACACGGACTCATGCCAAAGAAATGTTTTCCTGAATCGTTCAGCTGCGAGTCGAGTAACCACATGAATTCTATTTTAACTAGTAAGGTAAGTGCATTACTCAGTTATTTGTTTATTGATTTTAGATTTTTCAATTTTTTATCAGCAATTTCTTCATTTTTGTTTTTATACCTACTAAAAGTAGTCATGTTTGATATTTTTTTGATAGAATAATCTGCAATGTCATTTAATGTATGGGTTTTATTTCAGTCTAGTAATTTTTAAAATAACCTCTGGAAAACAAAATTTGTATACTCGAGCAACTAATTTATTCACTGCTCAGCTGTTTTGTGTGATAGTGTGACGATATATAACCTATAAGACTTCTGAAAATCAAAGAACACATTGGTACATGTTTCATCAAAATCGGTTCAGAAATTTATAAATAACCTCGAAAAAACAAATTTATCAAATGATATTTTTTACTCAAGCAACTAATTTATTCACTGCTCAGCTGTTTTGAGTGATAGCGAGATGATATGTACACCATATAACTTGTGAAAATTCAAAGAATATATTGGGGCATGTTTCATCAAAATCAGTTCAGTAGTTTTCGAGATAACGTCCAACAAACTGGTTAAATGATTTTTTTACTTGTACAGCTAATTTATTCACTGCTCAGCTGTTTTGAGTGATAGCGTGATGATATATAACCTATAAGACTTCTAAAAGTTCAAGGAACACGTTTGTGTAGGTTTCATCAAAATTGGTTCAGTAATTTTCAAGATAACCTCTGACAAACTTTCTGTTTTCTTTACATTAACTGATTCTAGTTACGTGAATATGCCAAAGTATTACGTGAGCTCGTACAAGAGGGTGCGGGTGAAGCTGAAATCCAGTCAAAGATCACGGAGCAGATGGAAGTAGTTTACCGCGTTGTAGGAATATGCCTCGGGATCCCCAACGAGACGTTTGTCTGGGAATACTACGACAAGAACAAGGCATACAACTCTGTAGGACCAATCACGGCAATAGACTTCTACACGAAGCACGTGAAGCCGGCATTCAACGTTGATGACAAGGTAACTTAACTCTCACTAACAGCATGAACTAATGACAAGTAACACTACTTAAGTGCCATTCACCGATATTCTTGAAACTTTGGTGTTAAACTTTCAAAAGCGTTTTCTAACCTTAAAAAAACATGTGTTTGATGTTTTTCGATGTACTACATGTGTGCAAAGTTTCAAGAATACATCAGCGAATGAAACTTGAGTAGTGTTACTTGTGAGTAACTGTTTTGTGTTGTAGGTGTGTCTGGTAACAGACCCGCGGCCTACAAACACGTACAACCGCGCGTACACGGTTGACTGTCTAGGAAATGTAGTCGGGGGCCGCAAGTGCATCTATAATAACCAGCGGGCTGAGTTGCTCATGGAGCTAGCAGCTGAAAGCATCAAGAACGGTGAGGCTGTCTGGTTTGGATGCGAGGTCGGTAAACGGTTCGCCGGCAAACAGGGCATTGAGGATTTGAAAATGTGAGAAAATACATACAACTTATTTCTCTGATAAGCATTTGTTACTTACATATTTAGAGCAGAGTTGAGGACCTACCTAAGTACATTTCATAAGTACGTTTGTAAATGAATTACTTTGTAAAAGTTATTAATTCATTTGTAAATGACTATTACTTAAGTCATTTACGAAAGTACTTAAGTACTTATCTACATTTTCAGAAGTATTATGTCCGGTATTATAAAGGAGCTAGCAAACACTTTCAAATTGGGTATTAATTCTGTAATAGTATTATGGATTAGCTATGGAATTTAGAGCAGTGACACTTAAACCAATTGTAACACAGTTGGCATCTTTCACCGTACAAAATAATTTTCATAATATCACCACTGTTTTAATACCGTTGGTATTTACCTACAACGCGTGCATGAAACTTGTTAAAGTCTTCAACAAACTCCAAAAGAACTGTCATATAAGTTTGATATCTCATTTGAAAGTGCTTGCTAGCTAACAAATTTGCTAGCTCCTTTATAATACCGGACATTAAAGAACATTAATTAGTGTGCTTAAGTACATTTGTAAATTAGTACTTTTCTAAATTTATTTATTTATTTATGAAAATAATTAATTAATTTGTAAATAACTAGTACTTCAGCCTTTTACAAATGTACTTAAGTACTTAACTACATTTTCAGAAGTATAAAGAACATTTACTAAAGTTCTTAAGTACATTTACAAAAGCGCTAGTACTTATTTGTACATAAATACTTTTTTTAGCAAACTAATTGCAATCATTCTTAAATACATTAAATAATTAAGTAAATGTATGTAAGTACTTTATGTAGTTATTGCACGTAAATTTTTAAGTACTTATTGTACATTGTTTTAGTATGTATTTGTTTTCAGCCACGACTATAAACTAATGTTCGGCATAGATATTCAGCTGGGTCTGAAGAAAGCCGATAGATTACTGTATGGCGAATCAATGATGACGCACGCGATGGCTTTCACGGCTGTTTCAATCAACGTAAGTCTGATTGTGTGTGTATTAACTGTGTCATATCACATCGGTATACTTTACAGGACAAGGGAGAGATCACCAAGTTCCGTGTAGAGAACTCTTGGGGCGAGGACAGAGGTGACAAGGGCTATCTCGTCATGACTGCTGAGTGGTTCAACGAGTTTGTGTTTGAGGTGGTCGTTGACAAGAAGTATGTGTCACAGTCGGTGCTGGAGGTATTCCAGCAGGAGCCGACAGTACTGCCGGCCTGGGACCCGATGGGAACCCTCGCGAACTGATCATTTAACTATATTTATACAACTACACGGAATAAAGAAATTGTAAACGGAACATTATCAAATTTATAGAAGATATTTTCATATAGTGTGTATTTATTAAACAAGGCAGCCTCTTATGATATCCGTATAGTTTATTGCAGTATTTTTACATGTTGGCGGTCGTGGATGGTGTAACTTCAGAGGGGGCAAGTCTCAAAGATAAAATTTAAATAGAAACTGCTCCTTTTGACATTTACTTCTTAACTTGGAAATTATGTGGGTCGATATGTGCAGAATAACTACATTATTAGATTTTTCATAAATATCTTCGTTCCGGTGAGCCCCACAACCAAAACAGTTAAATGCAATATTATAGAATACACAATTCCGAACAACTATTGCTCTATACATTTTATTTGTAGATTTAATAGTCACTGAGATACAGCGGTTAATACATTGGTCTGTTTACGTTCAAAGCGTCAACACTCGCAGTTCCAATATACGTATCTCGGAAACTATTCAAATTACAAAGAAATGTTTGTGATAAAAGTTATTGGGAATTGCCTCCTCTATAATATTGTTGGTAATGATCCCAGTTGTGGAGCCCACGGTGATATTGCAAATGATGTTTTTAACCCTCTCATGTCTGTCAATGGTTAATTAGAAGTTTTTGGTTACATTTGATTTGAAGTTATTGTGCTGGTTGCTTTCGCTGATGTTGACTGTGACATTGAATTTACTGTAACAGACATTATTTATTTTATTTCTTTCTTTTTTCTGTGAATTTAATGTTTAAATTAATTATTATTGTGTGCGATGTGTGAACAGTATTTTTATTGTAAAAAAATATATATATTAAATTGTACGCAGTTTAATTTGAATGCTGAAAAAAATAAAAAAATAAATTTTACACAAGTATTTTCGATTTTTATTTATTAATTACCGATTTTAATTTGTACATTTTTCCGTTTCTTAATAACATTCCCCCCCGCCCGTTCGTATTTCAACTTGCACCAAATCCCTTGACACATTTTCACAAGTCTCGTATCAAGAATCACGTTACTTTTAGCTAATTCGTACTGTTGAAGAATTATCCGTTTAGCGAACTTAAACCTCTCTTTCTGAATAAGACTCAAGCTTAAAAACAGCTTACATCTCGCCACGGTTAGTGGGTCACCCAGACGCAATGCAAGCTTGAACTGATGGATGGATATCTGTCCGGCTATATCAGCACAGTTGGTAAAATGATCTCCTAAAGCTGAAAATGCTCCACCTAACGTAGAAAGCCACGACATTATGTTATCTAACTCACATCGTTCTCTCGCTAGATGGGCCATTCGTTCATTCCTGTAAACAAATATTAAATAGAGTTCGCATAGGTTATATTAAAAGTCAAATATAAATACATACCATCGATAATCTATCGGTTGATACGTTGATTGTTTTAAAATCACTTTTAATCTGATTTTTTTAGTTTGGTTATGAAGAATACAATAGTTAATTAGACTAGTTCGGTATGTAGTCGATTGAAATAGTTCTTTAATAAATAAAGACAGTAGAAATCTATCTGTTTTTAAAATCGGGACTTTAACTGTCGTTGGTTTTCGTAATTCAATAAAATCTCCACTATCTTTATTATTATTATTTGTATTAATATCATTTTTATCTGTTGATGGACATCTACAGTGGATTAGTCTTTCTCTTGTAATGTATTCTATCCATTTAACTTCCCCATTTTCTTGAACTATTATTTTTACGTACGACATTTGAGGTTATATTTTATATCATAAAATTTCTATAGATGTATTTTAATTATATGGAATATGTGTTTTTAAACGCACATAATCGGTATTTTTATTTAAAAAATCAATTTCTGATTAAATGTGTTAATAATAAATAACAGCTAATCGATTCACAGTCGTACAGAAAATGTCGAATGTCAACTATCAAGTATCTTCGCGGGTTTTTAAATCATTACAAAATCTTGATATAGATGAATTATTAAAATGCAGTCAAAAAGAAATCAGGCCGGTTTTACCGTGTTTAGTTCGTATGAGTTTAATTTCACCTCAAGATTCGATAAAAAAATGTGCAAACAACAGAAAAGAAATTCTAACCTTACTTTCGGGTATAGAACTAGTAAATTCAATAGTGGCTTTACTTTCGATCGATTTTCATGCATTAGAAGTTGACGTAAGGAAAGAACAACAGCTTAGACAAAAACTAGGAAACAGTCAACAGGAATCTAACTTAATCCACAATTTACAAAACGGTTTAGCTTTGGAATTCGAACGGAGCGATTCTACAAGACGATTACGCCTGGTGCTGAGTGAATTGTTATTTGTTCAGTCGCAAGTTTATGAAAATATACAAAACAGGAATACGGAATTCCTAATCAAGCAAAGTGACCTATTTGATAATACAGTGTATTTAGGAGAAATATCTGATGTTATTTGTATTGCAATCGCTGAACTGCCGACTCTTTTAAACATACAAGATATCGTTGAGACGTTACTACATGTTAAAAATGGTCCCGTTATAATATCTTGGGTTGTCGCCAACTTCCCGTACTGCTTTCGTGAAGGTAAATTATACGTTACCATTGATTGTTTTATTTATAACTATAAGTGTATGTTAATTAATTTTCAGTTTGTATGAGTCTAATTCAAAAATCAGATAGTGATGAAACTAGCAGTAAGATCAGGACCCAAGCGATATGGTCTCTGTACAATATGAACCCTGGGTATTCACTAGCCATCCGTCAGAAGTGCGCTGAAATGAGCAAGCTACCAGCACTAGCTGTTACGTTAAGTCTACAAGAGAAATCAGATTCAGACGGTGACGTGGCAAGTCAAATATATTTGAAAATTTTTCTTCTTTTTCTAAAATAATAATAATAATAAAATAATTTTCTATTTAGTTAGTGTTTTGACTGTATTTATTTAAATAATAATTTAAATAAAGAAAAACAAATGATTAAAATGACAAATTGAAGTTAGGTTATCGGAAATACATCTATTCTGACATAATTTGCACTGTCAGCTTTTACGAAACTGTCTATCATTATTTCCACGAATATTTTTGGTATTTTAAACTTACTTGAATGCTGAAAAGTGAAAACAACATAAATAATAACGAAAATCACAAATTAAACTGTATATATAGGTTAAGTTATAGGTTGCTTTGTTTACAAATATTGTGACGTCACACCAATGACAAACGCGTTTGTAATCACGTGACAAAAAGGTTACAGTAGACATTCCATACTGTAAAATGACCGTATAGTGAACTTATTTACTTCATATTTCTAATTTTTTAACCAATTGTTGGGCTTTTATCAGGGCCGGATTAACAACGTAGCGGGAGTAGCAAATGCTACGGGCCCCGTGTCTCTGGGGGCCCCGCGACTTTGCGGAAAAATATCTCTTATTGGACTTACCACTTACCGTCCAATGGTTGATACGGGGTGTCCAAATCTACAATAATTAATAATTTAAATTTAGGGTTTCCGATCTCGATTCGATTTAATCGAAAAATCGATTTTTGAATCTCCGATCTTTGATTTTTTTAATCGATTTTTCTAAATTTGCTCAAATAAAATCAAGAAAATTTTGTTTGTAAAAGTGGTATTTTATTATACACACCTCAAAAAAATTAAGGGATAATAAAAAAAAAATCAAATTTTCAAACAGTTATGTTTCCGCGAAAATTAATTTAATTTGCGTGTTCCAAAGCACATTTAAAAGTTTGTGCTTTCTAATTTTTGAATAAAAATTTCAACAAATTTTATCATCCCTTTCCGTTCTTTGCCAAGGGTTAAAAGAGTTCAAAAAAATATCCCTTAATTTTTTATTAACTTATCAATTTTTTTAAGGATTGTATATTCTAAATCAAGTCAGTCAGCGGCGTAGTTAGGGGGTGGGTAGGGGGACAGGGCGGTCCGACCCGGGTGACAACCTGAAGGGGTGAGACCTGTCTTATTTGTTAAAAAATAAAGCCTATTTACCCATAGACATAGAGCATGGACCGCGCATCTGATTCGAAAACAAGGCCGTGTCAAAAGAAATAGATGGAAAATGATTTGGGATATACTTGCTCTTATTTAATAATTCATTTATTTCATTCTTATTAGAAAAAGAGATAGATGTATCCCGAAAAAAATGGTGTAATATTTCTTCAAAACGTTTGGGATACATATATCTATCTCTTTTTCTAATAAGAAAGAAATAGTTACTTCTGTTTAAATAAGGACAAACCATGTTCTACCTCTTTCTTTTGACACGGCTCTGTTTTCGAGTTAGATGCGTGGTCCATGCTCTATGTCTATGGTATAATATTTACCTCTTTTTTGCTTATTTAAAGCTTCCAATGGGAAAAATGTCTAATAAATTGAGTGAATTGACTTTTTTTTTACTTAATCCGGCCCTGGCTTTTATCAATGAAAATTGATATAGAGATAGTTTCATACCTACACTTTAAGAAACTGATGAGTGTAGTCGACCAAGGGGTACAAAGGTAGTTTTGCAAGGGGTGAAAGAGGCGAAATACTGTTTTTACACGAATAACTTCAAAATAGCAACTGCACTGATTGGTTTCTTAAAGTGAAGGTACCAAACTACATATATATGTACTAAATTTCGTTGATAAAGGAATTATTGTGTTATTTTTACCAGGGCTTCGAACCGGAACTG
Organism: Sialis fuliginosa; assembly: GCA_961205875.1. Classification (NCBI taxonomy): domain Eukaryota; kingdom Metazoa; phylum Arthropoda; class Insecta; order Megaloptera; family Sialidae; genus Sialis; species Sialis fuliginosa. The sequence continues at coordinate 19,473,668 of OY540809.1, read as the reverse complement.
AACCGATAACCGGAAAAATCGTTATTTTTTGCCGGAACGAAAACCGGAACAGAACCGAAATAAAAATATCGGTTTTTACGGTTCAGTACATGTTAAAATACGCGCGTTAACATGATCTTATTTCCCACTTCAATTGTCGTTCGGGCTATCATACAAGTAGGTACCATAAAATATTCGAAATTATGGTAGAAAATTTTTTTTAATACAAATAGTTTTTTTTAAATTAATCACTCGGAGCTAAACCGGAAAACCCGTTATTTTTTGCAGAAAGAAAACCGGAACCGAACCGAAATATATTTTTTTACTCGAACCGGAACGAAAACCGAAACGAAAAAAATAACGGTTCGAAGCCCTGATTTTTACTGTACTAACTATACATTTATAATATTTGATTATATCCCCTGGGTGACATAATTCCCGAAAAACGCTGATTGTTCATGAAGCTATTGAAGACTACCTTGTCATTATGATTAGGCAATACCTTGCCTAATCATAACAAAAATAGCCTTGTAACTCGGCGCGAGAAGAGGAAAATACGTCATCTGAGTTCCCAGCTGATTGGTCAAAAGCTACTGTTAAACAGGTTTATAGTATGGAAAGTCTACTGTAAAAATTAAAAATTACAAACCATACAACATTTTAGAATACAGTAGGGTCTCTTTTTATGCGGATTTGAAGTTACGTGGAGCGATTTTTCATGCAAATTCAAGGATTCTCCGTTTCGACGAGTGAGGTATCAAACGAAAACTGACAATTCAAGAAATTTAAATATATTAATAATAAATAGCAATGCTATCATCATCGGAGTCCTAAAGTTATTATTAAAATCTTCGTTTAACAAGATTGTACAAATGGTGTCGATTTGTATTTTCAAACGGGACGATAATTCTGATAAAAAAATATTATTATAAAAAATATTGTTACTTTTCAATCAAATTAAATAATAAAATTGAAAAACAAATTTATTTTATTTCAAGTTTTTAAATCAATTTATTTCTTTTTGAACAAATATCTTTGTATTTTTTAGACAATCTTATTTTCGTCAATTTTAGAAAATTATGGAACGAATCTACCGTCTAAAAAGAAACCCTACTATACTCTATTATTTTAAGTAATCATCGATTCGTTGTTATTGTATTTAATCTCTCTCCTGACATATTAAAAACCTCAAAAACATACAAAATACATTTAAAGCAGTACTTCATAATGAAGGAACCATACAGCATTGCTGAGTGCTATTAGCTTAATTATTTTATATTGCAGTAAAAAAAAAAAAAAAAAATATATATATTATGTATATATTTTTATTTATTTATGTATATTGTATACCACATATTGACGTTTTGTATACCTAACCAATGGTCGAACATAACAAATAAAATTTATTATTATTATTATTATTTACTACAGGTCCCGTTTATTTCTGGATTATTACTCAGCAACGATCAAGTGATCCGTAATTGGTTCACACTATTTGTACGAACCGGACAGAAACGGAAAGGAGAATGCCACACAGCTCTACAAGAACTAAGAGATGAACTCTTGCATAGATTACAAACGATAACTTCAGCTTCTCACGACGGGCAGTTATTGGACATATACGTAGTCCAGGCTTCGGCATTGTTGAGACTCTATTGCGCGCTTCGAGGAATCGCAGGCATCAAGTAATTAAAGACGGGGGGACATAGAAATTATATAACAGGGGGGAAAGTGAGCCATAGCACTTTATGTAAGTGGACACCAATCATAAGAGAAAGCGACATTTTGATTACTCTTTTGACGCATTTGTAAGTCTTATTTGCATAATGGCTTATAATTAAAGAACTGCCAAGTTATTTTGTATATTAAATACTAGCTTATTGTATAAAATAGTTATTTCTAATGATTTGTACGAAGATAAAAAAAGGAAATTAACTTTTTATTATTTATTCAATTTAAAAAACTTTAATCAAAAAATGAAAAACGTTAGGTCGTAGAGAATGTATTCTAGTATGCTGGTTTTATTTTTTCAACTCAATTAATTGATTAAGCGCAATCGTGAATATACAAAATTTAATTTGTTGTTGTTTTTTTTATAATATTAAATTTAACACTCATTCAAACTGGTGAAATGTTTTTATTTGTACTTGTACCTCGTAGATTTAATCGAGATCTATAATTTGAGACCCTGAGTGTTGAGATATACTGATTTTAAATTTACGGTAACACGCAAAACTGATCTCTGCGCGTTACATTAAGTTTCTGAAATGCCCACCCAGTATCTGACCTGAAACTCTAGACGTTATTCACGTCAAAAAACTAGAATTTTACTACAAATTAAGTCGTGTACAACTGTACAGAATATCAGGTGTATATTCTATGGTCAGATGTAAGCACATAGATAATCAAATTGTAAAGATGAACCGTCATCTCTATGGAAAATGCATTGTTTGACAAAGGTAGATAGAGGTCCGCAATCTTTTCTTTCTCTTTCTACCGACACTTATCGTTTTCGGCTGCCTCACTTTCTCTATGTTATATTATCTCTATGCGGAGGAAGGAGGGGGTGTTATTAATTCGATTGTTTCTACTTTAGGTTTCAAGATGATGAAGTCAAATGCATAATACAGTTGTTGACGTCGCGTCCACCCGCGACTCCGGCTGGTGTTAGGTTTGTTTCTATCGGGTTGTGTATGTTGCTAGCGTGTCCAGCTCTAGCGGCTCAGCCTGAGCACGAGAGACGAGGGATTGAGTGGGTCCAGTGGCTCGTAAAAGAGGAGGCGTATTTTGAATGGTAAGTATTGATACAGCGGCCTTTTTCTTTTTGGTTCCTCGTCATATCGAAGATAGGAAAAACTGCGATTTTTAGGTCACTATGAAACTATTGAACCGATATTGATGAAACTCGGTTGGTTGGTTGGGTCTGGCTTGAGCAGGGTCCCATTTAAAAATCGCGTATTACGGGAGGGTTGACATCCCAAAACTGTTATTATTTCAAGATATCTCAAAACGACACATTATGTTGCGTGAAAATTTTATAGAATATTTTTTGTAGTGTATTCAATTTTTTATAAAATTGGTCACCACAATCCCCTTACTTATTTATCTCAATTTGATAAAAAATCGCCATTTTTTAAATTGCTATTTACTTTGACATATCATTTTGATGTTTGTATAATAGCAAAATTTCGAATTATATTGAAATTGTTAATAATCAGGCGCGTATTAAGAAAAATTTCGAATTAATATATTTTTCTTAAATTTAAAAATTAAATGGTTGGTTTATTTTTGGTTAATTTAGCACGAGGAAGCTCTGTTTTTAGGGTTCCGTAGAAAACTAGGAACCCTTATAGTTTCAATTAAGATGAAATTTGGTATACGGGCAAAGACTGATAACCCAAAAACAGAAATGATAAGATTTTTGAAAAGAACATTTTTTAGACCCCCTTTCCATAGACTGCAAAGTATATTCAAAAAAATGTTCACTTAATCCATTAAGTGGAGTATCTTTAGATAATGTTATATGACCTTTTGATTTTAACACTTCAGTCACGATATATTTGCGTTCATAGTCGTTATCAGAGCGCCCCCCCCCCCTCTAATTTCTAAACTATCGATAAGAAAAATTTGAAAAAAATTGAGAATGTAGTTTTTAATTAGTACTTTCAATGAAAATTATAACGAACACTGTAGCAAAAATAGTTCATGAAAATTTTTGAAATAACTCTTTACAAATCGTAGTGAGAATGAATACGGAACCCTATCAAGTGCGTGCCCAACACGCATTTGGCCGTTTTTTAAAAATATTTTTCAGTTCTATGATATTTTTTTTAAATTCCAGCCAAAGCGGCGCCTCATTCGGAGAAATGCTCCTCCTAATGGCGATCCACTTCCACAGCAACCAACTAAGCGCAATCTGCGACCTGGTTTGCTCAACTCTCGGCATGAAAGTCCCGATACGTCCGAACAACATGACGCGAATGAAACAGATATTCACGCAAGAGATCTTCACCGAGCAGGTCGTCGCATCACACGCTGTCAAAGTACCCGTAACACCGGGTCTAAACGCAAACGTACCCGGGTTCCTTCCGGTCCACTGTATATACCAACTCCTCAAATCGCGGGCATTCTCCAAACATAAAGTACCTATCAAATGCTGGATCTACCGACAGATTTGTAGTTCTACGCGGCCTCTACATCCCGTTCTACCGCATTTGATTGAAGTCTACGTGAATTCTATTCTCGTACCGAACTCGAAGATGATCACTGAACATACGAATGAGCCAATTAGTGAGCTGGAGATACGATGCGTGTTTCAGAATTCGGTTTTTGGAGCGTATTTCGATTCGAAGAAAAAAACTTGTGTTAAGAATTTAGTGCAGCAAGTTCAACCGACGTTAACATCACAGCTATTACTGCTGTATTATTTGCTCCTATACGAAGATGTGAGGTTGAATAATGCACATGGTATCGACCGGAAGATCAAATGCTATACGACCGAGTTCTTGAGCGAACTCCCGATCAAGTATCTCCTACAGCAAGCCCAGAAAGATCAAGCTAGTTATGCGGGATTGTTCAGTGCACTTTTACGATTGCTAGCTACTCACTTTCCGCATCTTTCTCTCGTCGATGATTGGATAAATGATGAAATTACGTACCAGGATTTTGATGATAAGATACACGTATCGCGATATGGATTGATTGAAGCTTTTAATCAGATAGAAACATGCCCGTCTCAGATTAGCAACATGCTGGAAAAAATGCTCAAGAAACGACCCATTGATATATGGCCATTTGCTGAAATAATTACAGAGAGTTTTAAACAAATGTTAGGGAATATTCCACGGCATATACAAGAACTGTATAAACAAGTGTGGTTGCGGTTGAATACTGTCTTACCGCGGTGTCTTTGGGTGATGTCTATCAACGCGTTACATGAGAGTTCTAGCAGGAAAAACGTTACGCTAACGCAGAAGAACGTGCTTGTAGACCCATTGCAAGTACTGCGATGTGATATACGAGTGTTCCGATGCGCGCCGATTCTTGCTATCGTATTGCGAGTGTTGCAAGCGAGTCTCGCGGCTTCTAAAAGCCAACTATCGAGACATCTACTCGATCAGGATAAAACCGCAGTTGGATTGAACGTAACCGAAACTGAAGAACTAAAAAATGCATTGGTTGCAACGCAAGAGAGTGCCGCTGTTCAAATACTTCTAGAGGCATGTATTGAGATTGATGAAGATAGGGTTAAACCTGGACAGATCTATGCATTAAGGGAGATTAGAAGTCTAATCTGCTCGTACTTGCATCAAGTGTTTATCTCCGATCCCCCGCTTGCGAAGTTAGTTCACTTTCAAGGTTACCCTCGGGAGTTGTTATTTGTAACAGTTTCTGGAATACCGTCGATGCATATTTGCTTGGATTTCGTTCATGAATTACTCGGTCAGCCGTCTCTTGAGAAGCAGATATTCGCCGTTGATTTGATATCGCATCTTGCGATACAGTACGCTCTTCCGAGGGCTCTTTCGGTCGCAAGGTTGTCGATTAACACGCTGTTCACTTTGCTTGGGGTTTTACCGATCGATACGAGGACTGAATTATTTTTAGCGATCTTACCGTCGCTTGTACGTATGTGTGAAGCGTTTCCGCCACTTGCGGAGGATGTTGTTAGTTTGTTGATGATGTTGGGGAGGGTTAGTAAGTCGCAAGCGTCGATTAGTTCGCAGCCGGATTCAGAAGCAAGTCAGATTATTTGTTATGAGGTTAAGAAGACTTTTAATCTTATAATGAGTAAAGCGATTTTGAAAGGGAATATTTACTGAGTTTTGGAAAGAATTATAATATATTTTTTAAGAATGTGTAAAAAAAATGTTTTTTTCTTCGCTCTCGTTACGAAATAAGGTAGTTTATGACCCAAAATAAATCCCCCACAAGGATTACCCTATAGTTCAATTTTAAGAGGTGCCGCAAAGGGGGTGGGGTCACGTTTCCCATTTAAATAATATTGAAATATTATTCTTTAGTACTAAAGTTGATATTACTGATTCATGATAATGGATAAAAAAAATCCAGCTCAGTAGTAGGGTAATATTGCTATGTAAGTAATATATATTTATAGAAAATTGACGTTCAAATGTTGACTTTTAACCCTCGGAGTTCACGCCTATTCTTACGATCATCGCGTACAATCTGGGTCAATCTGACCCTGTTCACTTTTTGATCGCCTATAATTTCGCAACTACGGAATCTTTTGACTTACCAAAATTGAGAGGTGCACTTTGAACTATATTAAATGAATTTATAAGTATTACAAGTACCTACCTTTGAAGTATTCAACATTCACAAAATTTAATTTCATGGAAAAAATTGTAACTTTATGGTACTGGTACCGCCCTTTTTAAAATACCTGAGCGCTATTTTCGGTCAAAGCAGTGGCGGTGCGCGAGATTCATGTGAGTCCAGTGACAGTTTATGTTTAGATCAGACACATTCGACATAGTCAGTACGGTAGAGAATTGCCGGTTCAAAGTCGATGTATGGGTCAAATTGACCCGTAGGAGGCTCCGAGGGTTAATGCGCTTATAAGTTTTAAGTCATTGCATTTACACTTATAGCTCTCTGAACTATTTTTATAGAGAATTAAATGTCCTACAAAATTACCATTCAACTTATTTTTATAGAAACAATAGTTTAGCCGTGAAAGCCTTTTAGATGTATAATTTAACAAATAAATCACTTTTCATGTCTGTAACTTTTAATAAGTTGAATTGAGAGATATGACTTTGTAGACACTTTTGTAGAGAATTTTATCTTCTACAAAATGATGTCCTTAAATTTTTTTTATCAGTTATCATGAATTAGTATTACCAACTTTGGTAGTAAAGAATAATTTTTCAATGTTACTTAAATGGGAAACGTGACCCCCCCTTTGCAGCACCTCTTAAAATTAAACCACAGGGTAACCCTTCAAGAGAATTTATTTTAGGTTAAAAACTAGCGTATTTCGTAACGAGAGCAAAATATTTTTTTTTTGCCGCACTCGAGGTAATGTGTATATTTTATTGTAAATATAAATAATCGATTTTAAATTATACTTGTTTTATTAATATTTCCCAACAGTAAGTTATTGTAATCGGTCCGAAAATCAAAATAAAAAATATCAACATATTTTTATATTTCAAGGTCACTATAGTATATTTACACTATTTTACGTGCACGTAATCTCCCAAATAAAAAATGCTATTGACTTCGTTGAGGTGTCAATCGAAGCATCTTGACGTGTATATGATCTAAAAAAAATTTCATCGAATTCGGTCCAGCCGTTTTTTTGTTAGAACGAAAAGACTGCAAAAAGTAGATATGTATCAGAATTTCTTGAAAAAATTTATCAGATCTAATTTATTTTGGTGGCAATCGATACTTTGAAATACTTTGAAACCTTGGATATGATAAAAATTAAATTTTTTATACACATTTTTTTAAACGGTCTAGACGCGTATTAAGTGATATTTTTGGCCCATTCACATAAACTATATACATATATAGAAATAATAAATAATCAATATTCAAGTATTGTGATATTGTCATACCATGTCGGAAAGTTTTCTTTCAACTGTACGGAAAAAATAGTTGGAGACAAAATGGAAGCTAATTAAATTCTCTTGTATAGAACCTTTCTTGTGGAGAATTTAATAAGCTTTCATTTTGTTTTTAACTATTTTTTCTATAAAGTTGAAAAAAAACTGAGGAAACCATTCAAACGATTCAAACCATTATTTAAAATTGTTTTGTAATTTTTTGCTAATTGGCGGCTGATAAAACAGATCTCTGTTTTGTTTTCCGATTTGTATACACTGTATACCATAGATAAGTAAATACTATAGATAGGCAACTCTCATGTATTCAAAAATTAATCAGCGCTTTTGTGAGTGTAGTCATGACGTCATTTTAAAATCCCGCTAAATTTAAATACCCTCAATACAGCTATTATTTTATATTTATATTTGAACATAAAAAATATATTATTAAAACAAGTAATTATGAACACTTATTTTAATAACATAATTTTATGTTCAATGTTATATAAAAATTCAATATTATGTATTAACTGAAAAACAAAGTACATAGTTTACAAGAAAATAAATTTATTTGTTTAAATATACGTATTATATTTAATATAAAAAGATCAACAAATTATAAAGAACAGGAATAATAATTAATATTATTTTAATTAATGAACTATTTATTTTTTAAGCTATATGCTATTACAGGGTGGCGCAAAGGAAGCAAATGGTTTTTAAACATTTACATTAAGTATATTTTTAAATTCTTAAATTATTTTGATGAGATATGATAAACTATAATTTATGGAGATTTTTTAAAGCTACTTATGGAACACTACATCGAGCAAATGACCCCCATTTTCTGCCTTACAAAATGTCCATGACATCAGTTAAAATACTGAGTTGGCGCCTCAATTTCAGCTCAAATATTGTTTTTTAACTGCTGGATAGTCGTTGGCTTATTAACATAAACCCTCCCCTTTAGATATCGCCAAAGATGATAATCTGACGCTGTTAAATCCGGTGAACAAGGAAGCCAGTTGACTGCCGAGTTTTTTCTCCCTTAAAGCTCCATAATGAGTCGGGCGGTGTGTGCAGTGGCACCATTTTGTTGGAACATTACTAGATTGTTAGTAAGAGCAGGTCGAGGAAAAGTTTGAATCATATGTCGGTATCACTCACCTGTTACAGTTATGGCATTTCTGTTAACATCTTCAAAAAAAATATGGCCCAATAATCTTTTGGGATGTAACACCGCACTAGATTGTACATTTAACCGTTAACCCCATTCTACTGGCCAGAGCAATCGTGTCCACTTTTACTTGGCTATATCTTTTACCAGAAATAACTAACGTGAAAAAGTATTTCAATAATCTCTGAATCTTATCTCTTATCTTTCCATTATTAATTCCCCAGACCTAAGAAGAAAAAGAAAGCAAAATAAAAATTTAAAAGTTATGAATTTTTTCAAATCAGTTTGTTTCTTTTGCGCCACCCTATTTCTGTGTCTCACAATGAAATACTCATTTAAAAAAAATAACTGAATCATGTCAGTTTATTGTTGGTTCTTACAATATTAATTTTTTTTAATAAAAAATACTTGGAAATTTAGTATAAAAAAAATGTATCAATGTTTTTTCTGTTGTCATTGATCAGTCGACACAACATACATACCAGCAGCGGTGCACGAGCTATCATAGATCGAATACATTTGGATTTTGTCGTGTCTTCGGAAAGGGCAATTCTCTGCCGTACTGACTATGTCAAATGTGTCTGATCTAAACATAAACTGTCACTGGACTCACATGAATATAGCTCGCGCACCGTCACTGATATATAGATAATTATGATTGATTTATTTCTTCAAGTGATATGACGAATGTAAAATAGTTCTCCGATGTCTTCAATACATTGTTCTGATACTTTTGCTTTTCATATCTATAAAAATATAAGACTATATTACAAAAACAAAATAAATATATGGTATTATATGTAAAAATGTAAACAAACTTACGTAAAAGAAAAGAAATGCAACATCCAATATAGTAAAAATCAATATTCTTCCATAGATTGAATATATTACAGTTGTACTGGTACGATGAATGTAAAGTAGTTCTCCAATGTCTTCAATACATTGTTCAGATACTTTCGCTTTTCATATCTATAAAAATACAAGACTATATTACAAAAACAAAATAAATATATGACATTATATGTAAAAATGTAAACAAACTTATGTAAAAGAAAAGAAATGCAACATCCAATATAGTAAAAATTAATATTCTTCCATAGATTGGATATATTACAGATGTTCTTGTATGATGAATTTAAAATTAACAGACATAATGTCTTCAATATACGATTTTGCAGCATTAAGTATTTTGCTTTCTCTATAAAAAAAATTTTCAATTAGTTAGGTTAAACTTCCTGCTTTAATGAAGTATGGTTTTATTTTTATAGATTACCTCAAATTTATACGATTTATCAGTGAGCATCACATATTTTATAATTTCCATACATTTTCTGGGAATCCTTGTGCTTGTTTTTTATTTTAATTCAAATATTATAAACTTCTTCGCTTAAACTTTATAACAGTCTATACTGCATTATTTATGTATTTTTGTTATTAATACATATAACATAACGGTACACAACAGTAAAATAGCATTATCTATTATATATTTATCAATAATTTTCTAATCAAACGAACGAAAACTAATTTTACAAACACATTTTAACTGTTTCACAAATTGTCAAACAATTAAAATAATACCAATGCATGTATACAGACAGCGGTAAATTTAAAATACAGTCACGTGACAGTCACACTAGCGCTATAAACGGTGTAGTGAAAAGGTTCATCCCTTCCATATGGAGTTACCATACCCTGCTGTATACACTAGTGTCAAAATTTCTAACCTATTTTTTTTTTTGTAAACATTTCACAATAATCTAGGTATATGATCTGTAAATGGAATGATGTTTAAACTTAATTTAAAGTTTTGATACTCCAATAGATAATTTAAAATGATTTAATTGCTATTTAATATACACAAAAAGTTTTCAGTGTTTTTGAAAAAGTTTGTAAATAAGGAAAACAAATACCTATACAATTTTCAACAATTAAATAAATAAGGATAAGGTAGTTTTTATTAAATATTGTATAAATAAAAAACAGTTTATTTTAAATATAATATGTATTTATTTCATTTTATTCAATTAGTTCCAATAAATTATTTTTTAATTTTTTATATTTGTATGGTTGTTTTTTTGTACGCTTCGACCAACTTTCTACCTCTTTTTTCGATAAAATATCCTCAGACGATACAGCGATTGATTTTATTTCATTTTCATCAATTTTTTCACAATTTCTTAACTTAATTTTTCCTTTTTTTATATGTGTTCTACTTTCTTCAACTGCGTCTTCAATAAACGATACCGAATCACTGAATAATTTAATTCCTTGTTCGCTACCCTCATCTGTAACTTTTTCTACTTCATTATCACATATTTCTTTAATTCTACTATCAATAATTTGCGATAATTTTTTCGCTACAAATTTTTGAAATTCCGGCGTAACCCCTAAATTTGTAAACTGATCTGAAAATTCATCAACTTTTCGTAATGATTTTGGTAAAGTATTAATTTTTGAATTATCTGTAATAAAATATATTCGAAATTAGTTATTAGTTCAATATAACCTAAAAAATTTCTAACCTGTATTTTTCATATCAGTCGATTTATTATTAAACATGCTATCATTTATAAAATTATCATCAACGGCTTCTTTTAAACGAGCGCAGTCATCGTCAGATGAGTCAGAACTCATTTTTATGATAAAATAATATATTTTTATAAAATTATGCGTTCATCAAAAGTAAACAAAAAATTGTCAAGGACGCAATGACATAATTCATTTTTATGTTATACAAAAACATAACAATATTTGCTTTATTTTTGATACAATTTATTACATAATTACTTATTCTGTAATCTAGACAGAAATTCGGAATATGTATGTTTTTTTTATCAAAAGTATCTATAAACGCATAAAACTTATTATATTTAAATTATTTCTTATACAATTTTATCTTTATAACTGCATGTATCGTAAACTTTTTATCTTATATACAGGTAATGTTTAAATAAATATATTGCGGTGATGATTACACCTTTAAAACATTTGCAACTATAGTTTTTATGGTATTGTGTTTAACCTTGGCGATCGACGGTTTTTCCACTCGTTTTCAATTGTGTTCACAGAAGTTCTTGTACTAGTTATGTAATTTATATTACGCGCGTTTCATCATAGGTACGGAAAACCCTTTCACTTACTAATACCGAATTCCAGTCTGCATTTATGCTAAGATTATTCGGAATATATGTAACAAGAAATGTGAACAACAAAATCGCTAAAAACCGATCAGCGATTTTAAGCAACAAGTTTCTGCGTTTTAATACGTCATTCCATAGAAACGTATTAAGAACTATGGGTTCTTCAAATTGTAAATCGTTTTCACCTTCAAAGGCGTGTGGGGACGGTAAGATATCGATTAATGACTATACTCGTGTGTTATATTTTTATAAAATTATTAATTAGTATATTCTTAATCTCTATAAGAACGGATGTGGTTTGCCATGAAAAAAATAAGTAAACAAGTCAAAGTCAAAATACTCTAAAACTTGCATATTCATTCTAAATTCAAGTGATAAAAAAAGTATTGATTAGATTACACTAAAACTATATAAATATAGTTTATTTAATAAAAATTTGTTGTTGTCATAGATACTTAATTGTAACAATTGATATATTTAAATTTAAAAATTCTTTCAGTTAAATCTGCAACAATGCTAGCTGAAGAATATATCGAAGCAATTGTCTGCAAAGAAAAGGACATAAACGATAACGAAGCAAAATCATTTGAATTAGGTGAAAGTGGTCAGAAGGTTCTTCTGATCAAACAGAATGGTGTAGTGAGCGCTATAGGTGCTAAATGCACCCATTACGGTGCTCCTTTAGCTGAAGGAGCCCTGGGAGACGGTCGGGTCAGATGCCAATGGCACGGAGCTTGCTTTAATGCAAAAACAGGTGACATTGAAGACTTCCCTGGATTGGATTCATTACCTTGCTATCAAGTAACAATTGAAAATGGTGCGATTAAAGTGAAAGCTAAGAAATCAGAGCTCGAAACTAGCAAGCGAACGAAAAAAATGGCCCTGAGGAATAAATGCGATAAGGCAGTGTACGTTATGGTTGGCGGGGGGCCCTCAGTGGCTACATGCGTGGAAACATTGCGGCAAGAAGGGTTCACTGGGAAAATAATAATGATCTGTAAAGAAAACTATTTGCCGTACGATCGAATCAAGTTATCTAAGCAGTTTGATATTGCGTTTGATAGCATCCAACTGCGGCAGCACGAGTTTTATAGAGATAGTGGGGTAGAGTTGATGCTTAACACCCAAGTCACTTCAATCGATACGAAATCTGACTCCGTCATCTTGAGTAACGGGATGAAAATCAAATATGATAAGTGTTACATCGCGACTGGCTGCAAACCACGCCGTGCCGACATTCCAGGAAACGACTTGAAGAATGTATGTGTTATCCGTGATTTCGAAGACGTCCATTATATAAGTACCCAGCTATCCCCTGAGAAGGAAGTTGTTATTCTTGGAAGCAGTTTCATCGCGCTTGAAGCCGCAGCGTATTGCGTTGATAAAGTGTCTAAAGTGACTGTAATCGCAAGAGATGATGTGCCGTTAAAACCGGTATTTGGGGCGCAGATTGGAGCCAGGATTAAACAATTATTCGAAGAGAAAGGGGTAATATTTATGATTGAGAGTGGAGTTACCAAATGTAACGGGGAAGACGATACTTTAAAAACAGTCGAACTCAATGACGGGAGTACGTTAAAAGCTGATGTGTTCATCATGGGGATTGGATCAACGTTCTACACGGATTTCCTCAAAGATTCCGGGGTCACTATGAATGGAAACGGTTCAGTGCCTGTTAGCGCTCACATGGAGACAAACATAAGCAGGATTTACGCAGGAGGGGATATAGTTGAAGCACCCGTGTTCTCTAGCGGGAATGAGCGAGCGTGCATCGGGCATTATGGATTAGCACAATTACATGGGCGTGTGGCTGCGTTGAATATGGTCGGGAAGAAGACAGATCTCAAGGCAGTACCGTTCTTCTGGATGATGGTGTTTAAGACGTCGTTCAGATATACGGGGCACGGAGCGTACAATGATATACGTATCGAAGGGGATTTAAGCCAGTTGAAGTTTGTTGCGTTCTTCTTAAAGAACGATAAAGTCGTTGCCGTGGCTACTTGCGGACGAGACCCAATCGCAGCTCAGTTTGCTGAATTTAAATCGCAAGGGAGGGAACTTACGAGAAGTGATCTTGACGCAGATCCATTCGCTTGGGCCCAGTAATTTAAAAATATTTTGTATATTTTTTAATAATGTATTTATAATATATATATTATATAAATTGAATACTTGTTTATTCATTTTTTTATAAAATAAAAACTAACCTAACTATAACAATACATCGTATTTATTAATCCCAACTTTCAGTTACTCTTAAATGCGCTAGGCGATCTTCAAGTCGTATGTGAGGTTTGAAATCTACATTCATCATTTTCAGTCGTTCCATACGTTTTTCACTTTTCTGTAATGCTTGTGCGTGTCCATGCGATTGTTCCTACGAGATATTTGTAAATGAAAGTATCGTAACTTAAATATAACGTTCGTTTAATTAATACTCACGACTGTTAAATAAGGATGTCGTAAAAGAAACATATTTTCTTCTTCTCGTTGAAGGTCCCTTCGTTTACAAAATATAGCTATACCGGTGACTTGTTTTACTAGACGATCTTTACCACGGAATAAATGCCCATTCGGATTTTTAACACGTAATAATAATGCTGTTAATCTCATTTTGATTTCCTATGCGATTCAATCGTAGAATTTTTAGGTTAGTTTTCTGTCAACTTTTAAGATTGATAATAGTGGCATCTAGCGTCGCTAGTCGCTATTTCAATCCAATAAATCAAAAATGATGAAATTACGAATTTATTAGTGTAATAAATGTGAAAAATGTAATTGTTTTATTTTCGTTACAAAGATCTATACATAATTTATCAGTGAATCTGTGTACTTATGTAACTATAAAAGTATTTAAAGTTTTGAAATTAAAAGTTGACTTATAGGTTAGAAAGAAACATGATGAATTTTTCTATCATTGGAAAATTTATAAATTCGCCGGTCTCTACAATTTGTATCAATATTTTAAAAAAACAGTTAAATGCACAGTTCCTTATAAGCTGTAAGTACTTATCAACATTTCAAAATGTGCATCCTTCATTAGTTAAAGAGAGTTTTAAAAAATACAATCGAAATGTATCAACAATGAAAGGGATTCAAGAAAATATATCAGCATTGCAAATAAAGAAAAGACCTGTGCGTAAAAAGAAAACAGTTTTAAACGAAGATGTAAAAGATCCAGGTGAATTTTCCGTCATGGCATTTTCAACCGCAGAAGAGTACAATTTAGAATTACTAGTACAAGGTCTCAAAGAACAAGACTTATACGTGCCAAAGAATATAATGAACGTACGAGATGTAGTATGTGCGGTAGCTAAATACCAAGTAGCCGATGAACCAAGGGAAATTTATTTCTTCCGGGAAGGTAGCGTTGTGTTTTGGAACGTAACAGAACTAGAAAGTTCAAATGTACTTGCGTTTTTACGTAAATATGAAGCAGATCAATACAGTGAGCAAATGGTACATGAAGAATCGGAAATGACAAATTATAAATATTCAAACAATGGTTTGAAAGCTCTCGAAGCCGGTGATTTTATTTTATCGGCTCATGAAAACAATGAACTCGAAAGGTACACGTTTTCCAACGCGATGGCACTATCAGTCAAACTGGGGATATGGGAAGCTTCCCTTGATAGATACGTTGATTCGATTGAATTCGTTACGGAAGACTTGAAGCGCGGGAAGAAAATCAAAATGTCGCGTGAAGAAGTTTTGAGAAAACACGGAGAACTCTTAGCGTTGCGACATTTAATCAATTTAAGCTCAGATTTGTTAGACACGCCGGATTTTTATTGGGAACGGGATCAACTAGAAGTTTTATATTCACAGACGTGTAATAATTATAATATATCACGACGCACGAAGGTAGTTTTGACGTTAATTTCGTAATTTTCGCAAAATAATGAATTAATTTTTAGGTTATGAACGACAAGTTGAACCATTGTGTCGAATTGATTGAACTTCTTGCCTCGCACTTGAGCGATAATCATCATGTCCGGCTCGAATGGATGATAATCATATTGATTATGATTGAAGTTGGATTCGAAACTCTACATTATATAGAAAGATTTATTTCATAGTTTGACATTTTGTTAAAATACACTTTTTTATATGTACAATAAAGAGATCTGTATTATCGACATTTGTTTATAAATTTATCAATAGGTGTCGCCATATTTCAGTCAACTAGTCAAGAGACAGATTATTTGTTTTGATATTCATCGTTTTTAATTGTTGCAAGTTTGAAACTAAAAAAAATTGCTATTTATAAAAAATTGATTTATTTATCTGGTAAGAATATTTTCCCCCTAATAATCATTACTGATTTTATGTAGACGTCATTAATTATTTTTTCGTATTTACTAACATAACTTAATTAACTTAACCATTCTCCCCCATCTGAAATAAAACAACATTTACCAATATTCTCTTGGGAGTATTTCTACCTCCTTCCCTTTTTTGTTAGTATTTTTTTCAAAAAGTAAAATTTTAATTTAATTAAATATTTCCAATATTAAAAACAAGTTAATAACAACAATCGAAAGTTTGAAGAACAAATGCCGTTATGTTTTAGCACACTAGATTAGTGCGGTACATATTAACAAAAGTGTAAACACTTATCGCACCGCACATTCGCGAGTCGACCAATAGACGACGCCGGGAACACACTCGGTCGATGAAATAAACGAAATAAACACTGCATACAGCAGCTGTCAGTTGATACTGCGCTGTCGAATTGTTCATACATAACCTCCTAACGCTGAGAGAGTGTACATCACTTTCGGTCTCGGCATGGGGCAAATCAACCCGATATTTAAACATCTTACATGATGATATATTAATAAAAACATATCTGAATTTAATTTCTCTATATGTATCATCCAATAACCGTGATTTTCGTTTTGTAAACATTGATTTGTGAATTTAAATAAAGTGATTGTTGTGGTTTTTGTGTGACAGTTAAATTTTAAACGAATCGATACGTAATACGATATTTAAACGAAACAACTGGTTGTGAATTTTGTTTTAATTTTGATTGTTGTGAATTTTTTAATTATTTGACAACAATGGCTAATACGGTTTTATTAGAAGCAAGGCCTTTCAGGCCATTTAAATCAAGTGAGGAATATTTGTATGCTATGAAGGAAGATTTGGCGGAATGGTTACATACCCTGTATCCAGCGTTGGGAATACATGTGGATAATTTTATGGATAAAATTGAAACTGGTGTTGCATTATGCAAGGTATGTGATATTTTTTTCTTAAAAATGAACTCTCAATACGGAGCTGTCTTACATTTTTGTGTAATTGCGAGTGATCTATATTTATTTGTATGAATTATTTTATTTTCTGCGAAAAGTTATAGCCGTCATACCTAAGTACATGCTGTAAAAGGTGTGAGGAAGTAAAATGATAAAAATGTAGGTAGTGATTCATGTGACATTATTTTTATAGATTATTCATTCTAAATGGAACGTAAAAATATAGTTATTAAATAATACTTACTAGTATTTCATCAAAAAATAAATAAAGCAGATCATTAATTTGAAACTAACGTTAACAAAAATAAATTACATAATTTTATTCATTCGCCCTTTTGTATCTTGTAGAAAAGGTAGTTATATCATTTTTTTTTAAAGTAATTGTGTAAAAATTCATTCTAATTGATTTATGTATTGTTATTGTTTTGAATTACATTAAGCAAATTGTAAACAAGTTTTTTTTGCGTGTTGTATTTTTACATAAAAATAATTGTTTATACAGTAAGTTATGATTGTATATCTTATTTTCTTATATTTGACTACATATTTATTTCTAAAACAAAAAATGAAATTTGATGCAGAAATTTTAGGAAAAATTTTTAAGTTAAGATTTCGTTAAACGTATGTTTTTTATATAGAAAACGACGCGAAAAGTTGAAATTTTCAAACCGCAGGTCTGTATATCAAAGCGTCTCGAGATATCGCTTTTCAAAGTTTAAGATTTTTTAAAATTTCGGAGAGTTTAGATTTGATTTTAGTTAAAGGGTTTGAATTCAGCGTGTCAAAAATAATACTTTAAAACTGGACAAAAAAAATTTGGTCAAAAATCGACATTTTTTTAAGGTAAGAAAAAAGTGCGATTTCAAATTCGTTGACTAAAATCAATTCCGATCACGTTCAAAAGTTCCTGCCGTTTTTCTCCAAAATTTGGAAATATCAAAACTGAAGAGCCATATCTCGAGAACAGTTTGACATACAGACATGCGGTTTGAAAATTTAATATTTTTTCGTAAAATTTCATGCTAAAAATTTCAATTTTTCATTGAAATATCAACTTATATACAATAAAACAAGAAAAAATCATAATTTACTGCTGTGGAATCATATCTGTTAGTTATTTATTCAAATGTATAAAACAAAATCTAAAATAAAAAAAAAATTCGTATAATTTTATTCATCAAATTTCAATTTAACTCGAAGATAAGAAGAAGAAGAATAAATTACCCTAATATAAACAATAATTATCACATTAATTTAATCAAACTGGACAACTTCAATTAATAGAGATAGAGATTAATTAATTAATAATTAAAATCTCACACTCATGGGTAAAATAAGCAGCATCCATAGCTGTTTTTGTTTTTCACTATCCGTATCTGTAATTATTCCTTTATATTTCAATTAGAAACCCTCTTCGTTAGTGAGAGTGAACTCTTTACTTTTTCTTCATTCCTACTTGATTTATTTACTTTTCGGATACATTTCGTAATATGAGGTTTATTACTGCACAAAATGTACAGTTAGCTGTTAGATGAAGATTGATCCCGACGAGTGCGTATTTCGGTGAGTGGGTGTAGCTAACCGTAAGAAGCGTCTTTCAACATTGCGGTCCTCGGGCTATATGTATGTTCTTAGCGCCCACCGAATTCGAAAATAAAAGTGGAATCGATGGAGTTTTTTTTATCTCTCTGATGTACTTTTAATGTATTTTTTTTCTTGGTTAAATGAAGTGTGTTATTTGAATCTCTCAGATGGTATAGAGATTAAATCCGGTACATTTTGATATTGGAGTAATTTTTAGTTAAAAAAAACAGTTTTTTTAATTTGATTAAAATGTTTTATTTGATAAATGCCTTTTTGATTACCACAAATATATTCTTTTAATACGAAAGTGTGTTTGTCCGTCTGTCTGTTAAACTTTTGAACCGATCTTGATGAAATTTTGCAGGGATATAGCTTGCATCCTCAGGAAGGGCATATGTTACTTTGTATGAAGAAAAATTTATTAGATAAAAAATGAGTGTGTAACATTTGTACGCAAAATAGGCTATACTGTCTATATGGCTTAGACATCTAAAAATCTGTTTTCCGACTATCATACAGAAATCTGTATTATCTATCTATATTATTTACCTAACTTCTACGAAGTCTCGGGTAACAGTTAGTATTTTTTTATAAAATTTAACAAATCTATTAAAAAAAATTAAATATATAATTTGGCACATTTCATAAAACTAATGAATTCTAAAAACTAGCTTATTCGAATTTTCCAACTACCAGTAAAACAAATATGATTTATACATAAAAACAATACAATATTTATTATCTAAATAATACATCTTCCACTTAACAACCATTTAATTAATTAATTTTAAGATTAATTTTCACCCAATCGGCTGTGTCTGTACATTCAACCAATCACTAACTTCAGTCTTCCCCTGTTGCACCAACAACGGCCCCACTAACTCCCTACACTTCCTATGATACTCATTAATATACTTAACCTCAAGCTGAGTCATCTGAGACATATCAATAAATTTCGTCTGTATCGGAACAAAAGTCACATTTTCAAACGCCAAAAAGTTATCTTCCTTATTTTTAACATGGGCCTTCACCACAGTCACAACATTCTCAATACGTACCCCGAACTTCCCGATTTCATAATACCCTGGTTCATACGTAAGAAACATACCTTCTTGAAGCCCACTATCATCATGAGAATCTTCAATAGCTGTACTCATAGGTCCTTCATGGATGTTTAAATACATTCCAATACCATGCCCCGTGTAGTGTAAGTAATCGAACCCAAACTCCCATAGAAACTTCCTTGCGAGTGCATCTAATCTACACAATAAAGTCTTATGGGGGAATACAGCATTCCCAAAGTTAATTACACCTTTTAAAACTCGGGTGAAACAGTATTTCTCATGTTCACTAGGCGTTCCAAAGTGTATAGTCCTTGTAAGATCGGTTCCCCCTTCTAAATAATGCGCCCCACAATTAAACAAGTAGATACTTTTCTTATTAATCGTCACATCTTTCATTCCTGATGGGGTATAATGGAACTGCACGGCTGCATTAGCATCTACGGCACTTGTAGTTCCAAAACAAGGACCAACAAAATTCTCTTGTTCCTTCCAAAACTGTATTATTTGATTAGAAGCTATGCTTTCTGTAAGTGGCGATTTATTTTCTACTTCAGTCTCGATCCAATGCAAGAAACAGCAAATTGCTGCACTGTCTTTTAAATTTGCTAGTTTCATATTCTCGATTTCGATTTTATTCTTTATCGATTTCATCACCAAAATAGGACTCGGTACAAATAGGAGTTCTTCTTCAGTAAACCAGAACCCGAGGGAATATGATGAGGTTGAGGACATCCAAACTTTAGTACCTTCTTCTACGTTATATGTCTGTAAGAAATCGTCAAAATCTTGATACTTCTGCAATTTTGGTTTAATTTTATTTTCATTGAAATTATCTTTAATATCCGGTTTCACATCGGGTTCTTTTAAAAATAGATATATCTCTTTCATTGTTACAAAAGTATACGCGTAAAAAACCGGAACATATTTAAAATCACACCCACGCATATTAAAAAGCCATGCAATTTCATCTAATGCAGTTATAATAAGAGCTGTTGTATTTCTTTTCTTCATTACAGTCCTTATATTTTCCAGTTTTTGCGCACTGGAAACCCCTGAATACTTTAAAGATAGAGGAAACAACGGTTCGTTTGGTTGCTCAGGTCGGGTTTTCCAAATAACATCTATCAAATTACTTTCAATCGGTATAAGTGTTATTTCAAACAAATGCCTTAAGTCACTTTCGATATTCTTCCATTCCCGATAGCTGATCATTTTGGGGTCAACACCTATCATAGACTTTGCTGGTAGGTTGTCTGATAGCCACACTCCAATTGATGGTGTTTCTGCTTTACTTGCTTTCATTATTTGCCAGTTTTGATCGAGTTCTATCATTGCTTGACTCACGTATATATCTTTTATCCATAATGCAGCTGATGTCATTGTTATCACTGCAGTTCCTAGATCTCCGGAATAATTTGATACATATTCTAACCTTTCATCCGAGGGCGCCTTCATTTCGTTTTGATGGGCGTCGTGTGATGGAACTATGTAAGCTTCGATCACTTGTGTGACATATTTCTTATTTTGCATGACGGAACGTAAGCTAGCTAATATACCTGACGTATCTTGAGCCATTTATATTGTACAGTCTACAATATATATTCTTTAATGTCAAAATAAATGTATTTATTAAATCAAATGTCAAAAATAGATAACAAAAGATGGTTGCTAAGGATTTTAATTAAGTTTTTTGACTGATATATTTGATAATTAACTTTACACCCCCTCTGGACAAAGGTGGTTTGCACCCCCTCACTTTGGACGTGAATAACGTCTAGTTTCAAGCCAGATACTGATTGGGCATTTCAGAAACTTGATGTAACGCAGCTACCATGCGGGTTTTGGTCTCAAATTATAGATCTCGATTAGATCTACGAGATACAAGTAAAAAATTAATCAATGATAAATGTAATACTAAAAAAACACAACAAAAAATTAATTTTTGTATTAATATTAATTAATTAATTGTTTTTATGTTCGCACAAATCATATGAACTATATAGTTATATATATTTATTTTACAAAAATTCAAACTTTTCTGTGGAATAAAAAAAAAAGATGTATCAATCCATGAGTCTGAGTTAATCCCACTGCTACATATTCATGTCAGTCCCTCGACTGTGCATTCCGATACAGTCACGCCCATTTTTTTTGTATAAATAAAATATTTTTAGATAATTAAAAAAAAAATATGACTACGGTTTTTTCAAATTTGCCTCCAAAGACAAGTGCCCTTTTACGTGCCTGGTCTATGTGCAACTTTTGATAAAAGTTCAGTTTTAATTTTAATTCTGCAAGATTTTTTTAAATTAGTTACAATTATTTACTAAACGTATGCAATATTTTATTATTAATACAATTATTTTTTGTTCCCATTGTTTGTAACATGGGAATGATTTTATTTAAACAATGTACTCGTCAGAAATTAAATAAGTGTTGATAGCTACTATTCATATAAAAAATTATTACTTTCTTTATAATGAACTATAAAGAGCAAATTTTCTTTATATAGGAAAATATTACATTGTTCTATTAATAATATTATATAGGTACGTTTTCTTTTATATAGTATATTGCCAATTAAATATTTTTTTATGTATAACTCCGACATATATGCACCGATTTGAATGATTTTTTGTTTGTTTAAAAGAATATTCTATACTCTTTTATTTTATTAAAATCTGACCATGGACTTAAAGATACGCCACTCAAAATAAGAAAATAAAAAACTTTTTTACGAAAAAATAAAACTTAAAGAAAACCTAAAAACACTGAAGAGTAAATAATAATTTAAATCAGTTTTTGAAGTTTAAGAAAGACAAAAAGTAAATCCGACTGAAAAACTGTTAAATTTAATTATTATATACTTTTCAGTATTTATAGTTTTTTTTAAGTCCGTTTTATTTTTTTCTTGAAAAGTTTTTTTTTAATAAGTACATTGCCAATTAAATATTAAAATAAAGAAGATTTGAGTTAATAATTTGTTCAGATATTAACCAAACAAATTGATTTTCATTTTAATATATTTTTGATTACTTATTTCTTATTAATTTAGTTTTTGGAAATCTATAGTTTTATTTTATAATATTAAATAATAGTAATTCCAGTATAGACCTAATTAACAGAATAAATAAATAAAAAGATTATAGCCTTAACTTGGGGGTATAACTGCATGTCTTAATGTCAAAAAAATATTTTAAAATTAGTAACACTGTTGATAAATGTAAATGTCAATCTCTTACGAAAATTATATCAAGTTGTTAGTATGTGTTAATCTAAAGATATGAACGCATAAGATGACTGTTGATACAAATGGACTTTCCGCGTTGTCCGATTAATTCATTGACCCGGGTCTTAAACGAATTACGTAATGGAAGATAATTTAATCAAAGTTAAATATATGTTTTTGATTCGAGTTAGTAAACATTATATTTAATTTAGATTTTTATTTTTTTATCACTAGCGCATTGGACTCGGTGTTATCCGGGGAAATTAATTCAATTAAACATAACGTAATCATACCCACCCGACATGCCCACCCAACATGCCCACAACACACGATTCACCGCGAATTGTTTTTTTCCGACTTGAAATTTACACAAAATATACAAAAATTATACACCTAAACTTTACCTGTTCATTGAAAAGCTGAATAAAATCCGTTCAGTAGTTATTGAGAAAATATTGTAAAATTATATTTTCAAACTCCCAGGAAATACCAGGTCCCGTCTGAATGAAAATTAAAAATAAATAAATAGGTTAGCAACAATTATAATAATTAATTTCGATATTTTGTCTATCTTGGAAGTGAAATGTTTCTTTATAATTCATTTTTAAATCAATATATTTCAAAATATTTAAAAGAGACGTGCTCATTATATTCAAAATAAAATATTGAAACCGCACATTCTTGTAAATGATAGAATTCTTTATTCCATGGCTACTATGTTTTTATATAAATGACAGTTGTATTGTATACTGTCACATAATGGAAATAAAACACGACTTGATAAAGATTTGTTTAGTCTTTTGACATTAAATCTTAGGTTTTTATAAAATAGTAATAGCAATGATACTGCTCAGAAAAATTATCTAACTATTGGTGAAAACTGTTTTGAAATCGGTTCAGTAATTCCCGAGTCTATAAGTCTCATACAAACGAACATTTCTTTTTATATATAGAGATAAATTATTTCAATTTATCCCACCAAAATATTGTTTTAAATATATGTAGTTGTATTGAAATTATTTTTTTGAGCAGTATGGGGGGGGGGGGGGGTAAATTGACTGAGCTATTTGATTTTTTCTCATGAATCGGCAATTTTATATTAATTTTATTAATATTATTAACGTGAAATTATTCCGTTTATTTCAATTATAGGTTTCTCAACTAAAATTAATCAAAATGTATCATAATATTCACATATTGCTAATAAATAATAATGTTTCAATTAAGACCTTAATTGGACTTTTATTGCAACATTATTTAAAGAAATAATACACAAAAATTATTTCCCAAATGTATTTATTTAAATATATTACTAAAAATTTAATATGACTGAAAATACATACATACATATACAGGAGGGCGCAACGAAAACGAAACGGCCGCGTTTTTGGTCAGTTAAAATAGGATTTTGAAAAAACGCTCGGACACGTCGATTTTGCTTTCAAGGGGGACATATTTTTCAATAAAATTTTTGCAAGAATCTTTTCAACCCTCTGCGCTATGAGCACAACCCTTAAAATTTTAAATAGCATGATAGGGTAAGTGATACCTCATTTGAAAGGTTTTTTCATTCTAAACAAGGTGCTTTTTGTTTTTGTCAAATCTGTTTAATTTTAGTCATGTTCTTTACATTTTTAATTCCATGAATGCATTTATTTTCTAAAAAACATTCAGAACTAAAATTCAAAACAAAGTAGGCTTATTTTCTTATCAGATAATTCACAAAAATTTACTAACATCCAAAACTTTAATTAATTCAATAAATGTTCAAATTGAGCTCCGCTAGCTTTCATACAAAAATACAAGTTATGCTCAAAATTATTTCTGACTTGTTGAAACGTTTGGGGAGTTAGTTGGCGACATTCCTCGATAATAAGCCTACTTTGTTTTGAATTTTAGTTTTGAATGTTTGTTGTGTTGATCAGAAAATAAATGCATTCATGGAATTAAAAATGTAAATAACTTGACTAAAATTAAATAGATTTGAAAAAAACAAAAAGCACCTTGTTTAGAATGAAAAAACCTTTCAAATGAGGTATCACTTACCCTATCATGCTATTTAAAATTTTAAGGGTTGTGCTCATAGCGCAGAGGGTTGAAAAGATTCTTGTAAAAATTTTATTGAAAAAGATGTCTCCCTTGAAAGCAAAATCGACGTGTCCGAGCGTTTTTTCAAAATCCTATTTTAACTGACCAAAAAAGCGACCGTTTCGTTTTCGTTGCGCCATCCTGTATGATACAACATAATACGAAATGGCAACTTTATCTAACATTAAGGGCCCAATTTGTAAAAGTAATAGTAAATAAATTAATTATATTCTTTGTTCTTATTCACAATTTTTTATTTACTTTGTAATTATATTGAATTAAATATTCAATTTCAGAAGATTTATGACTAAATTAAATAGTATATTACCGTATCATTATACTACTATTTTTAGGCACAATGCAATACATATAGGTTTTATTATGTTTTTATATGCTTATATAAATTATAAATATATTTTCCCAAAACCGACTGCCATATAAATTATATTAATCAATAATAAATATTTACGAAATTCGTTAATCATTTTAATAATAAAAACAAATTTATTAAAAAACATCTGCCAAGTAAATGCACAGTGCTTCCTCGTGCTAAATTCACTAAAACCGATAGTGTTCAGATAAATTGCCTGGCATTGGTTAACCATTTAATTTTTATACAAATTTTACTAAAAAATCTTAGTTCGAATTTTTTCTTAAAACGCACCTGAATATTTTTTCATATATTTTTAATTTTTTGACAATTTCAATCTAAATCTAAATTTATGCAAATGTCAAAATGACATTTAAAACGTCAAAGTGACATTTAAAACGCCAAAGTGACATTTAAAACGTCAAAATGACACTTAATATATCCAATCCAATATCAATTTAGAAAAACAAAACACGAATTTTTAAAATTAATTTAGATAAATCTTTGTAAGGGAATATTTTACAACAAACGTAGTAGACCCATATTATAGGAAATTTAATTCTCTACAAAAAATATTCTATAAAATTTTCTCGTAACATGTGTCGTTCTTGAGATATCTTGAAAAAATAAATATTTTGGGGTGTCACCCCTCCCCCTTACACACGATTTTGATGATTTTGAAATGGGACCGTCCTCAAACCAAACCCAACCATCCGACCAAGTTTCAATAATATCGGTTCAGTGGTTCATGAGTTATGCGTGTGACAAGGATTCAGGGGACAGACGGACGGACGGACGGACGGACGGACGGACGGACACACGGACAGACAGACAGACACGGAACGAAAAGTGTTTGTCTTGACGTGAAACGGATAAATAAATTAAAAATTTTGAAATTGGAGAACTTTTTTTTTGTCTCAATCTGAAACGATCACATAGCTTCTCGTATCTTCGATATTGCGAGGAAGCAAAAAGTAGCTGTTCAAAATTGGAAATACATACAAAATTGGTTGAATAATTTTAGGTTGTGCATTTTTTTAAATCAATATACCTACCAAATAAAATAAGGTACTTGCACTATAATATTTGTTGATATTTGGTTATTACCATTACTGAATCATAATCTATAGACACTTAACTCACAATCAGCTTAATTTGATGACAATCGGCCAATGTATGTCAAAATGTGTCTTTGTAATTATCATTTTGTAATCATTAGCAAGTGTCCATTATTGATTTTAGTTTATCCATTATTGGTGAAAAAATATAAACAAAATAAAAGACTGGCACTTATGCAATTAAATTGATTTAATAAAGAGGTACTTGAGTTCATCAGAATTACAAAAAAGAAGCCCACCAATCCCCCAAAAACAGTATAACTTGCTCTTAAGGTCATTGACCCAGCACCCATTTAGTTGTGAACTATCTGTATTTTTTTCAATACAAAACAGATTTGATTTCGAAAAATTTAATTTTTAATTTATATGCAGAACACGTCTACATTAAATGGAAATTTTTACTTTGTTAATAATTAAAAGTAAAAAATTTAGATATAATTTAGCGATCGCAGTATATAGAATATATACTATGGCCTCGCCGACTCTAGTTGTTGCACTCGCACACGTCGTTTGCTTGTAAGTCGCACTCTATTACTATTACGGATGATTTTTTCACGCGTCTTCACAAACATGTCGTCATGGCTGTCATGTATTTCTAGTTTTTCATTACTTAGTTCTGAAACTACACGGAAATGCATGTGTTTTATAATTTTTATAGTATTTAAAAGAGTTGAAGTTTCGAATAATCAGTGTTTAAAACGTGTAGAATTTCAATAAATAGAGCACTGAGTTCTCTCATTTATCGTGTATTAAAAACTCTATTTTCAATATCCAATTACTCAAAAACCATACGTCCAATATTTAAAAAAAATTTGTAAAATATATGAACTATTAAAATTTTAGATTTTTATCTATACCTACATTGCTCTAATGATCGAATAACCTTAAAGCGGTCAAGACTGGTGCAAGTAACTTATATATTTGAAATTTACATCTTGAAGTTTGGTTAAATGTATTCATTCGTTTTTACTTCTGGATAAATAAAACAATCGTAATAATAATTAATTAATTAAATATATACAAGATAATTAATAGAAATAATACAGAGCAGTTGTTTATTATTGAAATATAGTTGGATTAGAGTAACAGGTTGAACGAATAAGGTAATCGACATTGAAATCGAAACGCGTTTAATAAATTTGTTGTAAATAAGGCTGTGTTTACATGAAATAGACATTTTTACGGCATTTCAAGCCCACGCTATACAAAGTTCAGAATATAAATTATATAATTCAAATTAGTATGGTCATGTTTGCGATAAAAAAAGTTGTACTGGATTTTCCGAAAACTTTTAAATGTCTCTATTTAATTATTTTTATTTTTGACTGTAGCCTTATTTGATTTTTTACGTTGAATTGTATTTTATATTGACTTTATTTTATTTGGACAGTTGGTAATTTTTTTTTTGTATATGAATTCAATAAAAAAAACGTATAACTGTAAAGTTTTTATTCGTTATTTCACAATTTTTGAAATCCTACAGACATTTTTGCTTTTGGTTTGGCACCGACATTAAAAATTGTTCAATTTAATTATATGTATATTATTGTATATACTTTTTAATGTTTTTAGGATTTTTTGGAATGTTTTATATTTTTCCCTTTTGAGTGGCGTAACTTTAATGTCCATGATCAGATTCTGATGAAATTTATAAGGGACAACCTCGGGAGTATACTCTTTTAAACAAAAAATAAATCGTTCAAATCGGTGCATATTATTTGTTATGTCCGAACATAAATAAAAAATATTTACAGACGAATTTCCTTCTTTTTTGAAGTCAGTTAAAAACTAAAAAAATGACAATTTATAAAAATTTAAAAAAACACTATCATATAAAAACCCTCCAATGTTTCGTTCTCTTTACATACGTATATATTTCACAACACCAATTCGCGTATATATATATGTACATATAACTCATTAATTACTTAATTGTCATTAACACTAATTGTCCAGGAATTCTTTTTGTTTTGTTAATTGTCTCGGCGACAATAAATATCTTTTTTTGTAACAAACTGTTGTCTCGCTTAATTAAGATAAAATGGCGCTTAAAACGACATTCCTCGTTCAATAATAATTAACAAAAATATGCGCTAAATTAACTTAAATGTCATTATTTATTTTTATTTTTCTTAAGATCGTTTCTGCAAGATTGCAATTGTGGAACAAATAATTATTTATATTAATATGAATTGTCTTTTTAATGACGATGGATTTGAAATCAAGTGTCAAGGGTGTTACAAAGTTATTTATTGTAATTAATACGTCGTATATTGAGGTTCTCAATTCGACAGTATATATTTTTACAAGCTTTCATTTTACTTCACCTGTTAGTTGTTAAGATCAAATATTGCAATCCAAATTTCGACTAATTTTAATTAAGTTAGAGCTTGGATACCTATATAAGTCCGATGACAATGCAAATACAATATAGTATATTATTCTAAATCCAATATGTCGAATTACCTTTTTCTTCACAACCCCCTTGACATGGGTATCAAATGAAAGGGTTTGACGATTAGAATACGAGAAGTCATCTGACGTCATTCGAATTCAAAATGGCGGACACGCATGATGGCGGATTACCTTTTTCGTCAGAACCCCTTTGATACGAGTATCAAATGTTAGTTTAATTGTTAATGTAAATGTTAGTTAATTAGTTATTCAGTCAGTTACTAAAAATTTGAAAAACAAGCTTGGGGTGGGATGAGACCCTTTAGGTCCATACAATCAACTTCCCAACGCAGTATGATTATAAATACTTGAATACTGATTATTTATTGTTGCCGTATACCTATATAGTTTATGTGAATATTTTTTTAATATGTATATGAAAAATTTAAATGGAATTGGTCAGAAATAAAACTCACCTTTGTAATATGCATATTAGTTTTCTAATATCTTAATGTCAATATTATAACACATACCCCTTCTATGGCTGTTTAGGCACGTATAACAAAAAAAATACTGAAATACATTTTTCATTATTTGTATTGTAGAATATTTATATTAAGTTTCAAGTAAATCCGACCAAAAAAAATTTTACACTCCTTTTTACCTTCTTAGGGGTTGAATTAACAAAAAAAATACTGGAATACATTTTTCATTATTTGTATTGTTGAATATTTATAAGTTTCAAGTAAATCTGATAAAAAAAAACTTTATACCCCTTTTTACCCCCTTAGGGGTTGAATTTCGAAAAATCCTTTCTTTCAGATCATATTTACGTCAAGACGCTTCGATTGGCACCCCAACGAAGTCAATAACTTTTTCATTTGCGAGATTTCGTGAACGTAAAAAATGAATTTTTGATTTTGATTTTCGGACCGATTACAATAACTTCCAGTTGGGAAGTTAAAAATTAATAAAAAATATTTTTATTTTCTCTTCCTGAAAGCCATACTTAATTTCTATTTTTACAAAAGCTACTTATACATTTTCTTTATGAGTGCCCCACGCTTTTATTGGTTTTAGTCTTACAAGCCTGAAAATTTTGTGATAGATGAAAATTAATTTAATATGCACTTATTTGGTCGATGTTTGAAAGAGTATGATCCCATATAAATTTTATCAGAATTTGACCATGGATTCAAAGATGAATTTTGAAGATACGCCACTCAAAAAGGGAAAAATAAAAAACTTTTTAAGAAAGAAAAAAGTAAAATTGACTTCAAAAATTGTAAATTTAATTGTAGGTATATACTCTTCAATTATTTTTTTCTTAGTATCGAAACGTTGAACGATAAAACGACCGAACAGACGCGGCTTATGCCCAGAAGCCAAGATCAAAATTAGTTTATTGTTGACTTTATAATTATTTTTGTTATATAATTGGTCATAAATTTAATTATAACAATATGTAAATATACTTTTGTTTACATATTAAACAATTATTTATAGAATTGTACACAGTTTCACTTTTATTTTCATACAACAAAAGAAATAACCTAACTATTGTTGAACTATATAAACAATTTGTTTAGAAATCTGTTTTTTTTTATCAATAATTAACGGAAATAAAAATCGAAAGTAATAGTCAATCAAGAAAACTACTATTGTATTTATTTATTATTTGCATTGTTAATAAATGTACAAAATTTAGTTCATTGTGTTGTAATTTCAATCAATATTTTCTTACATTAATTTTATTTATTAATAAATTGAAAAATATTTAACATTTAAATGTTTATTATTACTTAGAGTGTATTAAAGGGTTGAAGGATGTAGGGTTATTATATTAAATATGAAATATAATTGATTAATTCGGTCGGCTAATGTAGAAAATCCTATTAACATTAGCTTTACTACGGTATTTTAGGGTTGAATGATGGTTGTTTAAAACGTAATTTATTATAAAAGGGACTATAAACTATTTTATTTTTAAATTTTTATATTTAAAACTATTTTATTGCTCTACGATTATTACTTCCTGAGATATAAGGTTACAAAAAAATTTGATATTTAAGTAAATTATGTTTTTATATTATAATTTTAGCATTTATGATTAAAATAATATCAATTTAATTTTATTTAATCATTATTTTAATAATAAATGTTCCATTCGTGAAAGTAATTTACCAACCCGATAGCATCTATGTGATCAATAAAGAGTTAATTTTCTAAAACCTCTTCCAGGTTACATTAATGGCATATAAATCCAAGGAGCTAAAATGCTGGAAGAATCCGGGAATTCTAATAGCAATAAATTTACGATAGTTCTGCAGTCGTCTTTATATAGAGTCCTTCACAAATTATTGGGAGACGAGGCCAATGGGTAATAAATTGTAACATCTACGCAAAAAACAGAATTAAGATGCGGAATTCTTTTTGGTGTAAAAAAAAAGTATATTTTATTTTATTTTTGTGCTACTGGCACCAGTCTTGGACAATATCCCACTTGTTTAATTAAATGTAATTAAATTAGAAATATTTGTTCATATTTGATAACTGCTATTACTGAATTATAATCTATAGATTACTTATCTCTAAAACAGCTTAATTTGATGACAATCGGCCAATAGATGTCAAAATGGTGGACATTTAAATTAATTATTTGTATAATCTATTTATTAATTATTATATTATCATAGCATTTGCTTTACATTATTTACTTTTACGATTCTTTATTTTATAACTTTTGTGTTGTACTTAGTACTTATCATTTTGTAATCATTAGCAAGTGTCCATCACTGGGTGTCCATTACTGGAGAAAATACATAAACAAAATAAAAGGTTATAATTAAAAAACAAATTATATTTGCGGACTTTGATAATTCAGTTGATTTAATAAAGAGGTATATAGTTGTTTTATTAGTTATATGAGTTCATGAGAATTATAAAAAAGAAGCCCATCAATCTCAAAAAACAGTGTACTGTGATCTTATAGCGGCCAAGACTGATGCCAGTATCTTATATGATAATTTTTTTGACAGGGGCCCGATATAAATATCTCTCTACCCCCTCCCCTCGCTCTTGAACAGAACATATGTATGTATTTATAATTTATACAATACAAACTTCAAATCATTCGTTAACATTTACGAATTTCACCAGAGCATGTGATGATAACAAATGTTACAAACTATCTAATTGTAGGTAAGTGAAAATGTTCGCACTTGAGGTGTTCTCCTATGTTTTATTATTGTCATGGCACAGTTTTGGATGCCCCGATTCTAAATCAAACAATAAATATACATAAGTGTGACAGATTGCTCTCACACACACACCCATATAGTTTGTGTGTGTGTTTTTTTTGTACTTATATAAAAAAATATAATGGAAATCGAATTTGCGGTCTGTTTAAATTAGCTTGAAGTACTTAATACTTCAAGTACTGTTTTATAATAATTGAATTTAACAAGTAAAGTACAGTAGGATCTTTTTTTACGCGGTAGATACGTTCCAAATGCACAGTGCTTCCTCGTGCTAAATTCATCAACGGAAGTTAATTATTGAACAATTTAAATAAAAACCGATATAGTGTTAAGATAAATTGCCGGGCATTGGTTATCCATTTAATTTTTATACAATTTTACTAAAAATATTAGTTCGAAATTTTTCTCAAGACGCACCTGATTATTTTATGTATATTTTTAATTTTTTGACAATGTCAATCTAAATCTTTTATGCAAACGGCAAAATGAAATTTAAAACGTCAAAATGACTTTTTATATGTCAAAGTAAATATCAATTTAAAAAAATAAATGACGATTTTTAAAAGCAAATTGAGATAAATCTTTGTAAGGGAATATTTTACAACAAACGTTGTAGACCTAGATTATAGGAAATTGAATGCTCTACAAAAAAGATTCTATAAATTTTTCACGTAACTTGTGTCGTTCTTGAGATATCTTGAAAAAATAAATATTTTGGGATGTCACCTCTCCCCTTTACACACAATTTTGTGAAAGAAATTGATGAAAAACTTTTAAAAAAGTTTGTTTTTAAATTTTTTTATTTACTTAATTTTATTACAAAGTATCAATATTTTTTCATGGGCATTATCGTCGCTATTTAAAAATACAACTCGATACCTACCTTTTGTGAAATCTTGTTAATTAAACGAAGTAAGGTAGTGGCACCAGTCTTGACAAGGACCCCAGTAATGGCAAATTTTTAATTAAATGTACTGAATTAGAAATATGTGTTGATATTTGATTACTACTATTTCTGAATATTATTCTATGTACGTTTAACTGTCTTACAGCGTGATTTGATGACAATCGACCATTAGGTGTCAAAATGGTGGACATTTAAACTAATTATTAGTATAATTTATTTATTAATTATTATATTATCATAGCAACTGCCTTACATTGTTTCAAATTTGACGATTCTTTCTTTTATATCTCTTGTGTCGTAGTACTTATCATTTTGTAATCATTAGCAAGTGTCCATCACTGCGTGATTTTACTGGCTTTACTTTATCCATTACTGGAGAAAAAACATGAACAAAATAAAATGCTATAATTTAAAAAAACAAACTACATATATTTGTGGACTTGTAGCGGCCGTAACTGGTGTCTTTACCTTACTTGTGACAGCTCTGATTATTATAGAAATAAAAACTTATTTAAACTGTCACAAATTCATTTATATCTTTGTTTATAATTAGGTAGACATAGAGAAATTTCCCATTCTGTTATTTGTATTTGCTGGTAGAGTAATTATTCTATCTATAAATAATACACTCGTGTATGTAATTTGAAGAACTCTATTGCAAGTACTCTCCGTTTGTCTAGTCTACATAATATAACTTTTACCTTTGGGCTGTCGGATTTGTGCTAATTGTCGGATAGATGCTGAAAAAAAATTGGAAAGCAAATTTTCTTACATGTGATGTTTTGACTATAGATTAACATTTAATGATTTATTTATAATTGTTCAGGGGTTATTTTAGTGCGTAGTTTTAGCTTGTTTCTGCAGTTACAAAAATGAAAACTGCAGTTGTAAAATTGTTAAATTGACAGACATTTTTTCAAAATATTAAATTACTTACTATAGAATACTGTGATAAGTATATATAATATCATCATACATTCTATATTTTATTTATCAATGAATTTTGTATCTTAAATCTCTCAAATTAATGAGAAATATTCTGAAATATTTTTGTATAATATGTATGTAATTTATTAAAATATTTCTATGATTGGCACGTTACAAACTTTCCCCTAATTTGTTTTATACATAAATCAATACATAAATTATTAAATAATAACCTATAAGAAGATTATTATTTCTTTCTAAATATTATTATAGAAATATTTATAACTTTCTTGCACTATGATATTAATTTTATGACATTTATATTACTTTATATGTATACAGAAAAAAAAACAATAAAATGCGGCGTTTAATCTTTATCTGTGTTTTGCATCTTCATTATCATGGGCGTCAGTAAAAATGTGCAAAGGAGGACAGATATTTATAAATGTGCTATTTTAAATCTTCTTTGACTGTATAATATAGTTTTTGTTTCAATTATTATTATATAAAGTACCTATAAACTAATTTTAGCAGCCATATCAATTATTTTCATAAAAATATATTATAAATAAAAAAATTAATATTTTTATTTGTATTTCCAAAAATATTAAAAATAATAAATAAAAAAAATATTTTATTTAGGTATTTTCTGAAACGGAATGGGTTGTGTGGGTGGGAGGGAGGGAGGGGGGGCATGAATCCCGGAAAGGTACAACAGTGATACCTACGTATATATAATTAATCTACTTTAGGGAAATATATTTATTACAAAATTTATTCTCTCAAAAATGTTTGTATTTATTACAAAAATATATTGATTTCCCTTAGAATAATTTGATGGACGCCTATGAGCACCATTATGTATTGAGTTAGACCGCATATGTACATATATACTTTCTTTAAAACCGAAATAATGATAATATTACAATCGTATTAAGAAAAAGTTGTCGTAAATTTTTAATACACTCGATAAAAAAAGAAATAAAATTTTATTTCTTATTAATGATTTTGGTTTACCGTTGTTTAATTTTTTTGAATTATCTAAAGTTAATCAAATTAGTTAATTATTACTTGTTAGATAATTAGTGAAATTTCGTTAATTTTACGATGTATTTAAAATGAATTATGTCTCTTAATTTTTTGAGTGACTCATTGACTAGAAGAAATCAGTTTTTTTTTAATAGACAAATTTCTGCCTAGCTTTTTTATTTGGATATCGGCGAATGCCTACACGACCTGATGTTTCTATACAAGATACATTCGCCCATTTTATTACTGATCAGCGTCTTGTTAGAATAGCGTGATGATTTATAATTTTAATAGATTTAATTAATTTTTAAATCTCAACAGAAAAAAATGATTTGTACTTTTTGTTGTGATTCGTTTTTGTTAGGTAATTTAGGTATTGATTAGTTATTATTACAATAATAACTAATTGTGTTTGTACTTAATTAAACTATATTCTTCAAAAATTCTAAACAATAATTCCTTTGTCCACGCGAGCGAAGTCGCGGGCACAGCTAGTAGATAATAAATTTTATAATATAAATAATGTTTGTAATATTTACAACAATCCATCAACAGTTGTATCTTGTTCAGAAACTCACAGACAGATATCTCAACAACAAACAACAAGTGGTATGTTCAAGTATTCTTTACTTTTGACACAATAGAGGAAGTGTGATGATGACAAACGTGACGTGTGTCACATAACCCCGGGCTTCCGCCGGATATTGCAGTGCTCACCACCATTGGTGCCAACTGTGATGACGAAATATTAACATCTTCGCGAATAATACCTATTGTTGTTATATAAGGTCATGAGCGCCGCCTCTTTGGCTACAGGAGCTCTTTATAAGATGTTCAGGGGTATACATAGAAAAAAATTCAGGGGAGGGAGGTATCTTGAGAAATAATTGCATTAATAAACTTCTATTTTTCTTGCACAATTAGATTATTTGTAGAATACAAAAAATTGCGTTAACTTATTCGATCCTGGGGGTAGGGGTAAGTACTTCGTTTGCTCCCCCCCCCCCCCCCTCTCCAGACACCCATGTATCTGGTTTACATTTTTAGTTCTCGGTTTCTTCAAAATTTATAGTGATATCGTGGATGTTAGTTAATTAGTTAGGTGGGGAGGGGTAAAATGACTATTACGAATTACGATTCTCTTGCTGATGTCTTTCTTGATTAAAAATATTTTTAATGTTAGCTCTATTTTTACTTTATTATACAGTACATTTCATGAATTACTCGTATTGAAAGTCCTTGAATCACGCACGACCTACAGCCAAAACGGTGAGACTTACAGACATGAAATTTTAAACTATAGGTGCACACCTCCTATTTTTGAAAACCAACAATAAACCGGAAACGAATGTTTACTGTTGTCAATTTTTAAATTTTTCGAATTATTTTTGAAACGGTGCGTAGTAGAAATTTTTTTTTGGATTAAAGTTGTAGAAAATACTCTTACCTATAATTTATTTTGTTAATTTTATCCATATTTTTTGTTTTAATCATATTTAAAAAATAAAATAAAAAGTTTTTTTTTTATTTGATTCTTTAAAATCATATAAATAAGGTTGATATCGTTTTATCTCGTTCTGGTAAACGAGATAAACCCAAAAATCTTTCTTTATTTCACTTTCACTTATTAATTTAATTTAAATACATTTAAACACCACTCAAAAAGCTACTTAAACGAAAAAGGTCAAACTAATTGACATATTTAAGAATTGTTTGTATAACATTTTATTTATTATATAAGTACATTTATTATTATAGTATTTAAAAAGATAATTAACTTTCATAAATTTAGTAATAAAAATGTATTGTTAGCTTAAGTAACATCACCCACTCAGTCACTCTATTCTTTAATTTCTTGCTATCATTTACTTATGTTATTATACATATGTATTAACAATTTTCCTCAAAAGGGCAATTTGATTTAATCATTATATTTCATATATATTATTGCTGTGTTTGTTTTGTCGAACGTACTGCTATGTTTTTTTACTGATTGTTAATAGAAGGGAAGGGGGTGGGAGGCATGTACGTACTCTAATAATTGTACCCGCACACGGATGTTGTCCCCTTTTTATTTATTGGACAGTATTTTCAGTTTAGAAAGTCGCCATTTGTAATTACGGACCCAAATTGGTACAACAATAATATTTAGAGAGACACAATGGTCGGCCCGCCGGCGGTACTTGGAACCAGAACTTGCGAA
This sequence comes from Sialis fuliginosa, assembly GCA_961205875.1. Lineage (NCBI taxonomy): Eukaryota > Metazoa > Arthropoda > Insecta > Megaloptera > Sialidae > Sialis > Sialis fuliginosa. The sequence goes on along the minus strand of OY540809.1, from coordinate 19,436,358 downwards.
TTATTATTATATTTACATATGAAATTGCAAAGAATCTCTGCATAGGTACATAATATGTATTATTGTTTTATAAACGTAGATAATTCTAGTACAATAGTATTATTAGGCAAATAATGTTTTTTTCAATTTGAAAGTATGCTAATGACTTTTTTATTTCTTTGGCATTTTATATGTTACGTTGTCGATGGATTTTAACAATTCTTAAATCTATAGACCAAAAATAAATAATAGGCTAGCTAATCTGTAGAAAAATTGTGCCCTCTATATGAAAATAATATTTTTTTGTTTTTCAATAGTTATATACATATTTTCAATGGCTATTACCCGCGACTTCGTTCGCGTAGAATTTAGATTAGGTAATACGCTAGATCTCTATACCATATAATTCATACAAATATCACACACTCATTTTTTTATCAATATTTTTTTCTGGATACAAAGTAGTCCTTCAGGATGAAAGCTATCTCCCTGCTTTTCAAGATCGGTTCAGCGGTCTAGCAGTCAAAAGGTAACAGACAGACACACATTCGCATTTATAATATTAGTATGAATTAATAACATAATCTAACTGAGGAGTCACCTGCAGAAGTGGTCGATCAGTTTTCATTGAAATTCGCTTATCACAAACTTAGTACATAGGCTCCTCCCATTTGATTATTATAATATTTAAATCATTTCTCCATGTACCAAACAAAGGCAGATATTTGGAACTCATTTGCTAGATAAAGAAGTACTTTTCGTTTATAATATAATAGGTACTAATATATATTTATATATTTGTCCGATTAAATTATTATGTAATCTATTGAAAATGATATAAGTAAAGGCAATAAATATTTGATATTACGAATTTTAGTACTTAAATATGTTTAATTAATGAAATGGACGTATATTTGTGTTTTTATTTAAAATGATGTGACTATATAAGCTCCGCCGCAGAAAAAGATAACCGATAATGTTCGTCTTGATATTTTTTTTTATTATATCATCAAATGTCGGTTGGAATTATCCTCTTCCGACAATTGTCTTAATATTTTGAAATCTGTTGTAATCGATTCTGACCTTTACGGTGGCAGACGACTTCTGAAGCCCATACGTATACATACATATATGATTAATAACATATTATAACTGTATGTATATACATATGTATCGGTAAAACATTTAGATGTAAAATATACATATTTCTGTATTGCCATAGAAACACAATAAACAATCGAATGTTTTGACATTTGAATAGTCAATTGTTTCATATATACCTTGACAAGTGCTGCACTCTAACGGTATTTACTATATTTATAAATAGATCGTAAATTTTAAATTTTACAATGATGACCATTTGTGATTTATTTACATAATATGAAGAAATAGGTGAAATTTAATATATTTACTTTCATATTATTATTTGAATGCATATATTTTACAAACTACTTGTAGATATCCATTAAATTAATTTGTCCATGGATTTTTCAAATGTCAAAACGATTAATTATATTTTAATTTACGTGAAAATTGTATAGAATATTTTTTTGTAGAGTATAGAATTTTCTATAGATCTAGATCGAATGGAATATTAACACTGCGAATGAAATTTAGAACAGTGGTACTTCAATTTACTAAAACACATATACACGTTCAAAGCTTGGAAATTTCATTCACAAGAGGGTGTTGTAAATAGTTATTATATTTTACCATATTTTGTACGTGTAATAAGTCAACAGTTTGTACCACGCGATTACAAACGCGTCTGTGACGTCATAATACATGCTACACAGTCAAACTACTCAATCGCTATTCATTTGTTTACTGATATCTGACGTCACAGGGCATACCACGTGACTTTGAATGAGTATTATGGCGGGATATGTTTTATTTGAATAGAAAAAAATTCAACTTTTTTTTTGCATTATTTTGCAAAAAAACAAACAAAAGAAATAAGTATCATACGTACAATTTACAGTTGATTTAAGCAGTGAAACAAAGATAATCTATTTGAATGCCATATAAATAAATGTCTCCATCTTTATCAATAAATAAAAATAGCTAAATCTTCATGATTTCTTCGGGCTATATTAGAAGACATACTTATACAAGTACCATATAAAATACTATCTCTGTCACTGTCACACGTACGCCAATGTTTGTGTGTACTTATAATACGGTACAAGACAATTCCGTAGGCACGGTTGTGACAGGAAGTGTTATTTATATATTGATATCGCGCTAGATTTGGGCATGTATATAGGTGGGGGGAGTCTTATACATAGAAGCACCGATATACTCAGGACAGTTATTTGTTATGGGTTAGGTCAAAAAAATCAAAACCACATGCTGGGACTTCGTGCTAAAGTGTCAAATTCAATATATGTGATATCCTTAATATACCTAGCTCAACGTCTTTCTGTCTGTCTGTCCGTTAGTGCGCTTATAACTCGTGAACCACTTATCCGATTTACGTGTTTTTTTAATTCTTAGATATGTTCTCTGGCCAGGTTATAGTATATATTTTGTTACGTTAGGTAACGCAAGAAATAAGCAGTGAAGATAATAGTAAATCAAGTCGGAAAAAAGTTTGCCCCCAGCACCCTCTTTTGCAATACGCTGCCTAAACCGTCAATATTGAACAAAATAATGTAGTAAAGAAATTTGTAGAATCAAAAGATCTAAAACAAAGTCCACGATACCATATTATATGTATATAACTTTTATATTTAAGCCGCAATGATTGCTTTTATGTTATAAAGAAAATTAAAAATGTTTGAGTTCTATTTATAAATGATTTCATCGTCATAAGTACTTAATGTAGATATAATTTGCCCTTCACAGCATTCGATTTGGCCTCTTAGTTTAGAAAAAACTTTAAATAAGTTATATACGGTAAAATATTATTTTTACTTTGCTAGCTCCTTTATAATACTGGACATTAATTTCAGTTTTCTATCCTCGATATTATTTTTATATTGATGCTACATATAATCTATTAAATATAATATCCAGTTTCAATTGGTATAAGAGTAATTTATAGGTAATTCATTTCACATACATACATGATACAAAATGCATAAAGCTATAATTATTTAACAATTGTTACTACACCAACATATAGTTTCATGGTCATTTGTTACGAGTTACGACATATTATATATGAAAATTATTAATTCATAAGATTTAAATATAAATTATTATATATATAATATATATATTTACATAATTTGTTTAATAGGTATTACATACGTGGATAATTACAATGGGTCTACATATAATCGATCTTAATTTGTTTTTCAATATTATTCATATATTTATTTTAGATTTTATATAAATAATATATTTTTTATTTTCACGTAAAAAATGGCTTATATTTAAAGATGATGATAAGATGCATTTCTTGTCAACTGGATGACTTCTTTTCCAACAGCTCAGTGGTGTTTTTTGTGCAGTTAATTTTATTTTATGAAAGGTTGTTTTACAAGGGATGTCTGACGGAATGGGAGTTTGCTGATGGACCAATCATCGCAGATTCTGATACATGGGATTTGAGGGTTAGGTTCACTTTGGTATATGGACGAAAAAGTTATTTTTTTATTACATTTTTAGTTTTATATTGCAGTTTTTTTGTGTATTCTATAATGTGTGAGTATGCCGTTTTATTTCTTATTAGTTCGCTGTAGGTATTGCTTGAGTTTTTATCTTTCCTCGTTGTATAATGGATTTTTTGTCACATTGAAATTGTGGTGAGTTTGTGTGGTTGAAGCGGCTAGTATTTAAGGGGGCAGACCCACTTAAAATTTTGAAAAAATCCATTTTTTGCATTTTCTCAAAGTAGAATATTTCAAAAGTATTCTCTGAAAATTTCAGACAAATGTCCTGGAAGAGACGATTCAGTGTAAGTTCCAAAATAATTTTTTTATCTGCATGCAAATCGTACTCAAAACGCGTTTTTCTCGAAACTATGTTTTCGAAGTCGGTGTTCACTGTAACTTGAGAACGGCTTTGCCGATCGGTTTGAAATTTTTCTCACTTATTCTATACATAATTGTCCTCCGGATAGACGAAGGATTTTTTTTGGACGATTATTTTTTATTTTCAACATCCCTCATTTTGTGAAAATTCAAAATTTTTCAAATCCCTTCATCCATCCAAAGCATTCTGTCATTAGCTAATGATCCCTTTTGTTTGTTTTTTATTTTATTTTATTTCAGATGATCTAGTGACGAGCAGTAGTAATCACGGCAAAACACTTTTTTTGGACCCCTCCCAAAATTGCTGTATCCCACTTATTTTTTAATATTTTGCCATAAAAAAATTATAATATTTTCTGTAAAACATTTGTTATTAATTATTTTAATGCGTGGCCAAAAAAAATCCTAAAAAGAGCTTTTTTTGGAAGTACCAACTGGGTCTGCCCCCTTAAATGCAGTTTTATACTTGTACCCATGTATATTTCTTGTCGTAATAGTTACGTGTCAATTATGTACTATTAAGATCACGTTACACAATTGACTTGATTAAAATGTACTGAACATTTTTATTTTAGAAGCAAATAGTTTTATGTTAATTTATTACAATTGTATTTTTGGCACGTTCGAATAATAAATTATATTTGTATATGTCTAAAATGAAAACAATTTTAATTGTTTATTAATTTCGTAACTGTTTTAAAACAGGGGTGGGTAAAATTTATAAATTTATTTAGTATTTTAATTATTAATAAACTAATCTAGATTTTGGCCCAATTTTTGGAGATATAAAAAATTAATAAACAACAAACAAAAATTATGGTTATCACTTATCAAATATAATTAGTGTTTAAACGTGTTTCAATAGCAATGCTCATAGTCTTAAAAACACGAAATTATTTTTTTGATAATATTATATAACATTTACCCCATTTTTCACCATAATATTAAGATGGGCCCTAATATAATATTATCACGTAGCCTAAATCTTTGACTTACTAACAGTGAACGTTCCATTAAGATCAGTTGAGTAGTTTTTGTGTCACAGATAGACAAAAATTCTTAAAATTAAATTACGTAATATAAGTAAATAATATATGTATACCATATACATATTTAAATTATAGTGGTAGAGCCTACAGATTTATATAACTTACTAGTATTGATTAGATATTACCCGCGGTTTCATCCGCTTATATTTCGAAATTTGATCATTTTTATAAAATACATATATATTCTTATAAAGGAAATGAAACGTTTTTTTGTTATCTTTCGCCATATTATTTATTAATAGCAATACCAGTAAGGTAGTCTATAAAAATCAAACATAATAGTTTGTTTACTTAAGTTACCTGAGTGCTGAGCATCATTGAAACTTATCTTTTTGCTATGGTCAAGTGACAAGTAAATAAAAC